>CM071927.1:42629385-42808367 GCA_016081115.2 Rehmannia glutinosa
ATTTACAAAAGCATCCAAGTTCTTGGATGAACTTATTATGAGCCAAAAAGTGTGTGGAGACAAGACATGCATATGATTCATTCTTTTGTGCACAATCAAACTCCAAGAGTGATTTTGGAAAAAGGATCTTCAAGCAATGAAGGAATCTAAAAACCAAAAACACCATATGTTGCACCCACATCCATACCAAAACACAATCACAATCATACTGGCCTTGGTTATAAAGGAAAAATAAAGAAATTCAAAGGACGAAAAAATACTAAAAGGACAGTTGAGAAGAAATTCAAACAAGTCCATCAAGACGCCTAATGTAAAATACTCAGTAAGAGCCAAACAGAGTTACCAAAAGCCCTTTAAATTTCATCAAAGAAATACACATGACGAGAATGGTAGAAACTATCCAAACCAAGCTAATTGGAATAGTAATGTGAAATATCAGCAAAGACCTATGGGATACAAGCCAAAATCGCAAAGACCTCAACCTCATCAAACGTTATTCCCAAGGCAAAAGAGCTATTATTAGCACACTCATGCACCCAAGCACTACACTCGAAATTTCACAACTACCCAAGAAAGCGATTGCTAAACTAAACACACATGTATACAGACAAAAGAGACAAATGTATGATCCTAAAACCCCCAAGCAATTTGCTAATGTGCATTATGATTATGGTACTAATAGATGGCAACCTCTTAGAGTCGGATCATCGGCTATAGGTTGGTTGGAGCTTCTTATAGCACTAACCCCCGAACCCGACAAGTATGGGTACCTAAAACCGATTTCTGGATTGTAGGTTCAAGGAGCGGTGAGTGCCAAGGAACTTGGTACATGGATAGTGGTCGTTCTAGACATATGACATAAATAAAAGAAATCATCAAAATTCAAGGAGATCAAAGGTGCTAAAGTCATATTTGGAGGAAATGAAGCTCGGGGGAGATCAAAGGCACATGATCCATCAATAAGAAAGGACTTGAGATCACGATGTTGCTTACGTTGTAGGCCTCAACTTCAACCTTGTTAAGCATCACCACCCGTGACAAAGGGTACAATGTAGGATTCAACATGGGAATATGCCGGATCAAAGATGTTTGAATCTAATGAAATTGTCTTTGCAAGGAACAAAGCAAAAGAATATGTATGTAGTGGATTGGTCTCTTTGCTACACCAAGCACATGTCTGGCAGCAAGGAGTACATCGAATCCGATTGGTCGTGTTGGGAAATTAATTTTTAGATTTTGATGAATGCCATGTAAAACTTAGAATAGAAAGTTGGCACCCCATTTTTGTTGTAAATTGCATTGTAATAGATAGGGCTGGTCGAGCTTAGTTAAGTCGGCTATGCCAAAATATGCAAAAAGTCAACTTGGAGACTAGAAGGAAGACTCCACCGCTGTGGTAACGAGTGTGGCAAAGAAGAGAAGACAGAACTTGATCAAGGTGCAGGTGAGATGCGGTGAGTGAAGTGTCGATCAAGTCAACTCAAGATAGCCAAGTCTCAAGTTGAAGTGACAGATGAGTCATCCAATGATTGGAAGGCGACTCAAAGTCACTGCGAAAGTCAAGGAAATGCGATCAAGTCGAGACAATCTGAAAGAGATCCATTGCATAGAAGTCAAGAAAATTACTTAAACAAGTAATACTTCCATCTTTGCCTTTCTTAAAGTGCTCGATCCTAGAAGCGTGCAAAAGGAATAAATCAATGGGAAGCTCGCACTTTGTGTCGAACTCTGAAAAGATGAAGACTCATTCATACGAGGAAATGTCAATTCCAAGGATCGCAACAAGATAAGCCAACGACCACAAGTGTCTTTTGAAAATTAACCTATCTCTTCAACGGGCAAATTTTCAAAAGAACACTATAAAAGGCTGAGGAATCTATTTGAGAAAAGGTGACCTTGTTACTCGAAACTTTCAAGCTATTATTCAAGCTATAACCTACTCAAGTCATTCAAGTTTAATCCTCAAGCCTACAAAGATGAAGGAAATCAATCCAACACTTACCCGTGAAGGAAAGACAACTTCAATCAGTTGAAGAGGAAACATCTGAAAAATCAAAGGGGTCTACAAAGGATCTCCGGATCGAGTCCCAAAGGATCAAGTCACCGTGCGATCAAGACTTGTATCCGGGTGATAACCACTTTGTACTCGATCAATACTTAGTGGATTCCTCCGGAGTTGGAGAAGAGAGGAGTAGAAGAATTACCCCATCTTCGAACCTCTATAAAATTTATTGTGTCATTTACATTTCAACACTTTAATTCTGCATATTATTTTGATATCTGTGATAAATTTGCTTTGTCCATCGATAATTAACTAAGTGATATAATCAAGTATTAAAACAAACTTAAACCAAGATTCAAGGGTGTTAAGTCTTCCACGAAAACATATCACGCTCAAGTTAAGTTTTAGTCAAAACAAATTGTGAGTTATTCTATCAACACTCGATCAGAGTGCGTTGAGTGGCTAACTCCCATTTGATCAACTAACTTAGCTGTCCATCAAGGACTTAGGCAGTGAAGTATTAACTCGAACGTCTTAAAAGGACTAAATCGAAAAGTTGGTAAGGTTTATTCAACCCCCTTCTAAACCTTACACTCACACCCCTTGGGACCTACAAGTGGTATCGTGAGCGGTTGGTTCATTGAGCCTTTCGTCTTTGGTTCTTGAACTAGATCTCCAAATTTTTCAAAGCTTGCTCTAGCACTTGATCTTTCAAAACTCCTTTATTTAGCAAAACTATTATCATGGAAGCAAATTTGACACGCATCCCTATGTTCACTATTGGGGAATTTGATGACCGGAAAATTCGTATGCGCTCATCTATCAAAGATTGCACGATGAAATGTGGATAGTGATAGAAGATGGGCCACTCCAAATTTTAAAGGTGAACACAATCGCAAGGAGAGTCTGCTGCCGAAGAAGAAGAAGAGATCTTTTGCACCTGCACCAACTATGGTTGAAAAACCAAGAAGAGATGAATGGACAAATGATGACAGAAAAGATATAACTTGGACAACGTGGCCAAGGACATTCTTTACAAAACCTTGGACAAAGCCATGTTCAACAAAGTCAAAACGCAAGACCGCAAAAGAAATATGGGATAAGCTAACCCCGATTTGTGAAGCCTCCGAGCAAATCAAGGAAAATAAACTATCTGTTCTTTGTACAAAAATTTGAAAATTTTAAGATGCTTGCGGAGAAACCTTGGATCAACTGGATGCTCGGTTCACGTAAATTACTAATGAGCTATCTCGCACTTGGAAAAGAATATACGAGAAGAAATGTGTATGAAGATTTTAAGAAGTCTCCCAAATGAATGGGAAATGAAAGTCATAGCCTTGAGACACTCCATGGACCTATCAAAAACATCCAACCATGAGCTATTCTCGGATCTCAAAGCCTACGAATTTGGTGAGAAGAAAAAGACCTAGAGGAGACAAAGTGCCCAAAACAAATGCTCTAATAGTTAAGGATGGTAAAAGAGTCGAGGTCAAGGAAGTCATTGACCAAGAAGAGATTGCCCGATGGTTAAAAGGTTTAACAAATTCTTCAACAAGAATTACAAAAGAGGCAAAGGTGAATCCTCCGTAAAGACACTCGGCTCCTCCAAGTCAAGGGAAGATAGGCCACCCAAAAGAACAGAGCATCAAAAGGTTGAGTATCAAAGAGCTGACAATCCAAGGATGGAAAGAACTGATCAAAAGGTTGAAAATTTATGCTGGAACTGCAGGCAACCCGGTCACTATGCCATTGATTGCCCATATCCTGTAGTCAACAAATACAGGAATGAAGAGGAAAGAAAAGTCTTCAGAGAAAGAAGACAAGAGAAGAAAAAGGCAATGTTAGCTGCAGAGACTGCTGAGACAGCCAAGTCAAAAGACACAGCAGACTCAGAGAGTAGTGAATCTGACTACTCAAGTGACTCTGAAGAAGAAGCCTTGATATGTTTAATGGCCAAAGAACAAGACCAACCTGACCGAGAAGATGAAGTACACTCTAACTCATCTCACTCAGACACTAGTGATAGTGACTGTGACACACACACCTCATCACCCACTAATCTTTATGATTCATTAGGCAAAATGATGAAAGACTTTGAGCACATTAAAACCTCACACACACTGCTAAATGAGGAAAACAACCTGCTCAAAAGCCAAAACTCACAGCTGACTAAGGAGCTGAGTACTCTGAGTCACATAGCTGATGAGAATAAAGAAATAAAGGCTGAAAATGCTAAGTTAATAGCAGAGATAGTGCTACTGAGAAAAAGGAAAATGACCTCAAAAATTTGATTGCCTCATTCACTAAGGCATCTAAATCTTTGGATGATCTTATTATGAGCCAAAGAGAATGTGGAGATAAGACAGGCTTAGGATTTAATTCCTCTATGCTAAGCCAAACTCCCAAAGTGATTTTGGAAAAGGATCTTCAAGCAATGAAGTATCTCAAAAATCCAAAACTCCAAATGGTGCACACACATTCATTCCAAAGCACAATCACAACCAAACTGGCCTTGGTTATAAAGGAAAAGGAAAATGAACCGGTGAGTATCTTTGAAAGGGCGGTGAGAAGAAATCCAAATGAGTTCCTCAAAGAACTCCAAACAAAAAGTACTCAGAAAGAAGAAACAGAGCTACCAAAACCTCGTAAATTCCATAAAAGGAACACATATGATGGGAATGGTAGAAATTATCCAAGCCAAGCTGATTGGAACAATGTGAACTATCGTGACCTATGGAATACATGCCAGATGGAAAAGGCCTAAAACTCGGAAAGGCCATTCCAAAGGCAAAAGAGCTATCCTCAAAGACACATATGCACCCAAACACTACGCACAGAGGTATCACAACTACCCAAGGAAGGCAATTGCTAAAACACATGCACAAGCATACGACAAAAGGGCAAACAGTATGAACCTAGAACCCCCAAGCAATTTGCCAAAATTAATTATGATTATGGCAATGATAGATGGCAACCTCTTAGAGTCAAATCATTTGGCTATAGGTTGGTTGGATCATCTACAATACTAACCCCTCAGGACCCGCATAAGTATGGGTACCTAAAACCAAATTTCCTTGATTGCGGTTCAAGGAACAATGAAATGCCAAGGAACCTGGTACATGGATAGTGGTCTGCCCGGACACGACAGAAACAAGGAAAATTTGTCAAAATTCAAGGAGGTTAGAGGTGCAAAAGTCATATTTGGAGGAAATGAAGCTCGGGGAGAAATAATTGGCATTGGATCCATCAAGAAAAATGGATTAGAAATCACATATGTTGCATATGTTGAAGGACTCAACTTCAATCGCTAAGTATCGACCAACTCGTGACAAGGGCTATAATGTTGGATTCAATATGGGTATATGCCAAATCAAGGACACTGAATCTAATGAAGTAGTGTTGCAAGGATGCGACAAAAGAACATGTATGTGGTAGATTGGTCAACGCAACACCAAGCACTTGTCTGCAAGAAAAAGAGCACAATTGAATCAAGTTAGGCCGTGGCACAATAAGCCGAGTCACCCAACTTCAAAGCGATTAACAAGCTTGCAATGAGCAATCTTGTGGAAGGACTTCGGACTCGATATACAAGAAGGAGAGTGTATGTGATGCATGCCGAGATGGGAAAACAGATCAAATCATCATTCAAAGAAAAGACATGTCCATCTTCAACAAGAATATTGTACTGCTACATATGGATCTATTTAGTCCATTGAACCTACTAGCATAAGTGGAAAGAAATACACCTTGGTGGTAGTAGATGATTACTCAAGATACACATGGACAATTTTCATGTGTAAGAAGAAAGAAACCCTGCAAAACTACCACAAATGAAGAGAATCCAAAATGAGAAGAGTCAAACCATTATCAAAATAAGATCTCGACAGAGGAACCGAGTTTGTCAATGGTATAATTGTTGGGTTCGCTATATCGCGGCTAAAACTAAACGCAGCGGAAAATCAAAATTTAAATCATGCATACAATTATTCATAAAATAAAGCCCCGATTATCGTAGCGATTTAACGATCGCACATTTATACAAGTTGTAAAATAAGATTTAGGATCTTACCTAAAATGCTTCCTTTTGAAGATGATGTAGAAGGAATCCAAATTCCTCACAGCATGGTAAATCCTCGCAAACTCGCCAATAGGGATTCAAGCGCCTCCCCTCTAATTGAGTCCACCTCTTGGTTGTGACACCGGGATAAATTCTTCGCTAGTAGAGTTTACCACGTTTTCGAAATTGAAAAACGGAATAGAATTTAATTCCAACAATCAACTATTGTTAAAATTTTGTAGATGAATAATTATTGGTTAATTATTCTCTACTAAAATCTTGAAGAGAAAAGTGGTGTATATTGAAGAGATAATGAGAGAGTTTACACCAAGAGTACAAATCAATATTAAGAAATCAAACTCTCAATCTCACCGTGAAAAACCGTATGTCTCTTGTTAAACCACACCAAAGATGAAGACTTGTGTTTTAATCACAACCAAAAAACATAATCATTGTCACAACTCAACCTTTTATTTAAAAATAAAAAGTTAAGTCATCCTTTTGAATTAAAAACATATTTGGTTGGGTGGCACAAGTAAAAGTAAAGAAAAAGAATACCACAAACCCACATGGTCACATGCATGTATGAGTAATGTGATTTTTTTTTTTTTTCTCTCTTAATCATATATATATATATATATATATCCTATTATATATATATATATATATATATAAATAAATCTTATTTATTTTATTTCTCTTCAATTATCTAATGGGCTTCTAAAAATAGGCCTACTAGATTAAGGTATGGGATTTAGACTTTAAAGTCCAATTACTTAATTCTACTAATTAATTAATTAAATCCCAATTAATCAATTCAAATATTGATTAATTCATTCTATTCCAATTATTTGATTCTCTAATCAAATTAGATTTAATTAAATAATCAAATTATATAATTAAATATTTAATTCCACAATTGAATTAAATTAAAAACCCAATTAATTAATCTTCATCAATTAATTGCATCCAACCATTGAATTTTTCAATCTCAAAATGTCAACAACCAAAATTATGTGTGACCCTTTTAGGTTCACGACTAACACTAGTAGTAGCTTACAACTTTTGTAACTTTTGAATAATAATAACTTATTCTATTTATTAATCCAATTAATAAATATACTTGAAGTTAACTCTTTAATTTCAAGAACCTACAAATCATGGTAACACCTAGCAAGTAGCATGATTACCTAGTATTAGGTGAAATAATGAGTAAACCTATTTCAATTGCAATTGCATACATGTACGATCCTTTCGACAACTAATTTCCCGATTAAATCTTGGGCATAGATTTATAAGTCGAACCCAATTGATTTAATAACTCGTGATCCCATTTCAAGTTCTTGTGATTCTTTCATGAATCAAATTCATCGTGCCTTGGCCAAGGTCTTTGAACCACGGACTATGAAAACATAGAAAATTCCCTTATTAAATGACAAGTGTCGAATTCTATGTTGGCCACCCACAAACCTCCATGCATATCACCGCAATACCCAAAATACCTCTTTGTGATTGTCAAGCAATCGAAGATAAATCAAAGTATTGTAGGATATACACAAGGTATAGTCGTGCCTCAAGTACAAGAATTAATCATGCACTATTACAATATAAAAATTCTTATTCGACAATCAAATCTTCTATCTAAGAATTTTCATTGGGTCATGTTCAGTGAACTTGTTCGCTAACAAGCACCCACATATGTGCATTTGTGTCGCAACACTGATGTTAATGGAATGCAACATCCTCGTCTCATGAGCATGCACCATATGTACAAGTCTTACGGGGTTATTTAATGTCCTATCTTGAAAAACCCATCGACTTGGAACAAATTTAAGATCAAAGCGTTAGAGACATGTTCCATGATCGCCATCAAATGCGCGATCATGCCTCATAGCTTAAATTGATCTAAGGACTTTATCATATGTGCAAATATGCGATAAATGCAAAAGAACATAAGATAAAGAATGCCTTTATATTATTATAATTTCCAATAAAATTGTTTTACAAGTAGAAAAAAATCCAATCTAATTGGAACGCAATGGGCATTCTACTCTAACAATCTCCCACTTGCCCTAGTTCCAATTGCCCATGTATCTTAGGCCCATCTTTTCGAGATGTCCGTCAAATACCTTTTGTGATAAGGGCTTAGTTAGCGGTTGGGTCTCCGCTACATTTTCTGCAGAAGCAACTCGATCCACAACAACATCGCCTCTACCAATGATCTCTCCGATCGGGTGGTATCGTCTCATTATATGCTTGGATCTTTGATGAGATCTTGGCTCTTTTGCTTGCGCTATATAGCACCGTTGTTGTCACAATAAATCATTATTGGATCAACAACGATGGAACTACACCCAACCCTTGGATGTAGTTTCGTATCAAACAACCTCTTTTTTTGCATCGATGCGGTAATATATTCACTTCAATGGTGGAGTCTGCAGATTGTTTCTTGTTTGGAACTTTTCCAACTAATCGCTCCCCATTCAAGATGAATATATATCCGGACATGGACTTAGAGTCGTCTTTATCGATCGAAACTAGAATCGGTGAACCCTTCTAGTTTTAGCTCTCCACGCCATATATAAAAAAACATATCCTTAGTTCTTCTTAAGCACTTAAGGATCATCTTAACGCCTTCCAGTGTTCATCACCTGGATTGGGTGATATCTGCTCGTGACACTCAAAGCATGTGCGACATCGTGCCTAGTACATAACATTGCGTACATTATGCTTCCAATAGCGGATGCATAAGGTATGCGAGACATTCTTTCTCTTTCTTCAGTGTCTTAGGAGACATAGCTTTAGAAAGTGAAACACCATGACTCATAGGTAGGCATCCTCGTTTGGATTCCTCCATACTAAACCTTTTTAGTACTTTGTCTATGTACATTGACCGGGATAATCCGATCATCTTTCGTGATCTATCTCTATAGATCTTTATCCCTAGGATAAAAGATGCTTCTCCCAAGTCCTTCATGGAGAATCTGTTTAGACAACCAAGTCCTAGTTGATTGTAACATACCTACATCATTTCCAAGGAGTAGAATGTCATCAACATAGAGCACAACAAATGCAAATCCCACTCCCTAACCTTCTTATACACACATGGTTCATCCGGATTTTTATGAAAATCAAATGTTTTGATCGTTTCATCAAATCGAATGTTCCAACTCCTAGAAGCTTTTGAGTCCATAAATGGATCTCTGGAGTTTACAAACTTTTTGCTCGCTTTCATTGGATATGAATCCCTCTGTTGCTTCATATAGATCTCTTTTTTAATGTTTCCATTAAGAAAAGCGGTCTTCACATCCATTTGCCATATCTCATAGTCATAATATGCGATATGGCTAGCAAGATCCGAATGGATTTAAGCATCGCTCTTTTGGTGAAAAGGTCTCATCATAATCAACTCCTTGCTTTTGAGTATAACCTTTTGCAACTAAACGTGCTTTAAAAGTCGCCACCTCTCCATCTACCCCAAGCTTTCGTTTATAGACCCATTTGCAACCAATGGGAACAATTCCATGTGGTGGGTCCACCAAGTCCATACCTTGTTGGAGTACATGGAGTCAATTTCGGATTGCATTGCTTCTTGCCATTTATTTGAGTCGATATCTGACATCGCCTCTTCATAGCTTCTTGGATCATTATCCAATAGGAGCCCCTCTTCTTTGTTCTCTAATAAAAGGTTTAGCCTCTCAGGCGCCTTTGAAACCCTTATGGATTTTCGAAGAGGTTGTGCTTTAGATAGTCCGACCTTCAATTTGGTGCATTATCTAGCGGCAACATTTGGGAAATTCTGTGGTTCTTGAACTTCTTCAAGTTCTACTGCTTCGCCACTCCTCTGAGAAAGAAATTCTTCTTCAAGGAAAGTAGCATTCCTCGAAACAAAAACCTTTTGTTCCGAAGGATCATAGAAATAATATCCTATAGACTCTCTTGGATACCCCACGAATTTACATAAGATGGATCGCATATCCAACTTATCTCCCACTTGTTGTTTTACATAAGCAGCACACCCCCATACTTTGAGGTATTTGTAAGAGGGTGTCTTACCACACCACATTTCATATGGTGTGTTGGGAACGGCCTTAGATGGCACCCTATTCAATAAGTATGCTGCTGTCTCTAAGGCATAGCCCCAGAATGAAAGAGGTAAAGAAGTGAAACTCATCATCGATCGAACCATGTCTAACAAAGTTCGATTTCTACGCTCTGAAACTCCGTTGAGTTGTGGAGTAGCAGGAGGAGTCCACTGTGAGAGAATACCATTCTCTTTTAGATAATCAAGAAACTCAGTGGTCAAGTATTCACCTCCTCGATCCGATCGAAGAGTTTTAATACTACGACTAGTTTGTTTCTCCACCTCACATCTAAATTCTTTGAACTTTTCAAAAGCTTCAGATTTGAACCTCATAAGGTATACATAACCATACCTAGAATAGTCATCGGTAAAAGTTATGAAATAGTGATAGTTTCCTCGTGCACTAACACTTAGTGGACCACAAATATCCGTATGGATCAAATCCAACAGATCTTTGGCTCGTTCCACTTGTCCAATAAATGGTGATTTGGTCATTTTCCCTTTAAGACATGATTCACATGTTGGCAACATTTGCTCTCCCATAAGGTTGAGTTTTTGTCCCAACTTGTGTATTCTTTTTTCGGAAATATGACCTGTCGGCAGAGCCAAAGAGTGACAGAACTATGATTATCTAATTTTCTTTTATTTTGTTGAATTGTGAGAATGGGATTATGGGGAGTAACAGTGTATAAACAATTTGTCAAATAACCGGAATATATAAGTGCATAATCTTTGAAAATGGAACAAGTTTCATTCTCAATTACAAATTTAAAACATTCTCTGTCCAAAACAGGAACAGAGATAATATTTCTAATAATATCCGGAACATAAAGACAATTGTTCAAACACAAATTAAAACCATTCTCCAAAGATAGATAAACAGTCCCTATAGCTAATGCAGCAACTCTTGCTCCATTCCCCATCCGAAGGACCATCTCCTTTCTATCAAGCTTCCTGCTTCTTACCATTATCTGCAAATCATTGCAAATATGTGAGCCACAACCGGTATCCAATACCCAAGAAGCATCATTAACTGATAAGTTAACTTCAACAAAATATATACCTGAACGTTTCAGACTTGCAAGGTACTCCTTGCAATTCCTCTTCCAATGTCCCATTTTGCGGTAATTGCATTTGTCATTGGCTTGAGAATTAACCTTTTTCTTGCCATTGTCCTTTGCCTTCTTGTTGGGCTTAGAGGAACCCTTTCCTTTCCAATTCCTTTTCTTAGACTTTGCAGCCTTTGATCCGGATGTGGATCCAACAAGCATGACTGGCTTATCCTTTTTTATAGTAGATTCAGCCGTCTTTAACATACTCACCAATTCAGGGAGACTAGTCTCCATGGAGTGCATGTTAAAGTTGACAACAAATGTATCAAATGAGGGAGGCAGAGATTGCAACATAAGGTCCACATAGAGTTCATTGTCCATAATAACTCCAAGGGACGTAAGCCTTTCAATGAGTGCTTTATCATCTTGATCCATGGTCTTGGGTCAAGAGCCCCTGATCATCGACATCTAAAAAGATCCTTTGATATCGATATCTTATTTGTCGCGTTCTCTCACCGTACAACTCTTGTAGATGGAGAAGAATCTCACTAGCGCTTTCTAGACCTTCATGCTTTGTCTTTGCGGCTCATTTGACATTGATGCCAACATATAACACCGAGCACGGAGATTGTCATCAACATGACGAAGGTATTCTCCATAGGCATTTGATGTGATATCTTTAGGAGGTGGAGGAGGTGCTTGGTCAAGTACATAAGCCCTCTTCTCGGTCAAGGACAATTTTTAGGTTTCTCCAATCGACAAAGTTTGGGCGATTAATTTGTTTTGCTCAAGTATGGATCCTAGTGGATTCTTAGCCATTTTTAGTAGAGTTATCTACAAAAATAAACGAAAGCGAAAAATGAGTGAATTATGGAAAATATATTCATTCAATATAAGGTCTTTAATATTAAATGTCTCCCACTATTTTATTCAAATTTTATTAACCCCAAATAAAATTCAGAAAATCTAATTTTCTTAATGGGCTTGAAGCCCAATAGAAATATTTCATACCCCATTTTATGAGCCCATGAGATATTTCTATTGGTAGTTAACTCTTTAACAATTGTATCATTTATACAACCCTCAAGATTATTTTGCCTCGCGTTTTCCAATATACCCCAATTTTATGAGCCTATATGGTACTAAGTGTCAAACATAACCCATCAAACCTTCGTGTAGATGGAGCATCAAGATGTTCCACGACTCGTGGTCAACATAAAGACGAGTCCATCCCACAAGTATCTCAATGCTTGGTAGATATCACAGACTTTTCAACACAAAATCACTCCACGACTCGTGGCGGTGACCAAGTGTGGTAGCATCGTCATGTTGTCTACCTTTGATGGAAGGCATGGAACGACGAGTCATACCTATCTTGTCCATTTTGTTTGATATGGAATTAAATAAAATTAAATTCCTTTTAAGTTTCAAAAACTTGGGGTTTTTAAACTTTTCAAAGATCTCATCAACTTAATTACTAGATTGGTTTTTATTTAACGCAATTCATTATATGAGCGCAAGCAAAGAGCATTAAATAAATCTAGCATACATCCTATGCAAAAAGCGGTGGGATGATCATGGCCAACCTATGCGACCCATTTGAGCCAAAAATGGGTCTTTGGTCAATCATAGGGTAAAAATAAATAGAACTATTTCTATTACATTTCATTAATATACCCATACATGCATGGGCCTTGATTCTTCTATTCTATTACATTTGTAAAAATATACCCACACAAGCGTAGGCCTTTCGCATCGAACGTCCTCCAATTACAATAAATGAAAAAACCTCACCACTTAGTTTACTCTCAATGCGAAAATTTAAATAATTTACAAATAATTGAATAAGAGGCTCGCAGGCCCCAAAAACCCAAAGAAAATATATACATCCAATCACATTGGTCATAGGCTCATGATCATCCCTAAATAAATCATGCTAAAACATCCATCACATAAATTTAAAGCATTTAAATTTACCAAGTTCTATGTGCCGATTTAATTTTGGGATAAAGCTTATTTTGATTATTCACAAAAACGTTTTTTATTGATTACGATGTTAACAATTTAAAATCAAAATCTAACTAATCAAAATTGAAATATATGTATACATATTATATATATATATATATTCCTACCAGTTTTGAATAACCAATTTTGTTAAACAAATCAAGAACAAATCAAACTCATGCAAATCTGTACAAGTTTGAGATCATTTGATTAACCAAACTTTGTTAAACAAATCAAACATGTACAACCTGTACAAACTTTAAGATCAAATCAAAAACAATCCGAAATCGGAAAACGAATTCGTGAATCGGTTTGTTTGGAATTCATCCCATTTCTTCCTTTTTTTTTTTTTTTTTTTTTTTGTAAGAAATAAGCGAATTGATTTTATCCCAAAACTTAAACCGTATAAAAACGCATTTTATCGCACATATTACAATTCATTAAACATATGTTAAAATTAATATATGTTTGAAACACGAATAAACTTGTATAATCGCAAAACCGTGGCTCTTATACCACCATGTTGGATTCGCTATATCGCGGGAGCTAAACGCGGAAAATCAAAATTTAAATCATGCATACAATTATTCATAAAATAAAGCCCCGATTATCGTAGCGATTTAACGATCGCACGTTTATACAAGTTGTAAAATAAGATTTAGGATCTTACCTAAAATGCTTCCTTTTGAAGATGATGTAGAAGGAATCCAAATTCCTCACAACAGGGTAAATCCTCGCAAACTCGCCAATAGAGATTCAAGCGCCTCCCCTCTAATTGAGTCCACCTCTTGGTTGTGACACCGGATAAATTCTTCGCTAGTAGAGTTTACCACGTTTTCGAAATTGAAAAACGGAATAAAATTTAATTCCAACAATCAACTATTGTTAAAATTTTGTAGATGAATAATTATTGGTTAATTATTCTCTACTAAAATCTTGAAGAGAAAAGTGGTGTATATTGAAGAGATAATGAGAGAGTTTACACCAAGAGTACAAATCAATATTAAGAAATCAAACTCTCAATCTCACCGTGAAAAACCGTATGTCTCTTGTTTAACCACACCAAAGATGAAGACTTGTATTTTAATCACAACCAAAAACATAATCATTGTCACAACTCAACCTTTTATTTAAAAATAAAAAGTTAAGTCATCCTTTTGAATTAAAAACATATTTGGTTGGGTGGCACAAGTAAAAGTAAAGAAAAAGAATACCACAAACCCACATGGTCACATGCATGTATGAGTAATGTGATTTTTTTTTTATTTTTTATTTTTCTCTTAATCATATATATATATATATATCCTATTATATATATATATATATATATATATAAATAAATCTTATTTATTTTATTTCTCTTCAATTATCTAATGGGCTTCTACAAATAGGCCTACTAGATTAAGGTATGGGATTTAGACTTTCAAGTCCAATTAATTAATTCTACTAATTAATTAATTAAATCCCAATTAATCAATTCAAATATTGATTAATTCATTCTATTCCAATTATTTGATTCTCTAATCAAATTAGACTTAATTAAATAATCAAATTATATAATTAAATATTTAATTCCACAATTGAATTAAATTAAAAACCCAATTAATTAATGTTCATCAATTAATTGCATCCAACCATTGAATTTTTCAATCTCAAAATGTCAACATCCAAAATTATGTGTGACCCTTTTAGGTTCACGACTAACACTAGTAGTAGGCTTACAACTTTTGTAACTTTTGAATAATAATAACTTATTCTATTTATTAATCCAATTAATAAATATACTTGAAGTTAACTCTTTAATTTCAAGAACCTACAAATCATGGTAACACCTAGCAAGTAGCATGATTACCTAGTATTAGGTGAAATAGCGAGTAAACCTATTTCAATTGCAATTGCATACATGTACGATCCTTTCGACAACTAATTTCCCGATTAAATCTTGGGCATAGATTTATAAGTCGAACCCAATTGATTTAATAACTGTGATCCCATTTCAAGTTCTTGTGATTCTTTCATGAATCAAATTCATCGTGCCTTGGCCAGTCTTTGAACCACGGACTATGAAAACATAGAAAATTCCCTTATTAAATGACAAGTGTCGAATTCTATGTTGGCCACCCACAAACCTCCATGCATATCACTGCAATACCCAAAATACCTCTTTGTGATTGTCAAGCAATCGGAAGATAAATCAAAGTATTGTAGGATATACACAAGGTATAGTCGTGCCTCAAGTACAAGGATTAATCATGCACTATTACAATATAAAAATTCTTATTCGACAATCAAATCTTCTATCTAAGAATTTCCATTGGGTCATGTTCGGTGAACTTGTTCGCTAACAAGCACCCACATATGTGCATTTGTGTCGCAACACCGATGTTAATGGAATGCAACATCCTCGTCTCATGAGCATGTACCATATGTACAAGTCTTACGGGGTTATTTAATGTCCTATCTTGAAAAAACCCATCGACTTGGAACAAATTTAAGATCAAAGCGTTAGATCAAATTTAAGATCAAATGCGCGATCATGCCTCATAGCTTAAATTGATCTAAGGACTTTATCATATGTGCAAATATGCGATAAATGCAAAAGAACATAAGATAAAGAAATGCCTTTATATTATTATAATTTCCAATAAAATTGTTTTACAAGTAGAAAAAAATCCAATCTAATTGGAACGCCGGCATTCTACTCTAACAATAATAACTCGAAGATTGTGTTGAAAATGGTATTGGTCATGAATTATCTGCAAAAGGACTCCACAAAGCAGAATGGAGTTGCGAAAGAAGAAGAAGAACTCTCAAAGAAGCGGAATGACCATGTTAGGTGAAGCAGATCGCTAAAAGATTTTGGGGTCAAGCAATAAACACAACATGCTATACTCAAAATAGATGCATGATAAACAGAGGCGGTGACAAAGACTCCCTATGAGATTTGGACAGGGGAGAAAGCCAAATGTTGCATATTTTAGAATATTTGGATGCAAATGCTTCATTCATAACAATGACAAAGACAATTTAAAGGCTTTTGATGCTAAAGGCCGATGAAGGTATCTTCTTGGGATACTCACTGAAAAGCAAAGCCTACAGAGTGCTCAACAAGAGGACAATGGTTACGAAGAGTCCATCCATGTGGTGTTTGGTGAGCCCAATGTAAATGGAGAAGACATCAAGAGTCAACGATAAGTGAATCATCCTACCATGCAGAAATCCCTATGTTGAAGTGAAGCCTGGAATTATAAACCCGGATGAAGATGAGATAGATGAGTCTCAAAGACAATGGAAAATCTGCGGCTAAGTGATGATGATGAGAGAGCTGATCAAAATAACACACTACAAGACGATCAATCCGGCTAACTTACTCCAACTTTGATGTAAGATGGTGAGAGACCATCCACCGAACTAATCATTGGAGATGTAAGAGAAGGTGTAAAAACCAGATCCAGAGCTCAACAAGAAGCAATGTTCACTTGCTTTATCTCACAAATAGAGCCAAAAGATGTGTCACAAGCATTGGATGACACACATTGGATTCAAGCCATGCAAGAAGAGTCAATCGGTTTGAAAGAAACAAAGTGTGGAAATTGGTTGAAAGACCTACCCATCAAAATGTTATTGGCACTAAATGGGTGTTCGAAACAAGATGAATGAAAAAGGTTCATGGTAAGAAACAAAGTAAGATTGGTAGCCAAAGGGTATTGCGAAGAAGGGATAGATTTTGATGAAACATTTGCTCTGTGGCAAGATTGGAAGCCATAAGGATGTTCAAATCTCATGCTTGTTCAAATATATGTGGATGATATTATCTTTGGATCCACAAACAAAGAGTTGTGTGATAAATTCTCAAATCTCATGCAAAGCAAATTTGAAATGAGCATGATAGGAGAGTGACATTCTTCCTTGGACTCCAAGTAAAACAATGAAGGATGGAACCTTCATAAGTCGACAAAATACACCGGAGATTTAATGAAGAAATTTGGTATGGAAGAGAAGTCTTACGTGAAAATACCAATGAATACATCGATCAAAATGGATATGGATACTGGATGGCAAGCCTGTGGATCAAACAAGATACTGAGCACTTATTGGATCATTGCTCTCTCTCACAACAAGCGGCCGGACATCACCTTTCTTTGTAGGTGTATGTGCAAGATTTCAATCTGCTCCAAAAGAAAGCCACATGATTTGCAAAAAAAGAATCTTAAGATATTTGAAAGGAAGCCAAGAAGTTGGCTTATGGTATCCTAAGGAAGGTGGATTCAAGCTAATTGGTTACCCGGACTATCGACTATCTTTGGATGTAGAGTTGACGAGAAAAAGCACCTCGGTACATGTCAAATGCTTGGAAATAGGTTAATTTCCTGGTTTAGCAAGAAGCAAAATTCAATAGCTACCTCCACGGTGACGAGAATACATAGTCAGGGCAAACAAGTGCCCAAGTCTTATGGATGAGACAAAGAATGAGAGACTATGAAGTTGAAGAAAAGGAAATTCCAATTATGTGTGATAACAAAACGCAATTGCAATCACTCAAAATCTGTATTGCATTCAAGAACCAAGCACATTGATGTCGATATCACTTTATAAGAGACCATGTTGAAAAGAAGGACATCACCTTGGAATACATTTCAACGATAAGCGATTAGGTGATATATTCACAAAACTTTTATGTGAATCAATATTTGAAGAACTCAAGCATGAGCTAGGGTTAATTGAGTTGAGTTGACTCTCGGAAGACTCATTAAGAAGAAATGAATCGTAAAAGGTGAAGAAAAAGCGATTTTATGAATCGGCTATGTGAATCGGCCAGTCGGAAAGTCACCGTGTGCCAAGTTAACTGATAGCTGAGTCACAAGGAGAATAGAGAGAAGAAGAGTTGAATCAGCTAAGGAGTAAGGTTTAGTCATTTATGAGCAAAGTGACAAAAACGCGATCATTTTTACTAAGCGGGAATGTTTTTAAGAATGACATCAACATAATTATGACACGCGTCTGATCAAAAGCGCATACCAAGCTTATGATTGGATATAAATGCTTTGCTACATTAAATGCGAGAACTTAAATGCTAATCGGCGTGCAAGATCTGAGCCGTTGATCTTGATCAAATTTCAAAAACCATCCGCACGTCCTTTCATAACCCATACATATACCGTTTCGTCCGATTTTCTCTCACTTTACCAAAACTGTTCATCTCTCTCAAGAGCAAAGAAAGCATTTTTACTCTCAAAACCCTACCAATCTTCAAAGCTTATTTTCAAAGTTTCATTTGGTAAATCTTCGAGAAATGGCATCTACGTACGACTTCGTCAAATTGGGAAAGCAAATCCACACAGGATCTACTGTGGATTTCGAGGGCATGATCAAACAAGGGTCAGACGAAACCCTTGTGAAGAAGATAGCAGAAAAGTTGGAGAAATCAGGACTGAAACCCTTTTTGACGATGGAGTTTCAGATGACCTATGTAGAGGAGGTCCCGCAGTTCTACGTGAACGCTGAAGTTCACGATGAGGGCATCAAGTCCTCTGTTCACGGAAAGATTTCACCATCACTGCCAAGGATTTGGCAGAACACTGTTTGTTGCCGGCGGAAGGAGTGCCGGAGGTTTATGAAGCTGATGTTAACTTGGCTGCTGCGTGGAAAGAAGTAGCCAAACCTGACTGTGCTGCAAAGGTTGTCTATACAGCTGACAAGAAGCTGTTGAAGGAGGACTACCACAAACTGCTGGACATCGTTGCCAAATGCATAGTCATCAAATTTGGAAGCTTTAACCAGCTGTCCAAAACTAAGCTGATGGTAATGGCTGCGATCATTTAAGAGAAGAAGGTGAACTGGCCGAGTTTGTATACGGCGACTCTGCCCAGAATATTGGGAATAAATCCTTCAAGGAGGATGGTTCGTTTGGAGGATCCCTTGGGGTACGGACTGGTGATTGGCCGGATGATGGAAGTGAAGGAGTCTCTCTTCGACATGGAAAGGCGTTCCATGTAAACAAGAAAATGTTCCGATCAAACCTTTTCGGAGCACAGAAGCGAGCATACGCCAAGAGGGGCGTCACAGTGAGGGGGATCACCCCTGAAGAAACAACTGTCTCCTCCTCCCCCAGAAGAAGGCTTCCCCTGCAGCTACAAAGAAAGATCAAACTGCCCCTGCATCAAAGAAAAAGAAAACAAAAGATGCACTGCCGCTGCGGCGAGTCACCTGCCCCTGCAGACGCAGCAGAGAAGAAGAACCTCAAATACCTTCTCCGGTTGTCAAGAAAAGAGGAGTGACAAGCCTGAAAGCCAACTCCTCGAAAAAGACAACGGCAAAGGCCCCGCCGCCCGGACTCGGAGGAAACTCGCATCCGAACTGAGAAATTCCTTTGGTAAGGACCAAAAGGAGAAGACTTTTCAAGCGATCAAAGCTTGAGAAAAGCAGTGAAATCGCCACTCACCGAACAGATCACGAGACAAGCGGAAGTAGAGTCTCCGAAATTGTAGATGAAACAAAAGTCTGTTTGCCGTCGTGAGGCAAATCAAGACACAATTGTTGTCGAAACAATTGAGACACAAGAATCAACGAGAAAGCAAACTCTCCTGTTGACAAGGTTGTATCCTCCCCGCAATGTGACGGCTGGAGGGGTGTCGAGCAACAAAGTATGCTACCCTCAATTCACCGCTCTGAAAGGTCAACAAGAGGAGAATGACGATGATCGATGATAATGTCTCCACCTTATCCAGGACATTCAAAATCGTCTGCGAGAATGGAGGAAGTGGAAGCTAAGTCGATCAAGGAAACAGTTCCAAAGGCCGAGTTCATTGAAGAAGAAGAAGAACGATGAACTTCCTTGGACTTACAACGATGGTCCAAGCTCTTGATGAAGAAAACTGTTTGGATATTATAAAAATCTTTAAAGAGAAGGAAGCGGGGAAAGATTGGCGAAGAGGGCCGAGGCACGCGAGAAAGCCAATATCGTCCTTTCACCGGGACCACGATCACTCCCACCTCGCTCGATGTTCTCTCCCGGAGTGATGATGATCTGGACCTGCTGCTCTCGAAGAATTGGAGATGAGCAAGCTATGCGGGAATCCGGACCTGCATGAGCAACGGTGATGGAAGGATAAGGGGAATCTTCCAAATCACAGTGGAGATTGATCCTATGGGAGTGGTGCGGCAAACAATTGCAACCGTTGTTCTTGCCACCACTTACCCCGCTCACTCGAAAAGAAGGTGTAAAGGAATCGCGATGGCGGGAATGTGGGGACCCCGGTCGAGCCAACCCCTAATGAAGGTGTCTTACCACCCTTTGGCGGCTGAATACTCAAAGGAACAGTGGGATTAAGAGACGAATGACCCCATTCCAAGTCACTCACCGGTGTGCCCGGTGAGGGGGTAACTCCTACACTGCGAAAGAAGGTCGGAGGATCTTTCTTGCGACTCCACAACGAATCTTGGAGGCGAAGTGGAGAAGGAGAAACAAATGGATACACAAAGCAAGTTGTCATCAAAGAGGCTCGGGCGATTGAGACTGTCTCGGTGAAGTGCCAATCGCCGCTTTCTATGAGACGAATGACGCTGGCGTGCGGTCGAGCCAGATGGAATCGCCTGGGAGTTAACACTACGGGCAACGAAAGTGCAATCCATGGAGTTGAGACTCGGTGGATGCCACCTCGAAGACCCCAAGGCAGTGACATTTGCCGAAGGGGCGCTCCCGAGCCTCGCGGCGATTGAGATTGCGGGGAGGTAATGAAGGCCAACGGGAGGTTGAGACTTCCGGGGTAAAGAGACGGAAGCCAGAACATCCCTCCTACTATCATTGATCCATCCCGAAAAGGAGATAAGTGCTCTTCACGATGTAACCTTTCTCGGATCTAAAGGGGAAGACGGCCGAGTCATCCCCTATTGCCAATCCAAAAGACTCGGTGAGGATATTCTCCCAAGCACGAGTAAGTCCGACCTTAAAGCTACTCTCCAAACCTTTAATTTTGATGATGAGCCACCCATGTAAATCTCATCATCGTCCGATGATGCTCTTGATATGACCGGACTAGTCAACTCATATGGAAAAACCAACTGAGACCGACGAAGCTGTTGAGACAGCTGAGGCTCAGCCACCTGGGTCAACTCCACAACAGACCACAACCGAAACAGAGTCAATCACGCAGGCTCCCAAGCTACGGCGGGATCGACTCACACCGGAACTTCACGAGCACAAGTTATCATTGAGCGATTCCCGTTGCTCGTGATGATCCGTTTGAAGAATCGTTTCCCTTTTCTCTAGAGCTACCTGACCTTCTTGAAGAATCAGCTAGAGATCAAGAACGTTTCCATAAACCTAATCCCGTTATTCCAACAGACACCATCGTCCCAATGAGACTTTGACTTTGATCTTTGCTTGGCGCCACCGACATAAGTAACAAATCGAGGTTCGAGAAGTTTTCAAGGCCATATTTGCGGAAATAGAGAAGATGGAAAGGCACCAGGCCTCACTGGACATGAGACGGATAACCGAGACGCTAATCTTACTTCCGATCTGTGAGGAATAATTGTCGATCCGGAATCGTGGCAACAATAGCAGACAATCTTGCGCGTAGAACAAGCTCGATACTTGAACATTGTTCAATAAATTGCTAGTCTGGCGGGCCGAGAATGCTTGATATGAAGAGAAGAATGCAAGAAAACATCGATCGAACGCATGAATCTCACAACACGGAGATGCAAACTGCGTGAATTTAATAAGAAAAAGCTTCTGCGCGTGGGAGAACATGGAAAGGAAATTCAGCCTCCTCATGGCTAAAATGAAGTGGTGACGGTGAATCCAACGCCACCCGCTCCGAATTCCGTGCGGCATACTCCGCAGCAGATTCCAAGCATAACTTAGCTATCGGCGCTTATACTTCATGATTGCTAGCTTGTTTCGGGGTTCCTCTCTCCTTTGATGATGCCAAAAAGGGGAAGAGGAATACCCAAAGGCGTTGAAAGGTTTTGAAGGCGAGAAGAAGGGCAGTTGTGAAGGAGAAGACAATTTGAAGAACTAAGAAGAGAGAAGAAGGAAAATCTGTTGAGGGGAAGGTTCGAAAGATATGACCATGATGATTGCTAAAACCCCAACAAGGACTTGTCACACGGTGATATCATCGAAACTCCCGATGACTCTGCGCTCCAACACTCCGCAATACCCATGGGTGGCGCGAAAAATAGTAGAAGCCAGGGATGAAGGAGGTGGAAGGAAAAATGGATGCCCGTGATGGATATACTAAAACAATATGGAGGCATTCGGCAAGAAGAGACACTCGATGCAATTTCGACGCGTCGGGGCAAGGCAAGATCTGTTGATGAATTCAAGACGCTCGCATCAGGTTACTTCACAAATATGTCCATGGCTCAAGCCTGGGATTTGTATTGGGAAAAAGGCCTCAAGCTATGTGAAGAAATCGGACGACATCTTGTGATCGACTCTGCTTCAGTCACTCTGTTTGGTCACTCACCGGGAAAAAGAAGGCCCAAGACAATACACGCCCGAGAGGCGGAGAGGAAGAAGCAATGGAGGAGGAAGAGGTTTGGACCTGAGACCTCTGCCCAAAAACATTGAATATATAGATCCAGGCAAGAAAGGAGGGATCTATTGGGGTGGATTCACGAAGTAGCCAACCCGCAAGTGGCCAAGAACAATGTTGAGTACGTGACGAGAATCGAAGAAGAAAATAGAAGACAAACTCAGGCATTTGGGGAAGAAAGACAAGAAAGAAAAAGAAGAGATGAAGGCGCCGAGAAAAGCATATGAGAAAAAGAAAGCGGTGAAGAGAGAAGAAGAGAAATAGATTAGAAGAAGACAAAGGCGATGAGGAAAGAAGGAGCGTGAGAAGGAGATGAAGTGTTCTCTTTCTACCCCTTCATGTATTTTACTATGTAAATGCATCTTTATGTAAGTCTTCATACATCGAATAAAATTATATAATTTCTATACTTGCGTAGATATAGAATAGCATGGTTACCTTAAGCTCACGATACACTCAGTAAGCACCGTGTAAAGAACAAGAATGTTATGATCAATAAAAGATTGATTCTACGCATACATTCTGATTCTACATTGTCTGCATGCGTATCTTTGCTATTTAATTATTGTATGAATGTTTTAAATTTTGGCATCATCAAAAAGGGGAAATTGTTGGGAAATTAATTTTTAGATTTTGATGAATGCCATGTAAAACTTAGAATAGAAAGTTGGCACCCCATTTTTGTTGTAAATTGCATTGTAGATAGAGGCTGGGTCGAGTGAGTTAAGTCGGCTATGCCGGAATATGCAAGAAGTCAACGGAGACTAGAAGGAAGACTCATTGTGAGGCAACCGAGTGTGGCAAAGAAGAGAAGACAGAACTCGATTGAAGGTGCGGTGAGATGCGGTGAGTGAAGTGTCGATCAAGTTACCTCAAGATAGCCAAGTCTCAAGTTGAAGTGACAAATGAGTCATCCAATGATCGGAAGTCGACTCAAGTCACCTGGGAAGTCAAGGAAATGCGATCAAGTCGAGACAATGAAAGAGATCCATTGCACAAAGTCAAGAAAATTACTTAAACAAGTAATACTTCCATCTTGCCTTTCTTAAAGTGCTCGAGTCCCGAAAGCGTGCAAAAGGAATAAACCAATGGGAATCTTTGCACACATGTCGAGAACTAAAAAAGTCAAGACTCATTCATACGAGGAAATGTCAATTCCAAGGACTCGCAACAAGACAAGCCAACGACCACAAGTGTCTTTTGAAAATTAACCTATCTCTTCAACGGGCAAATTTTCAAAAGAACACTATAAAAGGCGAGAATCTATTTGAGAAAAGGTGACCTTGTTACCTGAAACTTTCAAGCTATTATTCAAGCTATTACCTACTCAAGTCATTCAAGTTTAATCCTCAAGCCTACAACATGAAGGAAATCAATCCAACACTTACTTGTCAAGGAAAGACAACTTCAATCGATTGAAGAGGAAACATTTGAAAAATCAAAGGGTCTACATTCCACGAAGGATTGTAGAAAGGTTCAAGGTCGAACCGGTCTTAAGTTATTTGGAGGGCTTCGTGATCAAATCCAAGAAACTTAAGCAAGTGGGCTGTGTAGCAAAGCGGCCGCTGTGAAGAAGGCGAGTCGTCGAGAAGCCAAGAGAGTGACCAAGGCATCTCGGCATCGAGTCCCAAAGGATCAAGTCACCAGTGTGATCAAGACTTGTATCGGGACGATAACCACTTTGTACTGGACGATAAATACTTAGTGGATTCCTCCGGAGTTGGAGAAGAGAGGAGTAGAAGAATTACCCCATCTTGAACCTCTATAAAATTTATTGTGTCATTTACATTTCGACCTTTTAATTCTTTTGCATATTATTTTGATATCTGTGATAATTTTGTTGTCCATCGATAATTAACTAAGTGCTATAATCAAGTATTAAAACAAACTTAAACCAAGATTCAAGGGTGTTAAGTCTTCCGATGAAAACATATCACAGTCGAGTTAAGTTTTAGTCAAAACAATTGAGTTATTCTATCAACGCTCGATCAGTGCGTTGAATGGCTAACTCTGCTAATCAACTAACTTAGCTGGCCATCAAGGACTTAGGCGCGAAGTATTAACTCGAACGTCTTAAAAGGACTAAATCGAAAAGTTGGTAAGGTTTATTCAACCCCCTTCTAAACCTTACACTCACACCCCTTGGGACCTACAATTTGTAGCATAAGAAGGTGAGTCACCTGAATTTCAAGATAATTATCAAGCTTGCAAGAGTCATCTTATGGAAAGATTGCGGACTCGGTGTACAAGAAAGAAAGCATATGTGATGCATGCGGATGGGAAAGCAAATCAAATCATCATTCAAGGATATGCCAAGTCCTTCTTCAACTAGGATATTGCATCCGTTGCATATAGATTTATTTGGTCTGTTGAGCCAGCTAGCATCGGTGGAAAAAATACACCTTAGTGGTGGTGGATGACTATTCAAGATATACATGGACAATTTTCATTTGTAAAAATAAGGAAACACTGCAGAAGTTACCTCAGCTGATGAGAAGAGTTCAAAATGAGAAGAGTCAAACCAATTATAAAGATAAGATCTGACAGGAGAACTGAGTTTGTCAATGGGATTATAACTCAGTATTGTGTGGAAAATGGTATTGCTCATGAGTTATCGGCAACAAGGACTCCACATCATAATGGACTAGCTGAAAGAAGGAACAGAACTCTCAAGGAAGCTGCAAAGACAATGTTAGCTGAAGCTGGATTGCCTAAGAGATTTTGGGCTGAACCCATAAATAAACATGCTATACTCATAATATATGCATGATTACCAGGCAATTGACCAAGACTCCCTATGAGAATTGGACAGGGAGAAAGCCAAATGTTGGATATTTAAAGATATTTCGATGTAAATGCTTCATCCACAATAATGGCAAGGACAATTTGAAGGCTTTTGATCTAAAAGCTTATAGGTCCCAAGGGGTGTGAGTAAGGTTTAGAAGGGGGTTGGATAAGCCTTACCAACTTTTCGATTTTAGTCCTTTTAAAATAATACAAAGTTAAATACACACTAAGTCCTGAGGGACGGCTAAGTTAGTCAACCAACAATGAGTTAGCCACTCAGCGGACTCGATTGAGTGTTGATAGAATAACTCAGTGTTTAGTCTAAACCTTAACTTGGCTTTGTGATGAGATTTTATTGGAAGACTTAACACCCTTGAATTTGGTTTAAGTTTGTTTTAACACTTGGTTTTAGCACTTTGTTAATTATCGGTTGGAATGCAAATTATCGAGATATAAAGTAATATCGTATAAAAATGCTGAAATGTAAATGACACAATAAATTTTATAGAGGTTCGAAGATGGGGTAATTCTTCTACTCCTGTCTTCTCCAACTCATGGAGGAATATACTAAGTATTGATTAGAGTACAAAGTGGTTATCGGTCCGTCAAGTCTTGATCACACAAACGGTGACTTGATCCTTTGGGACTCGATCTGAGATGCCTTGGTCACACAGTGGCTTCTCGTACAACTCGACTTCTTCCGTGGCAGGCGCCTTGCTACTCTGACTCACTTGCTCAAGCTTTTGGATTTGATCACGAAGCCTCCAATAACTTGAGGCTGGTCCGACCTTGAACCTTTCTACAAACCTCCTTGGAATGTAGACCCCTTTTGATTCTTCAAATGTTTCCTCTTCAACGATTTGAAGTTGTCTTTCCTTCACGACTTGGTGTTGGATTGATTTCCTTGAAGTTTAGGTTTGAGAATTTGCTTGAATAACTTGAGAATATTTTGCAGGTTACAGTTCAAAGAATAACTTGAATGTTCGTGGTTCAAGTAACCTTCTCTCAAAGTGATTCCTCAGCCTTTTATTGTGAACTTTCAAAAATCTGCCCGTTGAAGAGATAGGCTGATTTTTTAAAAGTCACTTGTGTTCGTTGGCTTGTCTTGTTGCAGTCCTTGATGTTGACATTTCCTCTTATTAAATGACTTGCAGCCTTCCAGGTTCTGACACAAGGTGCAGTGCTTCCCATTGGTTTATTCCTTCTGCACGCTCCTGGGACTGAGCACTTTAAGACATGGCAACATGGAAGTAGTACTTGTTTAGGTAATATTCTTGACTTAAATACAGCAACTGATTCTTTTCGATTGTCTTGACTTGACTTGCCTTTTCCCAAGGTGACTTGAGCGCTCCAATGATTGAAAGACTCATCTGTCACTTCAACTTGGAGACTTGGCTATCTTGAGTTGACTTAATCGACACTTCACACGATTGTATCCGGTGATACTCCTTGATCGAGTTCTTGACTTCTACTTCTTGCCATACTCAATCGCTTCACAACGAAGTCTTCATTTTAGCCTTGATTGACTTCTTGTATATCCAGGCATAGCCGACTTGACTCACTTCATACAACCCTATCTATTACAATGCGATTACAAAGAAAAAGGGGTGCCAACTTTCTAGTCTAAGTTTTACATGGCATTCATTAAAATCTAATAAACAAATTTCCCAACAATTTCCCCCTTTTTGATGATGCCAAAACTTAAAACATACACACAAAAGTAAATAGCAAAGATACATACGAACAATGTAGAAACAGAGAATGTATGCGCAGAATCAATCTTTTTTTATTGATCATAACATTCTTGTCCTTTGTAATTGTTTAAGTGTATCGAGCAATCATAGCATTCTATATCTACGCAACAATATAGAAATTCGAGATTCTTATTCAATGTGCAAAAGACTTACATACATATGTATTTACAATAGTAAAATACATGAAGGGTGAACAACAACACTTCATCGCCTTTGCCTCCTCCTTCTTTCCTCTTGACTCTAAATCTTCTTCTCTCTTTCTCTTCTTTTCTTCTTCAACTGCTTTCTTTTTCTCGTAGGCTCTTACGGCGACTTCATCTTTTCTTCTTCTTTCTTGTCTTTCTTTCTTCCCACAAACTGAGTTTGTGTTTTATTTTATTCTTCAATACTCTTTACATATTGACATTCTTCCTACCACTTCCATGTTGGCTACTTCATCATACCCACCCCAATAGATCCCTCCTTTCTTCCCTAGATCTATGTATTCGATGTTTTTGGGTAGTGGTCTGGTTTTGAAACCTCTTCCTCCACTGCTTCTACCTCTTCCTCCTGGGTGTGTATTGTCTTGGGGCCTTCTTCTTTCCCAAGAGAGTGACCAAGAGCAGAGTATTTAGGAGTCTGGCTGCTGTCGGCTTCTTCGCACGCCTTGAGCCCTTTTTCCCAATACAAGTCCCGGCTTGGGCCATGGTCATGCCTCAAGTATCCTCGGATGCGAGCATTTTGAATTCATCAAGCGATCTAGGCTCGTGCGGCGTGCGAAATGGCATCGGTGTCTCTTCCTCTTTGGAATGCCTCCGTATTGTTTGATATGTCCATCGCACGGGCATCCATTTTTCTTTCAACCTCCTTCATCTCTCGCTTCTACTATTTTCCTCTTCTCGGACATGGGCTGAGTGTTGGAGCGGCAGAAATCATTGGAAGTTTCTTGATGATGTCACAAGTCCTTATTGAGGGGTTCTAGCAACCATTAAAGTCATGTCTTTGAACCTTCCCCATCAATGGATTTTCCTTATCTTTCTTCGCTCCTCACTGTTTTCTTCTGCTTCTCAACATCTGCGTCCTTCTTCTCAGCTGACGATTCTTTCAACGTCTTTAGGTATTCCTCTTCCCCCTTTTTGGCATCATCAAAGGAGAGAGGAACCCACAGGAACATGCCGACAAGCATGAAATCTAGGCGGCTAATAGTTGAGTTACGCTTGGATTCTAACTGCGGAGTATCTTTGTCAAAATTCTGAGCGGGTGACTTTTGATTAGTTTGTCACCAACTTCATTTCAGCCATAAGAAGGCTGAATTTTTCATTCATATTCTCCTCTATGCCAGAAGTTCTTTTCGATGAAATTCTCGCAGCAGTTCCATTTCAGTGGTATGAGAGGCATGCATCCTATCAATATTTTCTTGCATCCTCTTCTTCATGTCAGCATTATCGGCGCTCCAGATCAACATTTTATTGTACAATGCTTTGAAGTATCAAACCTGTTCCACATGCATTGTCTGCTCTTTTGCCACCATTCCCGATTAAACCACTATTCCACGCAGATCGATTTGTAAGGTTTGCATATCATTGTCGGCCGCATATCTAATGATGCGTGGTGCCTTTCCATCTTCTCAATTTCTGCAAATATTGCCTTGAAGACTTCTCGAACCTCATTGTCACCTCTGTCTCGGTGGCGGCCAAGCAACATTATCAAAATCAAAATCTGCTTTGGGACGATGGTATCGTGGGAATGATGGATCAGTGCGTGGGAAACGTCTGCGATCTCTAGATGATTCTTCATCAAGATCGGGCAACTCTAGTGAGAAGGGGAACGTTTGTTCAAACGCATCATCACGGACATAGGGAATGTGTTCAACGGTGACTTGTGGCGTGATGTGCCCGGTTGAGTCGAATCTGCTGCGGCGTTGGGAGCTGCGCGATTGGTATGATTCAGTAAGGTCTTTTGTGGTTTTGACCCGGTGTGGTGAAACCTCACTATCTCAACACTTCATCGGTCTCAATTGGTTTTCCATTTGAGTTATATGTTCCTTGGCGTATCGATGGCGTCATCGGAAGATGATGAGATTTGAAGCGGTGGCTCATCATTGAAAGTGAATGTTTGATGAGTAGCCTTGAGATCGACTTACTGCGTGCTGGGAGAACATCCTCAATCGAGTCTTTCGATTTGCAATGGGGGATGACTCATCTTCATCTTCACCTTCGATCCCGGAAAGGTTACATCGGGGTTATCCTGGGGATGAGCGATTGGCACTTTCATTGCCGGAGTGAGACGAGTCTCAATCGTCCGTTTTTCCTTCTCCACTTCGCCTCCTGATTCTTTGTGCGCCTCCTATCATCATGCAAAGCAACCTCCTACCTAGGCTGCGGTGGTGGGAGTTTCCCCTGGTGGTACACCAAGGTGAGTGACTTGGGTTGGGGTCACTCTTCTCCAAACTCCCGGCTATGTCTTTTGAATGTTCAAATTAGTGGGGCGGTGGTAAAACTCCTTCGAAATAGGGGTTGGCTCGACTTGGGCCCCCAAGTTCCCGGTTTTATCGCCATGTCCCCTAGATCCATCCTCCGAGTGAGTCAAAAGTGGTTGCGGCAATGACATGTGGCAATCTGTTTGTACCACTCCCAATGGATCAATCTCACCAGATTTGGAAGACTCTCCTGGTCCTTCCATCACCGTTGCTCATGTATGATCCTGGATTCTCGCATGGTTTGCCTGCGTCTCTAGCTCTTCAGCCATCGCAACATCATGGTCTAGATCCTCATCACTTCACTGAGAGAACATCGAAGTGGGGATGAGTGTGATCGATGGTTCGGTGAAAGGATAGATATTTGCCTTCTCACGAGCTTGACCTCTTACTTCCAACCTTTCCTTCTCCTTTTCTTTGAAGATATTCAAGATATCTATGCGATTATCTTCATCCGATGCACGAACCATTGTGGTCAATCCAAGGAAATTCATCGATTCTTCCTCTTCTTCAATAAATTCAGTCTTTGGAACTGTTCCCTTGAGCGACTCAGCTTCTTCTACTTCCTCCATTCTCGCATACGATTTTGGATGTCGGATATGGTGGAGATCATGATCACATCACCGTCATCATCTTCTGTTGTACTTCTTTCTCGGGGAATGGAGGGTAGCGAGCTTGTTGCTCTTCACCCTCGCGGCGTCTGTCGCGGCGGGCACACAGTCCCCGCCAACAAGAGATTTTTGTCTCGGCTTCTTCTTGTTCTCACTGTCCCCGTCCCACATTGGGTCTTTGACGTGCCTCTCTGATCGGCCTCAAGAGACTTAGTTGTTTCATCAACAATTTACGGAGACTCTACTTCTCCGCTTGTCTCGATGATCTGCTCCAAATGAGTGGCGAGACTCAATTGTTTTCTCAAGCTCGAATGCTCGTAGAGTCTTCTTTTTTGTCCTTACCAGGGAACTTCTGTTCGGATATGGTTTCTTTAGAGTCTTGGGCGGCGGGGGCGTGCTACTTTCTTTGTCGAGGAGCTGGCTTTCTTGGCTTGTCGGTCCTCTTCTTCTTGACAATCTGGAGAAGGTATTTGAGGTTCCTTCTCCATGCAGGCTGCGAGGCGGGAGACACGATGCGGGGCGGGTGACTTCGGGTGCGACGGCGCGGTTTTCTTCTTTGGCTTTGCGGGGGCATGATCTTCTTTCACCGCGGCGGCTTTCTTCTTGGGAGGGAAGACAACAACATTTCCTCGAGGTCACCGTTCCCCCTCACTAGTGTCCGCCTTCTTGGCATAAGCTCTCTTGAGCTCCCGAAAGATCGATCGGAACAACTTCTTGTTGACATGGAACGCCTTTCCATGTCCGGGGTGGAACACCTTTCACCTCCATCAACCGGACAATTACAAGGCCATACCCTAGAGATCCTCCAAGCGACCCATCGTCCTTGAAGGACTTATTCCCAACATTCTAGCGAGACTCTGCTGTAGAAGCGGTCTGCCCGGTTTACTTTCTTCTCCTCCATGATCGCATCCATCACAATCAGCATGGTTTTGGACAACTCTGATTAAAGATTCCAAATTTTATGTCTACACACTTGGCAACAATATCCAACGACTTATGGTAATCTTCCTTCAAAGACTTCTTATCACTTGTGTAGACAACCTTCGCAAAGACATTCGAGTTTGGCCACTTCTTCCTTCCAAAAACCCAGGTTTACATCGGCCTCATAGATCTCCTCAACACTCCTTTCACTGGTAGCAAATAGTGCTCCGCTAAATCCTTAGCGATGATTGTAAATTCCTTTCCATGAAGGCGACTTGATGCCCTCGTCGTGAACTTGACATTCACGTGAAGCTGGCGACCTCTTCCACATACGTCATCTCGAAACTCCATCGTGAGAAAATGTTTCATTCCCAGATTCTCCACTTTCTCAACTATCTTCTTCACAAGGGTTTCATCGGACCCCTGTTTGATCATCCCTTCAAAATCCACGGTAGAACCGAGTGTGGATTATCTTTCCCAACTTAGTGAAATCATAGGTAGTTGCCATTTTTGATTTTTACCGAACAAAACCTTAGAAATTTGTCTTGAAGATTGATAGGGTTTTGAGAAAAAAATATTGTCTTTGCTTTTGGAGAGATGAAGCAGTTTTAGTGTAGTGTGAGAGAGAAGTGAACAAAATGGTATATGTATGGGTTATGAAAGGGCGTGCATACGGTTTTGAAATTTGATCGAGATCAACGGCTCAGTTGCACGCCAATTAGCATTTAATTGCTCGCATTTAATGCAACAACATTTATATCCAATCATATGCTTTGTCGTGTAGCTTTTGATTGTACTGTCATTATTACGGCGCGTCATCCTTAAAACATTCCCGCTTATTAAAAACAAGCTGCGTTTTTGTCACTTAGCTCATAAATGACTCAACTTACTCCTTAGCCGATTCAACTCTTCTTCTCTATATTCACATAGGAACTCGGTACATTTTATCGCTATTTGATACAATCGACTTTCCGATCGGCTAATTTACTTAGTTGTTTCTAGAGCTGCTATAGTTTCATCTTTTCACGTTCCATCTCTTCTTCTTGAGTCTTACGAGTGTCAACTCAGCTCAATTAACCCTAGCTCATGCTTAAGTTCTTCAAATCTTGATTCGCACAATGGCTTTGTGAATATGTCGCCTAACTTGTTTATCGGTTGAGATGTATTCAAGGTGATGTCTTTCTTTTTCGACATGATCTCTTATGAAATGATATCGACATCAATGTGCTTTGTTCTTGAGTGCAAGACGAGTTTTGAGTGATTGCAATAGCACTTGTGTTATCACTCATAATTGGAATCTCTTTTTCTTCAACATCATAATATCTCGGTTGTTGTCTCATCCATAAGACTTGGGCACAACATCCGCTCGTAGCTATGTACTCAACTTGACTATGGATGTGGCTATTGAATTTTGCTTCTTGCTAAACTAGGAAACCAATCTGTTTCTAAGCATTTGACATGTGCCTGAAGTACTCTTCCCGTCAACTCTACATCCAGCATAGTCAGAGTCTGAGTAACCAATAAGTTTGAATCCTCCTTCCTTTGGATACCATAAGCCGACTTCCTGGCATCCCTTCAAGTATCTTAGGATTCTCTTAGCTGCAGTCATATGGCTTTCTTTTGGAGCGATTGGAATCTTGCACATACGCCCTCACGCAAATGTGATGTCCGCCTACTTGGCCGTGAGATAGAGCAGTGATCCAATAAGTGCTCTGTATCTTGTTTGATCCACAGCTTGCCATCTTCATCCATATCCATCTTGGATCGATGTATTCATTGGTATTTTCACGAAGACTTCTATTCCATACCAAATTTCTTCATTAAATCTCTGGTGTACTTTGTTTGACATATGAAGGTTCCATCCTTCACTGTTTAACTTGAAGTTCTAGAAAGAATGTCGACTCTCCCATCATGCTCATCTCAAATTTGCCTTGCATGAGGTTTGAGAACTTATCACACACGACTCTTTGTTTGTGGATCCAAAAATAATGTCATCCACAAATATTTGAACAAGCAATTAAGATACTCTCTTCATATTTGAGATAATGTATCATACCATGCTCTAGGTGCCTGTTTCAATCCATATAGAGCTTTCTTGAGTTTGTACACCTTATCTCCAAGAGTCTTCTGCTCAAATCCTAGAGGTTGTTCAACATAGACTTCTTCTTCCAACAATCCATTTAGAAATGCACTCTTCACATCCATTTGATATACAGTGAAGTTCTTGTGTGCAGCATAGGCAAGAAACATCCTTATTGCTTCTAATCTAGCAACAGGAGCAAAAGTTTCATCAAAATCTATCCCTTCTTCTTGGCAGTCCCTTTGGCTACCAATCTTGCTTTGTTTTTTACCACAGAACCTTCTTCATTCATCTTGTTTCTGAAAACCCATTTTGTGCCAATAACATTTTGATGGGTTGGTCTTTGAACCAATTCCCATACTTTGTTTCTTTCAAACCGATTGACTCTTCTTGCATGGCTGAATCCAATGTGTGTCATCCATTCCTTGAGACACATCTTTTGGCTCTATTTGGGAAATAAAACAAGTGAACATTGCTTCTTGTTGAGCTCTAGATCTGGTTCTTACACCATCTCTTACATCTCCAATGACTAGCTCGGTGGATGGTCTCTCAACCATCTCACATCGGGTTGGAGTAAGTCACCGTGGTTCGATCGTCTTGCAAATCGTGTTATCTTGAGCAACTCTCTCATCATCACTTAGCTGCATTTTATAGTTGTCTTTGAGATTCAACTATCTCATCTTCACCTTGGTTAATTACTCCACTTGACTTCAACATAGGGACTCTTCGCATAGTTGACTGATTTAGCTTATCAGTTAACTCTTCAATGTCTTCTCCAATTACATTAGGCTCATCAAACACCACATGGATAGACTCTTACGTGACCATAGTCCTCTTGTTCAAGACTCTATAGGCTTTGCTTTGTTGAGTATCCCAAGAAGATACCTTCATCGACTTTAGCATCAAAAGCCTTTAGATTATCCTTGCCATTGTTGTGGATGAAGCATTTACATCCAAATATTCTAAAATATGCAACGTTTGGCTTTCTCCTGTCCAAATCTCATAGGAGTCTTTGTCACCGTCTATTTATCATGCATCTATTTTGAGTATAGCATCTTTGTATTGATAACTTGACCCAAAATCTTTTAGGAAATCCTGCTTTAGCTAACATGGTTCTTCTGCTTCCTTAAGAGTTCTATTTCTTCTTTCTACAACTCCATTCTCTGTGGAGTCCTTATCGCGTGAGATAATTCATGAGCAATACCATTTTCAACACAATCTTTTGAGTTATTATTCCATTGACAAACTCGGTTCCTCTATCGATCTTATCTTTATAATGGTTTGACTCTTCTCATTTTGAACTCTTTTCATCACCGAGGTAACTTCGCAAAGTTTCCTTCTTTTTACACATGAAGATTGTCCATGTATATCTTGAATAATCATCCACCACTACTAGAGTGTATTTCTTTCCACTTATCTTTGGTGGCTCAATCGGACCAAATAGATCCATATGCAATAGATGCAAAATCCTTTGAAGATGGACTTGGCTTTTCTTTGAATGATGATTTGATCTGCTTTCTCATCTAGCATGCATCACAAACACTTTCCTTCTTGTATACTGAGTCTGGAAGTCCTTCTACAAGATTACTCCTTGCAAGCTTATTAATTGTCTTGAAATTCAGGTGACTCGGCTTTTCTTATGCCACGACCCGACAGATTGGTTTATGCGTTTTGCTAGTAGACAAGTGCTTGGTGTGGCGATCGACCAATCTACCACATACATGTTCTTTTGTGCGGATCCTTGCAACACTACTTCATTTGATTCAGATGTCTTTGATTTGGCATACTCCCATATTGAATCCAACATTATAGCCCTTGTCACGAGTTGGCTTATGCTTAACAAGTTGAAGTTGAGGCCTTCAACGTATGCAACATCTGTAATTTCTAATCCATTTTTCCTGATGGATCCAGTGCCTTTTATTTCCCCTGGAGCTTCATTTCCTCCAAATATGACTTTTGCACCTCTAATCTCCTTGAAGTTTGACATGATTTTTCTTGTTTCTGTCATGTGTCCGGAACAACCACTATCCATGTACCGGGTTCCTTGCACTCACCGCTCCTTGAACCTGCAATCAAGGAAATCGTTTTAGGTACCCATACTTGCCAGGTCTGAGGGGTTAATCTTGTAAGATGATCCAACCAACCTATAGCCAAATGATTTGACTCTAGAGGTTGCCATCTATCTCGTGCCATAATCATAATTCACTTTGGCAAATTGCTTGGGGTTTTAGGCTCATACAAATGACTATCTCTTTCGTTTGTATGCTGTGTGTGTGTTTTTAGCAATTGCCTTCTTTGGGTAAGCTCGTGTGATATCTCTGAGTGTAGTGCTTGGGTGCATATGTGTGCGATGATAGGTCTGTGGCCTTTGGAATGACCTTTCTTTGAGTTAAGGTCTTTGCCATTTTGGCATGTATTCCATAGGTTTTGGGCGATATTTTACATTATTCCAATCACTTGACTTGGGTAGTTTCTACCATTCCCATCATTTGTGTTTCTTCTTCACAGTACTTCCTGTTTGGAGTTTGCTTTGAGGAACTCTGCTGGATTTCTTCTCAATCCCATCCTCTCAAAGATACTCAATCAGTGCTTTTCCTTTTCCTTTATATCCAAGGCCAGTTTGTTTGTGATTGTGCTTTGGAATGAATTTGTGTGCAACATTTGGTGTCTTGGCTTTTTAAGATGCTTCATTACTTGAGATCCTTTTTCCAAGATCACTCTTGGAGTTTGACTATGCACAAAAGAATTGAATCCTATGCATGTCTTGTCTCCACATTCTTTTTGGCTCATGATAAGGTCATCTAATGATTTAGATGCCTTTGTGAATGAAACAATCACATTTTTGAGATCATTTTCTCTCTTTTCTATAGCAGCTATCTCTGCTATTAGTTTAGCATTCTCAGCCTTTAGCTCTTTGTTCTCATCAGCTATGCGACTTAGAGTACTCAGCTCCTTAGTCACCATGAGTTTTGGCTTTGAATTTGGGCTTTTTTCCTCATTTAATAGTGTGTGTGAGGATTTAATGTGCTCAAAGTCTTTCATCATTTTGCCTAATGAATCATAAAGATCAGTGGGTGATGAAGTGTGTGTGTCACAATCACTATCACTAGAATCTGAATGAGATGAGTTAGAGTGTACCTCATCTTCTTGGTCAGGTTGATCTTCTTCTTTAGCCATTAGACAGATCATGGCTTCTTCTTCAGAATCACTTGAGTAGTCAACTTCACTACTCTCTGAGTCAGCTGTGTCTTTTGACTTAGCTGTTTCAGCAGTTTCAACAGCCAACATTGCTCTTTTCTTTTATTATCTTCTTTCTCTAAAGACTCTTCTTTCTTCTTCATTCCTGTATTTATTGACTACAGGATATGGACAGTCAATAGCAAAGTGTCCTTGTTGTCTGCAATTCCAACACAGGTTTTCAACTTTTTGATCAGCTCTCTCATTTCTTGGGTTGTCAGCTCTTTGATATTCGACCTTTTGATACTCAACTCTCTTTGGTGGCCTATCTTCCCCTGACTTGGAGGGAGCTGAATGTCTTCTGGAGGATTCACCTTTGTTTCTTTTGTAGTTCTTATTGAAGAACTTGTTGAATCTTTTAACCATCAAGGCAATTTCCTCCTGGTCAATGACTTCTTTGGTTTCAGCTCTCTTCCCTTCCTTGACTATGAGTGCAGCTGTTTTGGCTACAACTATCTCCTCTTGATCCTTTCTTCTCAGCTCAAACTCATAAGCTTTGAGGTCTGAGAATAGTTCATGATTGGATGTTTTTGATAGGTCCATTGAGTGCCTTAGAGCCATGGTCTTCATTTCCCACTCAGCTGGGAAGGCTCCTTAGTATCTTCATACACATCTCCTTCGTGTGTATTCTTTCCCAAGTCTTTGAGAGCTCATTCGTAATTTCGAATCTAGCATCCAACTGGTCCTTGTTTCACCAAGCATTATAAAGTTTTCAAATTTTTGAACAACAACATATAATTTGTTTTCCTTAATTTGTTGAGATCCTTCACAAATTAAGGTTAATTTCTCCCGATTTCTTTGGTCTTGCAAGATTTGACTTTGTTGAACATGGCTTTGTCCAATGTCTTGTAAAGTATATCCTTGGCCACGTTATCAGGTTGTATCTTTTTCTCGTCATCATTTGTCCATTCACTCTTGGCTTTTCAACCATAGGCGGGTCTAGGAGGAGCAAACCTCCTCTCCTTCATTCTGTGACTCTCCTTGCACCGTGTTCACCTTCATTATTTGCGATGGCTCATCCTCTATCACTATCCACATCTCATCATGTAAAGGCGATAGATGAGCACAGCATACGTATTTTCCAAGAATCAAATTCCTCAATGGTAAACATAGGGATGCATATCAAATTTGCTTCCATGATAATAACTTTGTTGTTTTAAAAAAAATTGCTTTTGAAAGAACAAGTGTTAAAAATTTCTTTGAAAGATTGGAGATCTCATTCAGTAACCAGTGTGGAAGGCTCAATGAACCAACCGCTCTGATACCACTTGTAGGTCCCAAGGGGTGTGAGTAAGATTTAGAAGGGGTTGAATAAACCTTACCAACTTTTCGATTTTAGTCCTTTTAAAATAATACTGATTAAATACACGACTAAGTCCTTGAGGACGACTAATTTAGTTAACCAGCAGAGTTAGCCACTCAGCGGACTCGATTGAGTGTTGATAGAATAACTCAGCTGTTTAGTCTAAACCTTAACTTGGTTGTGATGAGATTTTCAGCGGAAGACTTAACACCATTGAATTTGGTTTAAGTTTGTTTTAACACTTGGTTTTAGCACTTTGTTAATTATCAGTTGGAATGCAAATTATCGCCAGATATAAAGTAATATGCGAGTAGTAAAATGCTGAAATGTAAATGACACAATAAATTTTATAGAGGTTCGAAGATGGGGTAATTCTTCTACTCCTCTCTTCTCCAACTCTGGAGGAATCCACTAAGTATTGATCGAGTACAAAGTGGTTATCGGTCAAGATACAAGTCTTAATCACACAAATGACTTGATCCTTTGGGACTCGATCCGGAGATGCCTTGGTCACACAATGGCTTCTCGTACAACTCGGCTTCTTCACAGGCGTTGCGCTTTGCTTGCTACTACAACTCACTTGCTCAAGCTTCTTGGATTTGATCACGAAGCCCTCCAATAACTTGAAAAAATGTGGTGCCAACTTTCTAGTCTAAGTTTTACTTGGCATTCATCAAAATCTAATAAACAAATTTCCCAACAAAGGCGATGAAGGTATCTGTAGGGATACTCAAATTGAGAGTAAAGCCTATAGAGTGCTAAACAAGAGGACTATGGTCACGAAGAGTCTATCCATGTGGTATTTGATGAACCCAATGTAAATGGAGAAGACATTGATGAGTTAGCTGATAAGAAGAATTAACCGACCATGCAAATAGTCCTTATGTTGAAGCAGAAGTGAGAGCACTCAACCCTGATGATGATGAGACAGCTGAATCTCAAAGACATCTGGAAGGTCTGCAGCTGAATGATGATGAAGAAGTTGTTCAAGATAATTTAGCCGCAAGGCAATTTGAATCCAAATGCACTTACTCCAACTTTGATGTGAGATGGGCCGAGAGACCATCCACCTGAGTTAATTTTGGAGATGTTAGATATGGCATAAGAACCAGATCCAGAGCACAGCATGAAGCAATGTTCACTTGTTCATTTCCCAAATAGAGCCTAAAGATGTGTCTCAAGCATTGGAAGACACATATTGGATTTAGGCCACACAAGAAGAGCTGAATCCATTTGAAAGGAACAAAGTATGGGAATTAGTTCAAAGGCCAATCCACCAAAATATTATTGATACTAAGTGGGTTTTGAAACAAGATGAATGAGGAATGATCCGTTGTAAAAACAAAGCAAGATTGGTAGCCAAAGGGTATTGCCAAGAAGAATGTATAGATTTTGATGAAACCTTTGCTCTGTTGCGGATTGGAAGCAATAAGGATGTTTCTTGCTTATGTTGCACACAAAAACTTCACTGTATATCAAATGGATGTGAAAAGTGCATTTTTAAATGGACTGTAAGAGGAAGAAGTCTATGTTGAACAATCTCCAGGTTTTGAGCAGTAAACTATTGGAGATAAAGTCTACAAGCTCAAGAAAGCATTGTATGGATTGAAACAAGCACCAAGAGCATGGTATGATACATTGTCTCAGTTTCTAATTGACAATGGATTCACCAAAGGCAAGGTTGATAGAATACTCTTCAGGATTCAAGATGGAGAAAGTATACTTCTTATTCAAATATATGTAGATGATATCATTTTTGGATCCACAAACAAAGAGCTGTGTGATAATAAGTTCTCAAACCTCATGCAATGCAAATTTGAGATGAGCATGATGGGAGAGCTGACTTTCTTCATAGGACTTCAAGTCACGCAACTGAAGGATGGAACCTTCATAAGCCAAACCAAATATACCAGAGATTTAATGTAGAAGTTTGGTATGGAAGAGAAATCATCAGTGAAAATTCCTATGAATACATCAGTCAAGATGGACATGGATGCAAATGGCAAAGCTGTTGATCAAACCAGATATAGAGCCCTCATTGGATCTTTGCTCTATCTAACAACAAGCAGGCCAGAGGTGTATGTGCTAGATTTCAATCTGCACCAAAAGAGAGTCACATGACTGCAGCTATGAGAATCCTAAGATATTTGAAGGGATGCCAAGCAGTTGGCTTATGGTAACCAAAGGAAGGAGGATTCAAGTTGATTGGATACTCAGACTCAGACTATCTTTGGATGTAGAGTTGACGGAAGAGTACATCAGATACATGTCAAAAGCTTGGAAATAGATTAGTTTCTTGTTTTAGCAAGAAATAAGATTCAATAGCTACATCCATAGTCAAGCAGTACATAGTTGTGGGCAATCTGTTGTGTCCAAGTCTCATGGATGAGACAACAACTCGAGAGACTATGATATTGAAAAAGAGAAATTCCAATTATGTGTGATAACACTAGTGCTATTGCAATCACTAAAAATCCAGTGTTGCATTCAAGAACAAAGCACATTGATGTCGATACCATTTTATAAGAGATCATGTTGAAAAGAATGACATCACCTTGCAATATATCTCAACCGATAAGCGATTAGGTGACATATTCACAAAGCCATTATGTGAATCAAGATTTGAAGAACTCAAGAATGAGTTAGGGTTAATTAAGCTGAGTTAGGATACTCAGAAGACTCAATCAGCAAAGACAAAAGAAAAGAGAATGGAAAATGAGCAAGTTTCACACTTCAGCCAAGTGAAACAACCTAGCCGGGAAGTCAGCTGTATCGAGTTACCTGACAGCTGAGTGATTTTATTTGAATAGAGAAGCAGAGTTAAGTTACTTTGGATGATAGCTGAATCATTTATGAGCTTAGTGACAAAAACATAGACGTTCTATTCGAGTGGGAATGTTATTAAGGATGACATCAGCGTATTTATGACTGTCAGTACAAAAGCTGCACAGTAAAACATATGATTGGATATAAATGCTGCTGCATTTAATGTGTGGAAATTAATGCGGTTTTGAAGATTCAATCCTGACCGTTGATTTTGATCGAATTATTCAAATTCCAAAACCGTCCTTTAAAGTCTCATATAAACCAAAAATTTACATTTTTTCTCTCCTCACACAAATATTCTTGTCTTCAGCAAGCAAAAGAAATTCTCTCTGCAACTGTTCAAAACCATACCTTCAAAGATAAATATTTTCGCATATTTCACCGTTCAATCATTCTAAAAATGGCTGCTACACAGGATTTCACTAAGCTTTCGGAGAAGTTCACTTCAGAGGACTTCAAATGGATGATCAAGCAGGGCGTTGATGAGGCCCATGTGAAGAAGATTGCTGCCAAGCTTGAGAAGTCCGGTCTGAAGGACTTTCTCTCTATGGAGTTCACCCACACCTACTTAAATAAGGTAGCTATGTTTTACGTGAACGCCGAAGTGAATGACGATGAGATTCGCTCATCCGATCACAGCAAGGACATCAAAATCGCTGCGAAGGACCTTGGTGAGCACTGCTTTCTGCCGACCGAAGGACTAAAGGACATAGCCGAGAAGGACATGAACTTGGCTATAGCTTGGAAGGAAGTTGCTAAACCCGAGTTTGCTGCGAAAGTTGTCTATACAGCTAAGAAGGAACTGATTAAAGATGACTACCACAAGTTGATGGACATTGTGTCCAAGTGTGTAGACATGAAATTCAGGAGCTTCAACCAGCTATCACAAACTAAGATGATGGTGATTGCTGCTATTTTGGAAGAAAAGAAAATAAACTGGGCTGAGTTCGTCTTCAGCCGAATCTGTCATAATGTAATCAACAAGTCCTTCAAGGAGGATGGGAATTTTGGTTGATCCCTGAGGTATGGCCTGGTGATTGGCCATTCTATGGAGATTAAGGGGATTTCCCTGCGCCATGGGAAGCCCTTTCATGCAAACAAGATGATGTTTAAGGCAAACCTCTCCGACGCTTAGAAGAAGGCTCATGCCAGGAAGCTGATACCAGTGAGGGGGTATCAGCTGACCCTGCAGAAGATACAGCTGCGAACGCTCCAGCTCTCTCCCCTAAGCCTGTTTCGAAGAAGAGAGGCCGAGGCACTAAACCGCTCTGTCCCAAAGAGCCAAAACCAAGAAGGCACCTGCCCCAGCAGCCAAACCCCCAAGCACTCCGCCTGCGAATCACAAGCCCCGCCCCGCACCCGAGATCGAGGAGGAACCCCTACTTCCTTCTCTAGTTATGAAACAAAGGTGCATTGCCAAGTCTCGTAAGGCAAATGCGTTAAAGAAAAGAGATATTGAAACACATGCCTTCACTCTTGAAGAGAATCAAAATATAGAGCCAAAGGTTCACTTGGTTCCTATAAAACGAAGGTGATTGGTTAGGAAGTCGGAGCTGGAGAAGCCACCGAGTCCCGCACTCACTGAGAAGCCCGAAGAGACTACGATGCTCAAGAAAAGCGTCTCAAGAAAATGTTGATGATATCTTTTGAAGATCTGGCGATGTAGATCAAGAGTGTCAATGACCCAACCGCTGCGTAAGACAATCGTGGCGATGGATGGAGCCGAGATAGCCAAGTCACGGAAGAAAAAGCTATCTCACCCCTCAAAAAGATGCACTTGAACCGAGGAGGAGCAAGCTCCATTGGCTACAATTCCAGAGGATGGAGAAGATGATGACGATGTAATAATGTATTCTCCAGTATATCCAGACATCCAGCAGAGGCTAAGGGAATGGAGGAGATGGAAGCTAGACTACTCTAGACAGCAATTCGCTCGTCTGGTGTTCATTGATGAAGAGGAGGAACTTCTAGGCTTCCTCGGAAATGTCACTGTCCATTATGCCCTCAATGAGGAATTTTGCATGGATGCCCTCTATGCCATTAAAGAAGATGAGAAGGAGAAAGCCCTGGAGAAAGCCAAAGCCCTCGAGAAATCAAAGATATGTAAGCAAATAGGGACCCATGAGCATCTCATGGAGTCAACTAACAGCAGCGACCTGGAGGAGATGGACCCAGCTTCGGTAGTTGAAAAGGCCGAGTTCCAACGGGCCATTAAAGAACTCGAGCCATGCACGAGCAACAACTTCAGGAATGTCCAGGAGAGTCTTCCCAAATATCTCCTCGATCTGATCCCTTGGGAGTGGCGCAGAAGATTGCAACCATTATTACTGCGACCACATCCCCTGTGCAATCTCAAGATGGCTCTCAGGGGAACGACGATGAAGCTAGGGAAGGTGATATAGTGGGCACCCTTGCCAAGCCTACCCCCGTAGATGGTGTTGAGACACCTACACCAACGGCTGACTATAGGAAACACAGCCGTGTCTTAGGAGTTGAGTAACCCCACAACCGTTCACTCAGCTGGTGCGCCAGCAGAGGGGAAAGCTCTCTCCACTATAGCTAGGTCGGAGGACGCTGTGGGAGACAACACTAGAAAGTTTGGAGGCGAAGGAGAGCAAACAACTGATAAGTAGAGTGAAATTAACGAAGCTCGAATGGTTGAGACTGTTCCAGCTGAGATTTCCTCTAATGTACAGGCCGTTGAAGCTGCTGATGTAGCTAAGGTAAAGGATAGGAAATAGGCCACGGGAGTTGAGACTCTTGGCCATGAAAGTGCAATCCTAGGAGTTGAGACTCCGAAAGATGCCATTGAAGACCCTAAGACAGCTGAGTCTGTCGAAGGGAATGTCGAAGGCCCCACAGCGGTTGAGACTGTTGGGGGTAATGAAGGCCTAAATGAGGTTGAGACTTCCTTAGGTAAAGAGTCGGAACCGGAGAACATTCCTCAAATGGAGGGAGCTGGTGAATAAGAGGATATCATCGCCCTTCATGATTCCTTAGAACTCATTGATACAACTTTTCTGGGATCAGAGGATGAAGTCGAGTCCACACATCATGGAGATTCTACGCAGGACAAGGTTGAGGATGTTTTTAACGTACGGAGCAATGTTAGTGATAAAATAACTCCGATGAGATTCAATTTTGATGATGAGCCATCCCCTCTAGCCACATGACACTCCGATGACGATGTTAGGACAACCGAGGACTCGTTGACTCAAAACGAAAAACCCACCGAGACCGACGGCTGCTCACACAGATTGAGGCTTGGTCGTGAGCAGACCGATACAACTACACCAAATAGAACACGCTTAGTTGAGCAGGCTACCACAAATTCTGCAACAAAGACTCAAACAGCTCCATCGCAGATCCCACATTTGCATTATCTCGCGATGATCTGCTCACCGAGGCACAAAGAGCGATTAATCGCAACAAGAAAAGGGAAAAGCCCCCTGCGCGACCTCTAGGAATCCCTCTTGTTCGAGATGATGTGTTTGAAGATATCATCCCTTTCATCGCTGAACGGCCTGACATGGATGTTGAATATGCCCGAGAATAGGAGAAATACACTATGCAGGAAGAGCCCATAATTCCAACGGATACGATTGTGTCGATGGGATTTAATTTCGATGCAAAGATGTGGCCGAAGAAGAGTCGCTTCCACAAATAGGGTTACGTAATTTGTTCAAGAAAATATGTGATGAAATTGAGAACATGGAACACCACCAAGCATCGTTAGATCTCTGTTTGGACAACTGTGATGCAACTATCAGCGCAGATATTTGAGGTGTTGTCTTACGGATCAGGGAATGGGTTGCACAACAGACTACAATGCGCTCAAAGCAGGTCAATTACTTCAAAGCTTTGTTTGCAAAGTCGTTGGCTTGGAGTTCGGATAATGTCAAATTTCAAAGAGAGGCATAAGGAATTCATGGTCGAATTGAAGAATCTCATAAATCGGACATGGAGTTGCTCAACCTGTAACATAAAAGTGAAATTGCTAGACTAGAAGAGAGCATGAACCAGAAGTTCAGTCTTCTTATGGCATAAATAAAGTTGCTAGCAAACAGTCAAAGGCTACATGGTCGAATTTGGATAGCCTACTTTAAAGCAGATATCAAGCGACCAACAAACAACCGACTTGACTTCATTCTCGAGTGGCTTATTTCTGTCACGACCCTATCTTTTGGTGATGATGTGAAAAAGAGGGAAGATGAGGCCTTAAATGAATTGAAAGGAGAAGTCAAGGGAGTAATAAGGAGGTGAAGAAGGAGAATCATGTGAAGGCGGAAGGAAGCTTGAAAACCCCCTTTGAAACTTATGTTTGCTTTGAAACCCCGAAGGAGAAGTCACAGCTTCGATTCTCAGCAAATTGCCGAAAGAGTTGTCCGTAGAACAAAAAGCTGAGATGGCATACAAGGAGTCAAGGAAAGCCATCAAAGCTGAGTTTGAGAAGATAGATGAGAAGCAATCTACGCGCATTCAGAACATCAGAAAACAATATGATGGTCCTCCAGCCGGAAAAGATTATCCTACAATAAAACTCCCCAGAGATATTGCCATGCCTGATGTTGGATCTGATCCCAGAATGCTAGAGGAATTCCAGACTCTAGAAGTAGAAGGATATTTTCAAAACATGACTCTACCATTAGCCTGGGAGAAGGGACTTGAATTGTGCAATTCGGCTGATAAGTAGCCAAGTTCCAACAGTCACTTGGCTGGAACATCAAAAGCTCCAGTACAGTACACTCCCAGAGGAAGGGGAGCTGAGTCAGGAAGGGGAAGACATGGTGGCAGTGGAGAAGTGTTCAACCACGGCCAAGACCAGAAGATATTAAGTATGTGGATCCGTAGAAGAAGGGACTCATATACTGGGCTGGATTTGATCATCTTGCTAACTTAGAAGTTGCACGCAAGAATGCTGAAGCAATAAGAAGGCAAGAGGCTGAAAATGAAAGAACTGCTCAAGAATGGGAGGAAAGGTAGCATAGGGATGACCCTGTTGCGAAGCGAGCATATGAGAAGAAGAAGAAGGAGGAAGAGGAAAGGAAAAGGAGGAGAGTTGATGAAGACAGGAGAAGGGCTGATGAAGAAGAGAGAAGAAGGAAGCAACTAATGCGTTGAAGAAGGCTGCAACCCTTTTGTGTATTTTACTTAGCTGTAAATACATAGTTGTAAGTTTTCCCAGTAATATAGCTCTGATAGCTTCCTTGTAATATTTATCCTCTTTGTAACCTAGCTCAGATACACGATGTAATGCAATATTTGTATAAGCTTTGTTACCTATTGTAAACAGCTTTGTAAAAGACAAGAATGCTATGATCAATAAAAGTGATTATTCAAAGCATACATTCTTTGTTACTACACTGCTTGTGTTTGCTGTTTATTTATTGTTTGTTAAAGTTTTGGCATCATCAAAAAGGGGGAAATTGTTAGGAAATTTATTTGTTAGATTTTGATGATACCATGTAAAACTTAGACAAGGAAGTTGACACCCCATTTTCCTTGTAATCTATATTGTAATAGATAGGACTGAGAGAGCTGAGTGAAGTCAGCTAAGTCAAAGAATGCAAGAAGTCAACTGCAGACTAGAGTGAAGATTCTGATGTGTATCAGTTGAGTATGGCCAAGAAGGAAGACAAGGACTCGACTGAAGGAGAGCCAGCTGAGGAACAGATGTGTGATGTTTGAGGAAGTGTCAGTCAAGTCAATGAAAGGAGCCAAGTCTAACAGTTAAAGGGACAGTTGAGTCATTCTCATGGTTGGAGTAGACTCAAGTCACAAGAGGTAAAGGCAACAGTCAAGTCAAGACAACTGACATTGATCCGTTGGAAGGAAGTCAAGGATATTACTCAATATAGTAATATGTCTAAGCTGCCAAGTCTTAAAGTGTTTTGCCCAGAAACATGCAAATGGAATAAGCTAATGGGAATCACTGAAGCTTGTGTCAGACCCTGTAAAGCTGCAGAGCCATTTAATACGAGGAAGGGTCAACATCACAAGTGTTGCAGACCAAGAAAAGACAAACCAGCAAACAAAAGTGTCATTTGAAAATAGCCTATCTCTTCAACGGGAAATTTTCAAATGAGCACTATAAAAGGTTGAGGAAGCAATTGAGAAAAGGTTACCTGAACCTAGCACGAACGAATCAAGCATTTATCAAGCAAGTAACCTGCAATATTCTCAAGCTTATCCAGAAAATTCCTCAAGCCTAAAACTCGAAGGAATTCAATCCAATCACGCTGTGAAGGAAAGATTACTTCAACCAGTTGAAGAAGAAACATTTAAAGAACAAAAAGGGGTCTACTCTGCAAGTCGAAGGAGTTGTAGAAAGGTTCAAGGTCGAACCAAGGGATTCAAGTTTGTTGGAGGGCTGTGTGAACAAATCCAAAGACTTGAAGGGAGTCGTAGTAGCAAGTAGCAAAATGTCTTGTGAAGAAGATGAGTCCCGTGAGAAGCCGTTGTGTGATCAAGGTTGTCTCTAGACGAGAGTTACTTTGTAACTTGATCTCATTACCTAGTAGATTCCTCCAGGAGTTGGAGAAGAGTGGATTAGAGGAATTACCTCATCCTCAAACCATTATAAAATTACTTGTGTCATTTTACTTTCAAAGATTTACTTTCTTGTTTATATTTTTCATATCCGTTGTTAAGTTAATTTGCTATCCAACTCGATTAAATAACAAGTGCTAAAACAAGTGTTAACCATCGGATATAAATGAGAACTAGTGGATCTTCCCAAGGAAATAAACCATCGGGATATAAATGGATTTTCAAGAAGAAAATGAAGGCAAATGGAACAATTGACAAATACAAGACTAGAGTTGTAATTAAAGTTATAGACAATAAAAGGGCCTTGATTACTTTGATAGATATTCTCCTATTACGAGAATAACCTCCATCGATTAGTACTTTCAATTGTTGCTTTGGAATCTTGAAGTACATTAAATAGACGTAAACCGCTTTTTCTAAATGGAGACTTAGAAGAAGAGATTTACATGGAACAACCTGAGGGATTTTCTCGCACCAAATCAAGAAAACAAAGTATGTAAGTTGGTAAAATCATTATATTGCTTGAAACAAGCACTAAAACAATGACATGAGAAATTTGATAATGTCATGAAAGAACGTGGATTTAAAATAAATGAATGTGATAAATGTGTGTATATCAAAGACAATGGAAATGACTATGTCATTTTATGTCTTTATGTAGATGACATGCTTATCATTGGAAGTAATGATAAGATAATTAAATCCATAAAAGATATGTTGAATTGGAGGTTTGACATTAAAGATATGAGTTTAGCTGATGTGATGCTTAGAACAAAGATCTGTATAACTTCAAATGGACTTTTACTTGATCAGTCACATTATGTGGAAGATTCTAGAGAAATTTAGTAAGGATGACATGTCATTAGCTAGAACTCCGATAGACACAAGCAAACATCTATCACGAATAGATGTAAGGCTCTGTCTCAGGTGGAATACTCTAGGGTCATAAGAAGTTTAATGTACTTAATGAGTTGTACAAAATCAGATATTGCTTATGATGTGGGTAAATTGAGCAGATACACGAGTAATCCAGGATATGATCACTGGAAATATATAGTGAGAATACTGCGGTATTTAAGATATACTCGTTATTTTGGACCGCACTATACAAGATATCCCGTTGTCATTGAAAAATACAGTGATGCTAATTGAATATCTGATATTAAAGACTCAAAGTTTACAAGTGGATTTTTTTTCACTTTAGGAGGTGCTATAATATCATGAAAAGCTTCTAAACAGACAATTTTAGCAATGTCCATAAGTGGAGTCTTAGTTTATTGCCCTAGACAAGTGTGGCGAATAAGCTGAATGGCTCCGAAATGTTTTAGAAGATATTCCAAGATGGTCAAAGCCTATGCTAGCAATTTTTATATATTGTGACAGTCAATCTAGAATTGGTAAGGCACAAAGCAATGTATAATTGTAACTCTAGACACATACGTCATAGACACAATACCATATACAACTTCGCTCAACTGGTATTATCTCTATTGGTTATGTGAAGTCAAAGGAGAATTTAGCGGATCCATTAGCCAAAGTGTTAAATTGAGAGTTAGTTGCAAAATCGTCAAGAGGAATAAGCATCTAGAAAAATGAGTTGATACAATGGAGACCCAACCTAGTTGACTAGAGATCCCAAGATCTAGGTTCAAAGGGACAACCTAGTTGTATAAAGACTCTAGGATCAATGTGGGGGAGTTATCCCTTGTCCATTCTTTAACAGTGATGCCCGTGGAGAAAAGGATAGGCATTTGGCTTTAATGATTCTTATGCATCGGTAAGTCGAGCTGGGTACTGCGGGATACTCCTAAATGAGAATCACCTATGTGAGAGAGAAGTAGGGTCGCTTCGAGGAGAATTGTGTGAGGCTCAATTCTTATAACCTCTTGCAGAACTAGGTGTAAGTTCAGGGCCATGAATGAACATAACTATGAGAACTGAAGTATGTTAGGAAGATTCTTGTGTTAGGTATATCATCTTTCACATAAAAGGCAGAACAGTTCAAGGACATCACGTCTACTGGTCAGCTAGTAAAGTAAATATACTTTTATAAGAGAATGTCACCCCAAAATAGAGAGTCGTGACCTCGGACACTCAAACTTATGCTGGTTTACCATGGCGGCTAAACTATCCAACTAATAATTAATAGATCAATACCAAGTCACAATGTTGAATAAATAAGCGAAGTCTTAGAGTACAATTACAGCAGAAATTTAAATCGAGCACAATATCATGTCATAGGGTCTATATGCCCATATTACAACACCAAACACTCGAATAAAATTAACAAAGTCTAGTACAATAAAATGATACATTGAGGTATAATTAAATGTCTAAGATATGTATAGGTCCCAAGGGGTGTGGTGTAAGATTTAGAAGGGGGGTTGAATAAACCTTACCAAATTTTCGATTTTAGTCCTTTTAAAATATTCAACAAAGTTGACTCAAACAACTGTGTCCGTGAGAGACAGTTAAGTTGGCTATTCAACTAAGTTACCCACTCAACAGACTCGATAGAGCTGCCATAACACGGCTGCTTAAGCCAAATACTTAACTTGGTTGGTTTGGATTTTAACAGCGGAAGACTTAACACCTTTGATTTGATTTAAGCTTGTTTTTAACACTTAGTTTTAAGCACTTGGTTATTAATCAGTTGTATAGTAAATATAATACTAACAGCAGATATAATATAAATGTGCAGGAAGGTAAGTTTGCTGAAAGTAAATGACACAAATATTTATAGAGGTTCGAAGATGGGATAATTCTTCTAATCCTCTCTTCTCCAGCTCCCTAGGTATCCACTTTGTAATGCATCAATTTACAAGCGGTTATCACGGGAGCAAACCTTGATCACATAGTTGGCTTCTCTTGCGACTCCTTCTTCACAGGCAAAACCTTGCTACATCACTCACTTCTCAAGTTCTTGGATTTGATCATGAATCCCTCCAACAAACTTGATAATGGCTCGACCTTGAACCTTCCTACAATCCCGACTTAGAAAGTAGACCCTTTGATTTCAAATGTTTTTCTCTTCAACAGCTTTGAAGTTATCTCTCCTTCACTTGTGTTTTTTGGATCGAGTATCTTCGAGTTTCGTGGCTTGAGGAATTGCTTGATATGCTTTAAGAATATTGCAGATTACTTTCTTGATTATAGCTTGTACGTTCATGGTTCGTATGCAAGGTAACCTCTTCTCAATTGCTTCCTCGGCCTTTTATAGTGTCCATTTGAAATTTTGTCCATTGAAGAGATACGTTAATTTCAAATGTCACTTTGTGGTTGTTGGCTTGTCTTGTCTTGGTTTGCGATCCTTGATGTTGACCTTTCCTCGTATTAATGGCATTACAAACTTTGCGGTGTCGACCACAAGGTGCGGTGTTTCCCATTGGCTTATTCCTTTTGCACAATCCTGAAAAACCACTTTTAGACTGGCAGACTTTACATATTACTATATCGAGTAATATTCTTGACTTTATTCCAACGAATCTAAGTCGTTGTCTTCACTTGACTTCGCGCTTTACCCCTGGTGACTTGAGTCGGCTCAATCATAGGATTGACTTAACCGCCACTCTAATCGACAGACTTGGTTCTTTAAGTTGACTTGACACACTTCACACAATCTGTTCCTCGGTGACACTCCTTGATCGAGCCCTTGAATTCCTTCTTGGCCATACTCACCGACACACACGAGTCTTCATTCTAGTTCGCAGATTGACTTCTTGTAATCTTTGACATAGGCGACTTAACTCGGCTTTTCCATATCTATCTATTACAATACAAATTACAAGAAATTTGGGGTGCCAACTTCTAGTTTAAGTTTTACATGGTATCATCAAAATCTAAAAATAAATTTCCTAACAATTTTCCCCTTTTGATGATGCCAAAACTTAAAACATAAGACATAAGTAAACAAAGAAACAATAAATACAGTAATGCAAGAACAAAGAATGTATGCTTTAAATGGATCATTTTATTGATCATAGCATTCTTGTCCTTTACAAAGCTGTTTACAATAGGTATCGAGATATATATTTATACATATCAATACAATGTTTATCTAAGCTAAGATACATACAAAGTGAAAATTACAGGAAATTCACTTTGAGCGTATTACATGAAGACTTACACGGATGTGTTTACAACAAAATATATGAAGGGTTCGTAGCACACTTCAGCGCTTTTCTTCCTTCCTCTCTCTCTTCTTCACTCTTTTCCTCAAAGATCGGCTCTCTTCCTCTTTCTTTTCATCTCATCTTCTCTTTTCTTCTTTTTATAGGCTCGTTTGGCAGCAGGTCATCCCTTTGCTTTCTCTCGAGCCATTCTTTTGTTTGCCTTTGGTTTTCCTCTTCTTGCCTCCTTACAGCCTCAGCGTTCTTCCTTTAAACCTCTAGGTTGGCAAGGTGATCATATCCAACCCAATAGATGAGACCCTTCTTTTGTGGATCTACATAAGCTACGTCTTTGGGGTTTGGTCGAGGTTGAGGACCTCTTCCACCACTACTACTTATTCTTCTTCCTGACTCGACTCTTCCACCTCACGGGAGTGTATTGTATGGGAGTCTTCGCTTTCCACCGAGTGATCAGGAAGTCTATTGTTTATCACCGATTTACACAAGTCCAATCCTTTCTCCCAAGATGAGTCCCGGCTTGAGGCACAGATCATCCCTTGAAAATAGCCTTCGATTCCGAGTTTTGAATTCCTCTATCGATCCGGGCTCGGATCCATCATCGAGCATAGTAATTTCTCTTGGGGTTGAATCGCAGCGTAGTCCTTTCCTACCGAGGACCACCATATTGCTTCTTATCTCTTGAACGCGAGCTTCTTGTTTCTCGCCTAACTCCTCAAATACGGCTTCAATGACCTTTCTTTTATCTCGCCATGGCCACTGCAACTTTCTCGACAGGGAGTGTCATAGGTAGCTTGCTGAGAATGGAGGCAGTGACTTCACCCAGCTGTGGGGTTTCAACAGACATCATTTTTAAAGGAAGATTTTGGAACTTCCTTCCCCTCACTTTGTCATCTCCTTTCATTGCTTCTTTCTTCAATTCCTTAAGGGACCCATCTTCCCCCTTTTTGGCATCATCACCAAAGGAAAGAGGTATCCCAGGGAACATTCCATTGAGGATAAAGTCCACTCAGTTGTTCGTCGAGTTGTGATTGGAGTCTGCTGCATCATACACCTTACGAAATTCTGAGTGTGTGGCTTTAGACTCGGCTGTCACTATCTTCATTTCACCATGAGAAGACTAAATTTCTCATTCATGTTATTCTCGAGTCCGGCAATCTCATTCTTGTGAAAATGTTTGTGTGACTCCATATCCGACTTGTGGGACTGTTCAATCCTCGCAATATACTCATTCATCTCATTGTGATTGAGTTATCCACACTCTATAATAACAATTTGGCAAATAACACTTTGAAGTGTCGGACTTGCTCAGATCTCATAGTTGTCTGCTGCGAAGCCCATTCTCTTATGCGCACTACAATCCCTCTCAGATCGACTGTGAGGGTGGCATCTTGATTTTCCAAACGCAAGTCTAAAGAGGCCTGGTGTCGTTCCATCTTCTCAATCTCTACACAGATCTTCTTGAAGGCTTATCGAAACTCAGTTGTTCAGGCTGACTCGGATGTAGGCCACTCGGCATCAAAATCAAAATCAATTGGAACAACCGTATCTGAGGAAATGACGGGCTCTTCCTGCACTGAAAATCTCTTCAAGTCTCTGGCAGATTCAGCTTCTAGCTCTGGCGGTTCAATGGTGAATGAGAACTCTTCTACAAAAACACCATCTCGAACGAAGGGGATTGTCAAATCTATTTCCTGTGGCGCTTTCACTTGTTCTTGATGAGTATGATCAGGTCTCTAAGCCTCGACTGCGGAAACGTCATCGGCAGCTGTCATAGCTGTGAGAGCCTATGACGGAGTTGTTGAGTCGTTTCTTTGCAGGCATTTTGGGAGCTGCGCCCGGTGACTCTTTTCGCACTGGAGCATTTTAAGATGTTTGCTCACCGACTAAGCCTCACTTTGTCTTAACAAAGATCTTGATCTCGGTGGCTTTGTCCAAATGAGTAATATGATCCTCAGCTGATTCATCAGCGTCATCGGAGGATGATTAGACCTGATGTGTTGGCTCATCATCGAAATTAAATCTCATAGGAGCCGTCTTCTCACTGACTTGGCTCTGAGATTATAGAACATCTTCACCTATGTCTGTCATTGGGTTTTCATGAAGAGTGGACTCAGCTTCATTCTCCGATCCCAAAAATGAAGTGTCAATGTGTTCCTGGGAATCGTGAAGGGCGCTTATTTCCTTTTCTGCAGTAGCACCTTCGAGAGGAGGTATGTTCTGTTCATCTTTGCCCTTACCAAGGGAAGTCTCAACCTCCCTTTGACCTTCAATACCCCCAACAGTCTCAACTGTTGCAGGGCCTTGTACATTCTTTTCGACAGTCTCAACCGTCTTAGGGTCTTCTTCTATCCCTTCGACAGGCTCAACTGTCTTAGGGTCTTGGATAGTGGCATCCATTGGAGTCTAAACCCCTTGGATTACACTTTCAAAGCCCAGAGTGTTAACTCCCAGGGCTTCACCATCCTTTGTCTCAGCTGCGGCAGCAGCTTTATCGGCCTTCAATGCAGCTGGCATTTCTGCTGAGACAGACTTCACTATCTTAGCATCGTTAATGTCACTCTGCTCTTCTGTAAGTTTTTTCTCAACTTTGCCTCCTAACTGCATTGATTGGTCTCCCACAGCAACCTCCAACCCAGCTGTAGTGGAGAGAGTTTCCCCCTCAGCTGGCGCACCAACTGAGTTAATATCAGTAGGGTCACTCCGCTCCTGAGACGCGGCTTCTGATCCCTTTGAGTGTTGAGCCACAGGGGCAGGTGTGTTAACACCTTCATCAGGGGTTCGCTTGGCTTGGGTGACCGAATTCCCAGTTTCATTGCCAATTCCCTTGGAGCCATCCTCCGACTGCACGGGAGATGTGGTTACACCTATGTCCGTTGTAATTTGCTGCACCACTCCCAAAGGATTAGTCTGAAGAAGAGTTTGGGAGGACTCTCTTGGACCTTCTAGTAGACTTTGCTTGTGCATGGCTCTGGATTCCTACAAAGTTTGCTGCAGTTCTGACTTCTCTGCTGCAGCAGTTGGATCCATGTCTTCATCACTGTCAGTGTATTCATTAAGGTGCTCATGTGTATGCTAAAGAGTCCCTGTGAATACACGCATCTGGGATTGATCCAAGGCTCTTGCTCGCTCCTCAGCTTTCTCCTTCTCATCCTCCTTACGTATGTGGAGGATGTCCAAGCAGTTTTCTTCATTTAGAGCAGATTGGATATCTATAACTCCAAGGAATCGAAGAAGCTCTTTTTCCTCCTTGATGAACTCAGGACGAGTGAACTGCTGCCTTGAATGATCCAACTTCCATTCCCTCTATTCTCTTAATCTTATTTGGATGTCAGGGTAGACGAGAGAATACATGATTAGATCATCATCATCATCGCCTTCATCTTTGGTCTCCTGAAAAGGGGCTAACAGACCTTGCTCCTCCTCAGACTCAGCTACGTCCATCTGAGGAGGTGAGACAACCTTTTCTTGCACAGGTTCTATTGTCTCAAGTGCTTCTATTTCCTCAGCTATTTGCCGCACAACTAAGTTTTCAACAGGTCTCTGCTGATCATCATCAGCAGTCTTCTCAGGCTCATCAACAACTTCAGGAGACTGCTACTCCTAAGCATCAGTAGTCTCACTTTCCTTCTCCGGTTGGGTACCAGATTCAGCTGTCTTCTCAAGCTCAGATCGCTTGTACAACCGTCTTCTCTTGGATGGAATCAGGGGAACCTCTGGTTCAACATTTTCAGGTTCCTCAAACGTGATAGCCTTCGCAGCTGCCTTTCTTGCTTTAGCAGTGCACTTTTTCTTCATGATAGGGAAGAGAATTTGGGGTTAATCCTCTATCTCCGGCGATGGGATGGGGCAGAGTCTCCGCACAGGCGGTGACTCGGCTACATGGGCAGGAGCTTTGGACTTTGTTGCGGGAGCAGGTGCTTTCTTTGCCTTGGCTACGAGGGCAGGGGCAGGCTTGGATACCGCATCTCTCTTTTTGGCTAGAGGGGTCTCAGCTGTGTCTTCGGGATTAGCTATTCCCCCTCACTGGTATCAGCCTTTCTAGCATGAGCCTTCTTTTAGGCTTCGGAACAATTCGCCTTGAACATTCACTTATTGGCATGAAAGGGCTTTGCATGTCTTAGAGCAATACCCTTCACCTCCATCAGATAGCCAATCACCAGGCCATAACCCAAGGAACAACCAAACGACCCATCCTCCTTATAGGTCCTGTTCGACACATTCTGGCAAATTTGGCTGAAAACAAACTCAGCCTAGTTGACTTTCTTCTCTTGCATGATCACAGCCATCACGATCAGCTTAGTCTTGGACAGCTAATTGAAGCTTCCGAACTTCATGTCCACACATTTTAAGACGACATCCATCAGCTTATGGTAGTCATCTTAGAAAGATTCTTTCTTAGTTGTATAGACAACCATCGCATCACACTCCGGCTTGGCAACTTCTTTCCAAGCAGCAGCTAAGGCGACATCCTTCTCAGCGATGTCCTTCAATCCCTCCGCGGGCAAGAAGCAGTGCTCAACAAGGTCTTTTGCATTGAGTTTGATGACCTTATTGTGGACGGAAGACCTGATTTCATCGTCCTGCACCTCTGCGTTCACGTAGAACATGGATACCTCTTCAAGGTACGTATGTGTGAACTGCATCGTCAAAAAGTACTTCGGGCCGGACTTCTCCAACATTTCAGCTATCTTCTTGACCAGGGTTTCATCGACACCCTGTTTGATCATTCCTTCAAAATCCACAGAAGAACCAGTGTGGATTTGCTTGGAGAGCTTTGCGAAATCATGAGTTGGAGCCATTTTTAGAAGTTTCTATCGATTGAAATGCGAGAAAACTTGCTTGTAAGAACTAGGGTTTGCAATTGGTTACAGAGAAAATGCCTTTTCTTTGCTGAAGATGAATAGTTCGCGTGAGGAGAGAGAAATGTGAAGTTTCATATATAATGAACGTGAAAGGACTTCTTTCGGAGTTTGAAATTTTTTGATCGAGATCAATGGTTGATATTAGAGCTTCAAAACCCCATTAAATTCCCCACATTAAATGCAGTAGCATTTATATCCAATCAAATGGTTTACTCGCAACTTTGTATCATTATTACGCTGACGTTATTCTTAAAAACATTCTCGCTTAATTAAAACAACTGCATTTTTGTCACTTAGCTCATAAATGATTAAGCTTATATCCAAAGTGACTCAACTCGCTTCTCTCTTCTCATTATGTAACTCACTATCGCCTAACTCGATACAACGGACTTCCCGACAGGTGGTTCACTCACTTGGTGAAATATGAAACTTGCTCTTTTTCAATATTATCATCTTCTTTTCTCAAACTTATTGAGCCTTCGAGTTTCCTAACTCAGCTCAATTAACCCTAACTCATTTTTTAGCTCTTCAAATCTTGATTCACATAATGGCTTTGTGAATATATCGCCTAACCGCTTATCGCTTGAGATGTATTCCAAGGTGATGTCTTTCTTTTCAACATGATCTTTTATAAAGTGATATCTAACATCAATGTGCTTTGTTCTTGAATGCAACACTGGATTTTGAGTGATTGCAATAGCACTAGTGTTATCACACATAATTGGAATTTCTTTTTCTTCAACATCATAATCTCTCATATGTTGTCTCATCCATAAGACTTGGGCACAAAGTCGCCCGCACTATGTACTGCTTTCACCGTATGTAGCTATTGAATTTTGTTTCTTGTTGAACCAAGAAACCAATCTATTTCCAAGCATTTGACATGTACCTGAAGTACTCTTTCTATCAACTCTACATCCAGCATAGTCTGAGTCTGAGTAACCAACCATCTTGAATCCACCTTCCTTTGGATACCATAAGCCGACTTCCTGGCATCCCTTCAAATATCTTAGGATTCTCTTAGCTGCAGTCATGTGGCTCTCCTTTGGTGCGATTAAAATCTTGCACATACACCTCTTGCAAAGGTGATGTCCGCTCCGCTTGCTATTAGATAGAGCAATTATCCAATGAGGGCTCTATATCTAGTTTGATCAACAGCTTTGCCATATACATCCATGTCCATCTTGTCATTGGAATTTTCACAGAGGACTTCTCTTCCGTACCAAATTTCTTCATTAAATCTCTGGTATACTTTGTTTGGCGTATGAAGGTTCCATCCTTCAATTGTTTGACTTGAAGTGCTAAGAAGAAAGTCGGCTCCCATCATGCTCATCTCAAATTTTCCTTGCATGAGGTTTGAGAACTTGTCACATAGCTCTTTGTTTGTGGAACCAAAAATGATGTCATCCACATATATTTGAACAAGCAAAGATACTCTCTCCATCTTGAATTCTGAAGAGTATTCTATCACCATTGCCTTTGGTGAATCCATTGTCAGTTAGAAATTGAGACAATGTATCATACCATGCTCTTGGTGCTTGTTTCAATCCATACAATGCTTTCTTGAGCTTGTAGACCTTATCTCCAATAGTTTTCTGCTCAAAACCTGGAGGTTGTTCAACATAGACTTCTTCCTCTAACAGTCCATTTAGAAATGCACTCTTCACATCCATTTGATATACAGTGAAGTTCTTGTGTGCAGCTAGGCAAGAAACATCCTTATTGCTTCCAACCTTGCAACAGGAGCAGAGGTTTCATCAAAATCTATAGCTTCTTCTTGGCAATACCCTTTGGCTACCAATTTTGCTTTGTTTCTTACAACAGATCCTTCTTCACTCATCTTGTTTCTGAAAACCCATTTTGTGCCTATAACATTTTGATGGGTTGGCCTTTGAACTATTTCCCATACTTCGTTTCTTTCAAACTGATTCAGCTCTTCTTGCATGGCCTGAATCCAATGTGTGTCATCCAATGTTTGAGACACATCTTTAGGCTCTATCTGGAAAGTGAAACAAGTAAACACAACTTCTTGTTGTGCTCTTGATCTGGTTCTTATGACATCTCTAACATCTCCAATGACTAACTTTGGTGGATGGTCTCTCAGCCATCTCACATCAGGTTGGAGTAAGTCACCGGATTCAAATTGCCTCGCAGCTAAGTTGTCTTGAACAACTATTTCAGCTTCATTCAGCTGTAAATCTTCCAGCTGTCTTTGAGATTCAACTATCTCATCTTCATCTGGGTTGAGTGCTGTCACTTCGGCTTCCACATAAGGACTCTTCTGCATAGTTGATTGATTCAGCTTATCAGCTAACTCTTCAATGTCTTCTCCACATACATTAGGTTCATCAAAAAACACATGGATAGACTCTTCTGTGACCATAGTCCTATTGTTCAGCACTCTATAGGCTTTACTCTCAGCTAAGTATCCCAAAAAGATACATTTATCAGCTTTAGCATCAAAAGCCTTCAAATTGTCTTTGACATTGTTATGGATGAAGCATTTACATCCAAATATCCTGAAATATCCAACATTTAGCTTTCTCACTGTCCAAATTTCATAGGGAGTCTTGGTCAATTTCCTGTTGATCATGCATCTATTTTGGGTATAACATGTTGTATTTATGGCTTCAGCCCAAAATCTCTTAGGTGATACAACTTCAACTAACATGGTCCTTGCAGCTTCCTTGAGAGTTATGTTTCTTCTTTCAGCTACTCCATTCTGCTGTGGAGTCCTTGCAGCTGATAACTCATGATCAATACCATTTTCAACACAATACTGAGTTATTATTCCATTGACAAACTCAGTTCCCTTGTCAGATCTTATTTTTATAATGGTTTGACTCTTTCATCAGCTGAGGTAACTTTTGCAAAGTTTCCTTCTTTTTACACATGTAGATTGTCCATATATATCTTGAATAATCATCCACCACTCTCCTCCCATTCGTGTGTTACTCTCTCATTCTCTGCTTCTTGCCTCCTCACAGCTTCTTCATTCTTGCGGATCACTTCTAAATTGGCAAGATGATTGTACCTAGCCCAGTAATTATTCTCTTTCTTCTGTGGATCAATGTACCTTATGTCTTTTGGTATTGGCTGTGGTTAAGTGCTTCTGCCTCTTCGACTACCTCCAGATCTTCCCCTTTCTCTTGTTGACTCAGCTCCTCCTCTGGGAGTGTATCAAGATCGGTGCTTTTCCAAATGAGTGATCACTGAACTCGATGCCTATTAGCTGATTTACACAAATCAAGGCCCTTCTCCCAGTATAAGTCCCATGCCTGCGATAGAGTCAAGTTCTTGAAATAGCCTTCTTCTTCTAGAGTTTAAAACTCCTCTAGTGATCTGGGCACAGATCCAACATCGGGCATTGTAATTTCTCTTAGAGGTTTAATCACCGGGGAATCCTTTAATAGTCCTACTGGGGGACCATCATGCCTTGTTTTGATATCCTTAATGCACTCGGAATGCTTCTCAGCCACCTTGTCAAACTCAGCTTCGATGGCTCTTCTTGATTCTTTGACTGCTAACTCAACATTCTCTTCCAAAGTAAGCTCTTTAGGTAGTTTCCTGAGAATTAAGGTTGTTACTTCTCCTTGTTGAGGAGTTTTGGCAAACATAATTTTCAGAGGGGGATTTTCACTGAGCTTCCTTCCCCCTTAGCTGCTTCTCCTTACTTTTACTCCTTATAACTCCCTTACCTTCCTTTAGTTCCCTCGTAGCTTCATCTTCCCCCTTTTTGGCATCGTCACCAAAAGGTAGAGGTAGGCCATGGAACATTCCACTGAGGATGAAATCAAGTCGGTTGTTGGTTGCATCGTGTTTATCATGTGACTTGGAGTAGGCTGTTCGGAATTTAGATCACATAGCCTTCGACTCAGCGGCCATCAGCTTCATTTCTGTTTGGAGAACCTAAATCAGCTGACTCATGTTGGTCTCCAGTCTTGCAATTTCATTTTTGTATTGCAGCTTGAGTAACTCTATGTCTGACTAATGAGATTTGTCCATTCTTATAATGTAGTCCCTTTGCCTCTGCTGGAACTTGAGATTGTCGGAGCTCCAGACCACTAATTTAGTGAATAGGGACTTACAATAGTGGACTTGCTCTCGTCTCATAGCTAATGTTTGTCCAACCCATTCTCGGATTCTCAATACAACTCCCAGAGTATCTCTAGTGATGTTGGCATCATGATTATCCAACCTTTGGCCTAATGATGCAAAGCCATGCTCTATTTTCTTGATCTTAGCACAAATGGCTTTAAAAGTCTTCCGGTAGTCGGTTGTCAAAGTTGACTCATCCTCTAGCCAAACTGTATCAAAATCAAAAACTGATAGGCACCATTGTTGTATCGGCTGGAGTTCCACGTTCTTCTGGTGGGACGTGGACGATGTACTTAGCTTGTTCCACAGCTGATTCGGCTTCCGGGTACTTGGGCTTCAAAAGGGAATATATTCTCGAATAAATCATCGGGGTAAATAGGTATTCCCGCAACTCTAGCTTGTGGAGACTTTTCGTTCTCTTTTTCGAATATCTTTCACTGACTCAACTTGCCTCACCGATCTAGCTTCATCGACATCTGGAGCAATTGTGTTAGCTTGTGGAGCTGATTGAGTTTCAGCTTGAGCAGTTGTGTGAGCCTGCTCAGCTGAATGAGTTTCAGCTTGAGCAGCTATTTGAGCCTGCTCAGCTGACTGACCCTCAACTGTCTTAACAGCTTCCTTGGTATTAGCTGGGGCTTCCTTATGAGTAGTCTGGTCCTCAGCTGACTTACCAGCATCATCCGAGTGTGATGGTGCCATTGGGGGTGGCCCATCAACCAACACGAATCTCACTGGAGCAGCTTTATCACTAGCTTCACTCCGAGAGGCTTGAGCATCCTTAGCCGTGTCCTTGTTAGATCCATCAACAGGGGTGAACTCATCTTCATTTTCGGATTCCATGAATGCAATATCAACATGTTCCTGGGAATCACGCAGGGCGCTGGTTTCTTCTTCTTCATCAGATGCCTCCATCTGAGGAATTTGCTTATTTACAGCTTTTTTACCCAAGGAAGGCTCAACCTCCTTTGGGCCTTCCACACCCTCAGCAGTCTCAACCGCTGGAGGGCTTTCTACATCCTTGTGTGCAGTCTCAACTGCATCAGGGTCTTGGGTAAATCTACCTTCAGCAGATGCAGCTGCCTTAGGGTCTTCGGTGGCATCCGTCGAAGTCTCAAATCCTTGAATTGCACTTTCAGGGCCAAGAGTCTCAACTCCCATGGCCTCCATTCCATCCTTTGCCATAGCTGCATCAGCAGCGTCATCGGCCTGCAGTGCAGATGAGGTTTCAGCTGAGACATTCTCAATCGTATGAGCTTCATCAAATTCACTTTGTTGTTCAGTTTGTTTCTTACCTTCGCCTCTTAACTCCATATTTTGGTCTCCCACAGTATCCTCCGACCTGGCTGCGGTGGTGAGAGCTTCCCCCTCAGCTGGCGCACCAGATAAGTTAAGAGAGGTGGGGTTGCTCCGCACCTGAGACTCGATTATTGTTTCCTCTGAGAGATCAGCCGTGGGGGCAGGTGTCGCAACACCTTCTGCAGGAGTTGTCTTGGCTAGGGTGCCCGCTTCGACACCTTTCGTAGCAACATCACCAAACTTCTGAGTGCCATTTTCTTAGTGTACGGGGGACATGGTGGCAGCAATATTAACAGTTATGTTCCGCATCACATCCATAGGGTCAGAGCTAGGAGAGATTTGAGAACACTTTCATGGACCCTCTTGCATTGTTGTTCGTGCATGGATTTAGATTCTCTGATGGCCTGTTGGAATTCAGCTTTCTCTGCTGCTACAGCATGGTCAATCTCCTCTACGTCGCTGCTGTCAGTTGATTCCATTTCATTCTCAGGTCCACCAGTAATAGACATGTTTTTGACTTCTCAATGACCTTGGCCTTCTCCAAGGCTCTTTCTTTTCTTTTTTCTTCATATCACGAAGGATAGTCATACAAAAATTTGGATCAAGGGCAGAGCGGAGAGATATGTTCCCCAGGAAGCTTAAGAGCTCCTCTTCTTCTTCTATGAACTCTAGGTGCTCAAACTGTTGTCTCGAGTAACTTAGCTTTCAGCTCCTCCATTCACTCAATCATTCTTGAACATCAGGATATATAGGAGATAACATTATAACATTATCATCATCTCCTTCATCCTGAATGGTGGAAAGTGTAGCATGCTCCTCCTCAGGTTCATTGGCATCGGTCTGAGGGGATTGGACAACTCTTTCTTCATTAAGCTCAGCTGTCTCAGCTCCTTGCACTTCCACAGCTGGGTCTTCTACAGTCTGTTGATCGACATCAGCAGTCTTTTTGGTATCCATAGTGGCTGCATCTCCACCATCTTTTTCTTTTGACTGCTCCTCTTTAGTTTCATCCGTCTCTTTCTCAGGCTTGTCGGGCTGAGTGGCAGACTCAGCTTTCTCAAGTTCAGACTTCTTAAATAGTCTTCTTCTCTTGGTCTGAACAAAAGGAATTTCATCCTCTTCAGCTTCTTCTTCGGTGGCTACTGGCTCCACCATCTTTATCTTCTTCGCAGCAGCTGACTTGCGAGGCACAGCTGTGCGCTTCTTCTTCACGACCAGAGAAGGTTTAGATGTATCCTTCTCGGTCTCAGCTGCATGGGTAGAGGCTTCTGATTTGGCTGCTGGGGCAGGTTCTTTTGGCTCGACTGCAGGGGCAGGAGCCTTCTTCGACTTGGTTGCTAGGAAAAGTGCTGGCTTAGCTGCAGCAGCTCTCTTCTTTTGGATCGGCTTAGGGGAGAGAGCTGGGGCGGTTGCAGCTGTGTGTTCTGGAGTGGGGTCAGCTGATTCACCCTCACCGTCTCAGCTTTTCTTGCATGCACTTGCCTCTGAGCGTCTGACAAGTTCGTCTTGAACATCTTTTTGTTTACATGGAATGGCTTTCCATATCGCAGGGCTATCCCCTTCACCTCCATGAGGTGACCAATATCCAGGCCATATACCAGTGAGCCTCCAAACGAACCATCTTCCTTAATAGTCTTGTTGATCACATTCTGGCATATTCGGTTGAAGACAAACTAAGCCCAATTTTTCTTCTTTTCTTCCATAATCGCAGCCATCACCACCAGCTTAGTTCGAGACAGCGGATTAAAGCTGCCAAACTTCATGTCGACACACTTGGACACAATGTCCATCAATTTGTGGTAATCATATTTGATTAAAGCCTTCTTGGCTGTATAGACAACCTTCCCAGCTGACTCAGGCTTGGAAATTTCCTTCCAAGCAGCAGTTAGGTTCACGTCCTTCTCAGCAATCGCCTTTAGCCCTTCAGTAGGCAGTTTGCAGTGTACAGCAAGGTCAGCAACAGTGATCTTGATCTCCTAGCTATGGACAGATGAGTGAATCTCATCATCATGAACTTCAGTGTTGACATAGAACATGGCAACTTCTTCCAAGTACGTATGAGAAAACTACATCGTGAGAAAATCCTTTAGACCGGATTTCTCGAACTTTTCAGCGATCTTTTTCACCAGGGCTTTATCAGCACCCTGTTTCAACATTCCCTCGACTCGACTGTAGATCCTGAGTGGATCTTCTCAGACATCTTGACAAAATCGTACGTGGCTTCCATTTTCTTGGAGAATAAGCGGTGAATGAAGCGAAAAATCTTGACTTTTTGAGACTAGGGTTTTGCACTTTCACAGAGAGAACTTTGCTTTGCTTGTTAAAGACGAGAGAGATTGTGAGGAGAGAGAAATAGGTTTTGGCTTATATTGGACTTGAAAGGACGGTTTCTGGAATTTGAAAAATTAGATTAAAATCATCGGTGAGGATTTAACCTTTGAAACTGCATTAATTTCCCCGCATTAAATGCAACAGCATTTGTATCCAATCATAGGCTAAACGTGCAGCTTTTGTTCAGACTTTATAATTACGCTGACCTAATCCTTAAAAATATTCCCACTTGCAGAAAACGACTGCGTTTTGTCACTTAGCTCATAAATAACTCAGATATAATCTAAAAGTGACTTAACTTTGCTTATCTCTTCACATGTGATCGCTCAGATGTCAGCTAACTTGATACAGCTGATTCCCGTCTTGGCTGTTTCATTTCACTGAAATGTGAAACTTGCTTATTTTTTTTCTCTCTTCATAGTCTCTGCTGATTGAGTCTTCTGAGTGTCCTAACTCAGCTCAATTAATCCTAGCTCATTATTAAGCTCTTTAAATCTTGATTCACAGAGGTTGAGTGAATATGTCAGCTAACTGCTTATCAGTTGAGATGTATTCCAAAGTGATGTCTTTTTTTTCAACATGATCTCTTATAAAATATATATCTGACATAAATGTGCTTTGTTCTTGAGTGCAACACTGGATTCTGAGTAATAATTCAATAACACTAGTGTTATCACACATAATTGGAATATCTCTTTCTTCTATATCATAATCTCTCGGTTGTTGTCTTATCCAGAGAACTTGGGCACAACAGCTACCAGCAGCTATGTACTCTGCTTCAACTGTGGAAGTAGCTATTGAATTTTGTTTCTTGCTCAACCAAGAAACCAATCTATTTCAAAGCATTTTACAAGTACCTGATGTACTCTTCATGTCCACTCTACATCCAACATAATCTGAGTCTGAGTAGCATACTAGCTTGAATCCTTCTTCCTTTGGATAGCATAAGATAACTTCTTGGCATCCCTTCAAATACCTTAGGATTCTCTTAGCTGCAGTCATGTGGCTCTCTTTTGGTGCAGATTGAAATCTAGCACATATACCTACAGCAAAGGTGATGTCTGGCCTACTTGCTGTTAATTAGAGCAATGATCCAATAAGGGCTCTCTACCTAGTTTGATCAACATCTTTGCCATTTGCATCCATATCTATCTTGATTGAAGTGTTCATAGGAATCTTCACTGATGACTTCTCTTGCATACCAAATTTCTTCATTAAATCTTCGGTATATTTGGTTTGACTTATGAAGGATCCATTCTTCAATTGCTTGACTTGAAGTCCTAAGAAGAAAGTCAGCTCTCCCATCATGCTCATTTCAAATTTGTGTTGCATGAGGTTTGAGAACTTGTCATACAGCTCTTTGTTTGTGGATCCAAAGATGATATCATCCATATTTGAACAAGCAATATACTCTCTCCATCTTGAATTCTGAAAAGTGTTCTGTCAACTTTGCCTTTGGTGAATCCATTGTCAATTAGAAACTAAGACAATGTCGCATACCATGCCCTTGGTGCTTGTTTCAATCCATGCAATGCCTTCTTAAGCTTGTAGACCTTATCTCCAATAGTTTTCTGCTCAAAACCTGGAGGTTGTTGAACATAGACTTCTTCCTCTAACAGTCCATTCAGAAATGAACTCTTCACATCCATTTGATATACAATGAAGTTCTTGTGTGCAACATAAGCAAGAAACATCCTTATTGCTTCCAATCTAGCAATATGAGCAAAGGTTTCATCAAAATCTATACCTTCCTCTTGGCAATACCCTTTGGCTACCAATCTTGCTTGATTTCTGACAACAGATCCTTCCTCGTTCATCTTGTTTCTAAATACCCAATTAGTTCCAATAACATTTTGGTGGGTTGGCCTTTGAACTAATTCCCATACCTTGTTTATTTAAAACTCATTCAGCTCTTCTTGCATAGCCTGAATCCAATGTGTGTCATCGAATGCTTGAGACACATCTTTAGGCTCTATTTGGGAAATAAAACAAGTGAACATAATATCATGTTTAGCTTTAGATCTGGTTCTTATGCCATCTCTGACATCTCCAATGATTAACTCAGGTGGATGGTCTCCCAGCCATCTCACATCTGTTTGGAGTAAGTCTGCTGGATTCAGCCCCTTGCAGCCTAGTTGTCTTGAGCAACTTCTTCATCATCATTCAGCTGCAGACCTTCCAACTGTCTTTGAGATATAGCTATCTCATCATCTTCATGGTTGAGTGCTCTCACATCTGCGTCAACATAGGGACTCTTCTGCATAGTTGGTTGATTCTACTTATCAGCTAACTCATCAATGTCTTCTCCATTTACATTTGGCTCATCAAACACCACATGGATAGACTCTTCTATAACCATAGTCCTTTTGGTTATCACTATAGGGTTTACTCTCAGCTGAGTATCCCAAAAAGAAACTTTCATCAACTTTAGCATCAAAAGCCTTCAAATTATCCTTGCCATTGTTGTGGATGAAGCACTTACATCCAAATATCTTGAAATATCCAACATTTGCCTTTCTCCCTGTCCAAATCTCATAGGGAGTCTTGGTTAGTTGCCTATTGATCATGCATCTATTCTGAGTACATCATGTTGTATTTATGGCTTCAGTCCAAAAATCTTATAGGCAATCCAACTTCAGCTAACATTGTCCTAACAGCTTCCTTGAGAGTTATGTTCCTTCTTTCAGCTACTCAATTTTGTTGTGGAGTTATTGCAGCTGATAGCTCATGAACAATACCATTTTCAACACAATACTGAGTTATAATCCCATTTGTAGGTCCCAAGGGGTGTGAGTAAGGTTTAGAAGGGGGGGTTGAATAAACCTTACCAACTTTTTGATTTTAGTCCTTTTAAAATATTTCAGAGTTAAATACACAGCTAAGTCCTTGGTGGACATCTAAGTTAGTTAACCAGCAGAGTTAGCCACTCAACAGACTCGATTGAGTTGTTGATAGAATAACTCAGCTGTTTAGTCTAAACCTTAACTTGGCTGTGATGAGATTTTCAGCGGAAGACTTAACACCCTTGAATTTGGTTTAAGTTTGTTTTAACACTTGATTTTAGCACTTTGTTAATTATCAGTTGGAATGCAAATTATCAGCAGATATTAAAGAATGTGCAGTAAGTAAATGCTGAAATGTAAATGACACAGTAAATTTTATAGAGGTTCGAAAATGGGGTAATTCTTCTACTCCTCTCTTCTCCAACTCCTGGAGGAATCCACTAAGTATTGATCGAGTACAAAGTGGTTAATGATCCCGGATACAAGTCTTGATCACACAAATGACTTGATCCTTTGGGACTCGATCGAGATGCCTTGGTCACACAAATGGCTTCTCGTCCGACTCGGCTTCTTCACGGGCGGTTGCCTTGCTACTTCAGCTCACTTGCTCAAGCTTCTTGGATTTGATCATGAAGCCCTCCAATAACTTGAGACTGGTTCGACCTTGAACCTTTCTACAATCCTCCTTGGAATGTAGACCTCTTTTGATTCTTCAAAAGTTTCCTCTTCAACAGTTTGAAGTTGTCTTTCCGTCACAGCTTGGTGTTGGATTGATTTCCTTCGATATTTAGGCTTGAGGATTTGCTTGAATAACTTGAGAATATTTTGCTTGGTTACAGATCGAATGTTAGCTTGAATGTTCGTAGTTCGTATACAAGGTCACTTCTTCTCAAATTGATTCCTCTGTCTTTTATAACGCTCTTTCAAAAATCTGCCCGTTGAAGAGATAGGTTGATTTTCAAAAGACACTAGTGGTCGTTGGCTGGTCTTGTTGCAGTCCTTGATGTTGACATTTCCTCGTATTAAATGTCTTGCAGCTTTCCAGGGCCTGGACACAGTGCGGTGCTTCCCATTGGTTTATTCCTTTTGCACGCTTCGGGGTGAGCACTTTAGAATATTGCAAAGATTGAAGTATTACTTATTTAAGTAACTTTCTTGACTTCGTACAACGGACTCTTTTCGATTGTCTTGACTTGATGCAGCTTCCTTAACTTCCCCATGTGACTTGAGTCGGCTCCCAATCATTGGAAGACTCATCATTACATCAACTTGACTTGTTGTCTAGAGTTGACTTGATCGACACTTCTCACAACCAGTAACCACCGATACTCCTTCATCGAGTTCTTAACTTCTCCTCCTTGCCATACTCACCGCTTCACAAATGAGTCTTCATTTTAGCCTTCATTGACTTTTTGCATATCCAGGCGTAGCTAACTTGACTTAGCTCATACAGCCCTATTTATTACAATGCAAATTACAAAGAAAATGGGGTGCCAACTTTCTAGTCTAAGTTTTACATGTCATTCATCAAAATCTAAACAATACATTTCCCAACAATTTCCCCCTTTTTGATGATGCCAAAACTTAAAACATACATTCAAAAATGTAAGCATCAAAGATACATACAGGTAGTGCAGTAACAGAGAATGTATGCGTAGAATCAATCTTTTTATTGATCATAACATTCTTGTCCTTTACACAGCTGTTTACAAAGTGTATTAGAGCAAACATCTATGTCTACGCAAAAAAATAGAGAAATTACAGATTTCTTATTAAATGTACAGAAGACTTACATACTTATGTATTTACAAAAGTAAATTACATGAAGGGGTGGACAACAACACTTCATCTCCTTCGCTGCCTCCTTCTTTTTCTTCATCATTCATCACTCTGCCTTTGACCTTTTTCTCTTCTTCTCTTCTTCAGCTGCTTTCTTTTTCTCATAGGCTTTTCTGGCAGCTTCATCTCTTCTTTTTCTTTCTTGTTTCTCTTCCCACAGCTGAGTTTGTCTTCGGTTTTCTTCTTCGATTCTCTTTACATACTCAGCATTGTTCTTGGCCACTTGCAGGTTGGCTACTTCATCAAACCCAGCCCAATAGATCCCTCCTTTCTTCCCTGGATCTATATATTCAATATTTTTTGGTAGAGGACTAGGTTTGAAACCTCTTTCTCCACTGCTTCTATTTCTTCCTCTGGGTGTGTATTGTATTATGGCCTTCTTCTTTCCAGTAGAATGACCAGCAGAGTGACTGCTCGGAGTTTGCTGCCTATCAGCTTCTTCGCACAGCTTGAGGCCTTTTTCCCAACACAAGTCCCAGGCTTGGGCCATGGTCAAGTTCTCGGTATCCATCGGATGCGAGCATCTTGAATTCATCAACAGATCTTGGCTCGATTCCGACATCCAAATGGCATCGATGTCTCTTCCCGCCGGAATGCTCCATATTGTTTCGATATGTCCATCGCACGGGCATCCATTTTTCTTTCAATCTCCGTCATCTCTCGCTTCAACTATCTTCCTCTTTTTCGCACATGGGCACAGCAGAGTGTTGGAGCGGCAGAGTCACTGGAAGTTTGCTGATTACGTCAGCTTTGACAAGTCCTTGTTGAGGGGTTCTAGCAACCATCAAAGTCATATCCTTCGAACCTTCCCCCTCAACTGATTTTCCTTTTCTTTCTTCTCTCTTTTTGTCTTCTCCTTTCACAAAGCCTTCACAACAAGGCCCTTCTTCTCAGCGGACCTTCCAACGTCTTTAGGTATTCCTTTCCCCTTTTTGGCATCATCAAAGGAGAGAGGAACCCCGAAACATGCCAAGCATGAAATCTAGGCGATCGATAGTTGAGTTCTCGCTGGATTCTCACAAGCGAGTGTGCTTCTCAAAATTCTGTGCGAGTGGCGTTGGATTCAGCTGTCACCAACTTCATTTCAGCCATAAGAATGCTGAATTTTTCATTCATTTTCTCTTCTACGCGCAGAAGTTCTTTTCGATGAAATTCGCGCAGCAGCTCCATTTCTGTGGTATGAGAGGTATGCATTCTATCAATGTTTTCTTGCATCCTCTTCTTCATGTCAGCATTGTCAGCGCTCCAGATTAGCATCTTATTGTACAATGCTTTGAAATATCGAACTTGTTCAACGCGCATTGTCTGCTGCTGTTGCCACCATTCCCGGATCCTGACTATGATTCCACGCAGATCGGTAGTAAGATTAGCATCTCGATTATCCAGTCGAATATGTAATGAGGACTAGTGCCTTTCCATCTTCTCTATCTCCGCAAATATAGCCTTGAAAACTTCTCGAACCTCAGTTGTTACCTCCGTCTCAGCTGGCGGCCAAGCAGCGTCAAAGTCAAAGTTGGCTGGAACGATGGTATCTGTTGGAATGACTGGATCAGGTCTATGGAAACGTTGTTGATCTCGAGTTGATTCTTCATCAAGATCAGGCAGCTCCAGTGAGAAAGGGAACGTTTGTTCAAACGCATCATCACGGACGTAGGGAATCTGTTCGACTGTGACTTGTGGCCGTGATGTGCCCGGTTGAGTCGATTCTGCTGCGCAGCTTTGGGAGCTGCGCACCGATCGTGATTCACTGGGTGCGTGTGGTATTGACCCGGCCGAGCCTCGGTGTCTCAACAACCTTCGGTCTCACCGGTTGGTTTTCCATATGAGTTGTCCGGTCCTCGGCCGACGAGAGCGTCATCGACGATGATGAGACTTGTAGCGGGCTTATCATCAAAATTGAACTTTTGACGAGCAACCTTGAATTCTCGCTTACTCGTCTTTGGGAAGAACATCCTCAATCGAAGTCGTTTGGACTTGCAACGGGGGATGACTCAGCCTCATCTTCACCTTCAGATCCCAGAAATGTTACATCAGGGTTGTCTTGGGAATCATGAAGGGCACTTATCTCCTTCTCAGATGCATCGATGATAACTGGAGGGATGTTTTGTGCTTCTTCTCGCTTCTTTATCTTGGGAAGTCTCTACCTCCCGTAGGCCTTCGACTCCCTCGCAGCCTCTCAATCGCAGCAAGGCCTTAGACATTCCCTTCGACAGACTCAGCTGTCTTGGGGTCTTCGACGGTGGCATCCACAGGAGCCTCAACTCCGTGGATTGCACTTTCATTGCCCAGAGTGTTAACTCCCAGGGCAGATCCATCATGTGCCTCGATTGCAGCAGCAGCGTCTCACCCTACTGAGCGTTGGCACTTCACCGAGACAGATTTAATCGTCGAAAGCGTCGTCATGACAACTTGTTGTGTTTCTTTTTCTTGTTCCTTCTCCACTTTGCCTCCTAGATTCGTTGTGGAGTCATCTTCCTCCGACCTAGCTGCAGTGGAGGGAGTTTCCCCCTCAGCTGGCACACCAGCCGAGTGACTTGGAATGGGGTCACTCTTCTCCAAACTCCCGGTTGTTTCCTTTGAGTGTTCAGCCATTAGGGCAGGTGGTAAGACACCTTCAATAGGGGTTGGCTCGACTTGGGTCCTCAAGTTCCTAGATTCATCACCAAAGTGCCTTTAGATCCGTCATCGAATGAGCCGAAGTGGTTGCGGAACAACAGTTGCAATTTGCTTTGCACCACTCCCATAGGGTCAATTTCGGTTGTGATTTGGAAGACACTCCAGGTCCTTCCATCAGTTGTTGCTCATTGCATTGCTCTGGATTCCCGCATGGCTTGATGCATTTCCAACTCTTCTGTAGCAGCAGCAGGGTCCAGATCCTCATCACTTCCCGAGAGAACATCGAGGTGGGGATGAGTGTGATCGATGGTTCCAAAAGGGACAAATATTGTCCTTTTCTCGGCTTCACTTTCCTCCGCTAATCGCTCCTACTCCTTTTCTTTGAAGATATTTAAAATATCTATGCGCTTCTCTTCATCCAATGCCGGACCATCGTGGTCAAACCGAGGAAGTCCATCGCTTCTTCTTCTTCTTCAATAAACTCGTCTCTTTGGAATCTGTTCCTCGATCGACTTAGCTTCCATTTCCTCCATTCTCGCACGATTTTGGATGTCCGGATATGGTGGAGATAGCATGATCACATCATCATCATCATCTTCCTGCTGAATTTCTTTCTCAGGAATAGAGGGTAGTAGAGTTTGCTGCTCTTCACCCTCAGCAGCGTCTGTCGCAGGCAGAGATGCAGTCCTGTCGATAGAATATTCAGCTGTCTCAGCTGCTTCTTTTTCCTCAGTTGTCCTATCCACAACTAGGTTTTCGACTCGCCTCTGCTGATCGGCCTCAGCAGACTTGGCAGTTGCATCAATAATCTCTGGAGACTCTACATCTCCAAATGTTTCAAATGATCCGTTCGGTGAGTGGCAGACTAAGTTGTTTTCTCAAGCTCAACACTTGATGAGTCTTCTTCTTCTTTTGGTTTTCACCAGAGGAACGTCTGGTTCCACTTCCTCCAGTTCCTCGAAGGTAAAGGCCTTTGCAGTTGTCTTAGAGGCAGCTGCTTTTTCTCGTCTTGCGCTCCTCTTTTCTTGATCCGAGGAGAAGGTACTAAGGATTCCTTTTATCTTCAAGCGGCAGCGGGCGGGAGACACGGCCGCAGGGGCGGTGACTCGACTGCAGGGGCAGTGCGGCTTTAGTCTTCTTCGTTGTTGGGGCAAAGAACCTTTTTCTTTCCAAATGCGGCGGGGCTTTCTTTTTGGGAGGGGAGGAGACAGCTGTATCTACAGGGTCAGTTGATTCCCCCTCACTTGTATCCGCTCTCTTGGCGAAAGCTCTCTTCTGAGCTTCGGAAAGATTCGATCGGAACATCTTCTTGTTGACATGGAACGCCTTTCCATGTCGGAGTGGAACACCCTTTACCTCCATCAATCGCCAATCACAAGGCCATACCCCAAGGATCCTCCGAACGATCCATCTTCCTTGAAAGACTTATTTCCAACATTTTGGCAGTAGTCCGTATACAAACTCAGCCCAATTTACCTTCTTCTCCTGCATAATCGCAGCCATCACGATCAGCTTAGTTTTGGATAACTGATTAAAGCTTCCAAATTTTATGTCTACGCACTTAGCAACAATATCCATCAACTTGTGGTAGTCTTCTTTCAGCAGCTTCTTATCAGCTGTGTAAACCACCTTCGCAAAGATAGTCGTTTTGGCCACTTCCTTCCATGCAAGACCAAGTTTACATCAAAGATCCAATATCTCCGGCTTTCCTTCCGACGGAAGCAAACAATGCTCCGCTAGATCCTCAGCAGTGATCGTAAACTCTTTTTCGTGAATAGAGGACTTGATGCCCTCATCGTGAACTTCAACATTCACGTAGAACTGAGTGACTTCTTCAACATAAGTCAGCTGAAACTCCATAGTGAGAAAGGATTTCAGCCCAGATTTCTCAACTTTCTCATCTATCTTCTTCACAAGGGTTTCATCCAACCCCTGTTTGATCATACCTTCAAAAGCCACACTAGAGCCAGTGTGGATTTGTTTTCCCAACTTAACAAAATCGTAAGTGGATGCCATTACTTGAAGTTTTACCGAACGAAACTTTTAGAAAATTACTCTGAAGATCTGTAGGGTTTCGAGAGAAAAGTTGCTTTCTTTGCTTTTGAGAGAGATGAACAGTTTGTGTAAAGTGAGAGAGAAACGGATGAAAGGGTATATATGTGAGTTATGAAAGGACGTGCATACGGTTTTTGAAATTTGATCGAGATCAACGGCTTAGATTTAGCACGCCGATTATCATTTAATGCGGCAGCATTTATATCCAATCATATGCTTCGCTGTGCAGCTTTTGACTGTACCCATCATTATGACGCTGACATCATCCTTAAAAACATTCCCGCTCATTAAAAACGACTGCGTTTTTGTCACTTAGCTCATAAATAATTCAGCTCACTCCCTAGCTGATTCAACTCTTCTTCTCTCTATACACGTAGGTACTCCGCCACTAACTCAATGCAATGATTTTTCGATCTGGTGATTCACTTAGTTGATTTACTGAACTTAACTCCATTTTCATCTTTTCTTGTTTCATCTCTTCTTCTTGAGTTTTCTCGAGTGTTAACTCACTCAATCAACCCTAGCTCATGCTTGAGTTCTTCAAATCTTGATTCACATAATGGCTTTGTGAATATGTCGCCAATCTGCTTTTATCGGTTGAGATATATTCAAGGTGATGTCGACATGATCTCTTATAAAATGATATCGACATCAATGTGTTTTGTTCTTGAGTGCAACACTGGATTACGAGTGATTGCAATAGCACTTGTGTTATCACACATAATTGGAATTTCTTTTTCCTCAACATCATAATCTCTCGGATGTTGTCTCATCCATAAGACTTGGGCACAACAAACTACTACCCGCACTATGTACTCGGCACCGTGGATGTGGCTATTGAATTTTGCTTCTTGCTAAACCAGAAACCAATCTGTTTCCAAGCATTTGACATGTACCAAGTACTTTTCTGTCAACTCTACATCCAAAGATAGTCGAGTCCGAGTAACCAATAAGCTTGAATCCACCTTCCTTGGATACCATAAGCCGATTTCCGGCATCCCTTCAAATATCTTAGGATTCTCTTAGCTGCAGTCATGTGACTTTCTTTTGGTGCACATTGAAATCTTGCACATACACCTACTGCAAAGGTGATGTCTGGCCTACTTGCTGTGAGATAGAGTAGTGATCCAATAAGTGCTATGTATCTTGTTTGATCCACAGACTTGCCATCTGCATCTATATCCATCTTGACTGATGTATTCATTGGTATTTTCACAGAAGACTTTTCTTCCATACCAAATTTCTTCCTTAAATCAATGGTGTACTTTGTTTGACTTATGAAGGTTCCATCCTTCGCTTGTTTAACTTGAAGTCCTAGAAAGAATGTCAGCTCTCCCATCATGCTCATCTCAAATTTTCCTTGCATTAGGTTTGAGAACTTATCACACAGACTCTTTGTTTGTGGATCCAAAAATGATGTCATCCACATATATTTGAACAAGCAAGATATACTCTCTCCATCTTGAATTACTCAAGAGTGTTCTATCCACTTTGCCTTTGGTGAATCTATTATCTCGATCGAAATTGAGATAATGTATCATATCATGCTCTAGGTGCCAGTTTCAATCCATACAGAGCTTTCTTGAGTTTGTACACCTTATCTCCAAGAGTCTTCTGCTCAAATCCTGGAGGTTGCTCAACATAGACTTCTTCTTCTAACAGTCCATTTAATAATGCACTCTTCACATCCATCTGATATACAGTGAAGTTCTTGTGTGCAGCATAGGCAAGAAACATCCTTATTGCTTCTAACCTTGCAACAAGAGCAAATGTTTCATCAAAATTTATTCCTTCCTCTTGGCAATACCCTTTGGCTACCAATCTTGCTTTGTTTCTTACCACGTAACCTTCTTCATTCATCTTGTTTCAAAACCCATTTTGTGCCAATGACATTTTGATGGGTTGGTCTTTGAACCAATTCCCATACTTTGTTTCTTTCAAACTGATTCAGCTCTTCTTGCATGGCCTGAATCCAATGTGTATCATCCAATGCTTGGGACACATCTTTTGGCTCTATTTGGGAAATGAAACAAGTGAACATGGCTTCTTGCTGAGCTCTTGATCTGGTTCTTACACCATCTCTTACATCTCCAATGACTAGCTCTGGTGGATGGTCTCTTAGCCATCTCACATCAGGTTGGAGTAAGTCACCGGTTCGTCTTCTTGCAACAGTTATCTTGAGCAGCTCTCTCATCATCACTTAGTCGCAGATTTTCCAAATTGTTTGAGATTCAGCTATCTCATCTTCACATTGATTAATTGCTCCAGCTTCAGCTTCGACATAGGGACTCTTCTGCATGGTTGGCTGATTTAGCTTATCAGCTAACTCTTCAATGTCTTCTCCATTTACATTAGGTTCATCAAAAACCACATGGATAGACTCTTCTATGACCATAGTCCTTTTGTTCAGCACTCTATAGGGTTTGCTTTCAGCTGAGTATCCCAAGAAGATACCTTCATCAGCTTTAGCATCAAAAGCCTTTAGATTATTCTTGCCATTGTTGTGGATGAAACATTTACATCCAGAGATTCTAAAATATGCAACATTTGGCTTTCTTCATGTCCAAATCTCATAGGTAGTCTTTGTCAGCTGTCTATTTATCATGCATCTATTTTGAGTATAGCATGCTGTGTTTATTGCTTCAGCCAAAAATCTTTTAGCCAGCCCTGCTTCAGCTAACATAGTCCTTGCAGCTTCCTTGAGAGTTTTGTTCCTCCTTTCTGCAACTCCATTCTGTTGTGGAGTCCTTGCTGCAGATAATTCGTGAGTAAATACCATTTTCAACACAATACTGAGTTATTATTCCATTGACAAACTCAGTTCCTCTATCAGATCTTATCTTTATAATGGTTTGACTCTTCTCATTTTGATTTCTTTTCATCGGCTGTGGTAACTTCTGCAAAGTTTCCTTCTTTTTACACATGAAGATTGTCCATGTATATCTTGAATAATCATCCACCACTACTAGAATGTATTTCTTCCCACTTATACTGGCTGACTCAACAGGACCAAATAGATCCATATGCAGCAGATGCAATATTCTTGTTGAAGATGGGCTTGACTTCTTTTTAAATGATGATTTAATCTGCTTTCCCATCTGGCATGCATCACAAACACTTTCCTTCTTGTATACTGAGTCTGGGAGTCCTTCTACAAGACCACTCCTTGCAAGCTTGTTAATTGTCTTGAAATTCAGGTAACTCAGCTTCTTGTGCCACAAACAACTTGATTCGGCTGTACTCTTTGCTAATAAACAAGTACTTGGTGTGGCAGTCGACCAATCTACCACATACATGTTCTTTTGTCTGGATCCTTGCAACACTACTTCATTTGATTCAGTGTCTTTGATTTGGCATACTCCCATATTGAATCCAACATTATAGCCCTTGTCACAGAGTTGACTGATGCTTAGTAAGTTGAAATTGAGGCCTTCAATATATGCAACATCTGTGATTTCTAATCCATTTTTCTTGATGGATCCAGTGCCTCTTATTTCCCTTGGAGCTTCATTTCCTCCAAATATGACTTTTACCCCTCTAATCTCCTTGAACTTTGACAGGTTTTTCTTGTTTCCTGTCATATGTCTGGAACAACCACTATCCATGTAACAGGTTCCTTGGCACTCAGTTGTTCCTTGAACCTGCAATCAAGGAAATCAGTTTTTAGGTACCCATACTTGTCTGGGTCCTGAGGGGTTAGTGTTATAAGATGATACAACCAACCTATAGCCAAATGATTTGACTCTAAGAGGTTGCCATCTATCTATGCCATAATCATAATTCACTTTGGCAAATTGCTTGGGGGCTTTAGGTTCATACAGCTGTCTCTTTTGTCTGTATGCCTGAGTGTGTGTTTTAGCAATTGCCTTCTTTGGGTAATTGTGATATTTCTGAGTGTAGTGCTTGAGTGCATATGTGTGCTAATAATGGTTCTTTGGCCTTTGGAATGACCTTTGCTGAGTTCTCGGCCTTTGCCATTTAGGCTTGTATTCCATAGGTCTTGGCTGATATTTTACATTATTCCAATCAGCTTGACTTGGGTAGTTTCTACCATTCCCATCATATTTGTTCCTTTGATAGAACTTCTGGGGGTTTTGGTAGCTCTGTTTTTTCTTCACAGAGTACTTCCTATTTGGAGTTTGCTGAGGAACTCTGCTGGATTTCTTCTCAGCTATCCTCTCAGCATACTCAACTGGTTGTTTTCCTTTTCCTTTATATCCTAGGCCAGTTTGTGTGTGGTTGTGCTTTGGAATAAATGTGTGTGCAGCATTTGGTGTCTTGAATTTTTGAGAAGCTTTATTACTTGAAGATCCTTTTTCAAAGATCAGTCTGGGAGTTTGACTATGCACAAAGGAATTGAATCATATGCCTGTCTTGTCTCCACATCCTTTTTGGCTCATGATAAGGTCATCCAATGATTTAGATGCCTTAGTGAATGAAGCAATCACATTTTTGAGGTCATTTTCCCTCTTCTCTCGTAGAAAGACTATCTCTGCCATTAGTTTAGCATTTTCACCTTGACTCTTTGTTCTCATCAGCTATGTGACTTAGAGTACTCAGCTCCTTAGTCAGCTGTGAGTTTTGACTTTTGAGCTGGTTGTTTTCCTCATTTAATAGTGTGTGTGAGAATTTAATGTGCTCAAAATCTTTCATCATTTTGCCTAATGAATCATAATGATCAGTGGGTGATGAAGTGTGTGTGTGTCACAATCACTATCACTAGAATCTGAATGAGATGAGTTAGAGTGTACCTCATCTTCTTGGTCAGGTTGATCTTCTTCTTTAGCCATTAGACAGATTAGAGCTTCTTCTTCAGAGTCACTTGAGTAGTCAACTTCACTACTCTCTGAGTCTGCTGCTTCTTTTGACTTAGTGGTGTCAGCGGCTTCAGCAGCCAACATTGCTCTTTTCTTTTCTTGTCTTCTTTCTCTGAAGACTTTTTTTTCTTCTTCATTCCTGTAGTTATTGACTACAACATATGGACAGTCAATAGCGAAGTGTCCTGGATGTCTGCAATTCCAACACAAGTTTTCAGCTTTTTGATCAGCTCTCTCATTTCTTGGGTTGTCGGCTCTTTGATATTCGACCTTTTGATACTCGGCTCTCTTTGGTGGCCTATCTTCCCTTGACTTGGAGGAGCCGAGTGCCTTCTGGAGGATTCACCTTTATTTCTTTTGTAGTTCTTGTTGAAGAACTTGTTGAATCTTTTAACCATCAAGACAATTTCCTCCTGGTCAATTACTTCTTTGGTCTCAGCTCTCTTCCCTTCCTTGACTATGAGTGCAGCTGTTTTGGGTACAGCTATCTCCTCTTGATCTTTTCTTCTCAGATCAAACCATAGGCTTTGAGGTCTGAGAATAGTTCATGATTGGACGTTTTTGATAGGTCCATCGAGTGCCTTAGAGCCATAGTCTTCATTTCCCACTCAGCTGGGAGGCTCCTTAGTATCTTCATACACATCTCCTTCTGTGTGTATTCTTTCCCAAGTGTTGAGAGCTCATTTGTAATTTCAGTGAATCCAGCATCCATCTGATCCATTGTTTCACCTGCAAGCATTTTAAAGTTCTCAAATTTTTGAACCACAACAGATAATTTATTTTCCTTGATTTGCTCAGATCCTTCACAAATTAAGGTTAGTTTATCCCATATTTCTTTGGCTGTCTTGCAAGATTTGACTTTGTTGAACATGGCTTTGTCCAAAGTTTTGTAAAGTATGTCCTTGGCCACATTGTCCAGATTGTATCTTTTTCTGCCATCATTTGTCCATTCACTCCGTGTTTTTCAACCATAGTCGGGTCTAGGAGGAGCGACCTCCTCTCCTTCACCAGCAGCTCTCTCCTTGCGCACTTTGTTCACCTTCATTATTTGCGTGGCCCATCCTCTATCACTATCCACATCTCATCATGTAAAGCTGATAGATGAGCCTGCATGCATATTTTCCAGTCATCAAATTCCTCAATGGTGAACATAGGGGTGTGAGTAAGGTTTAGAAGGGGGGGTTGAATAAACCTTACCAACTTTTCGATTTTAGTCCTTTTAAAATATTTCGTAGTTAAATATACAAACTAAGTCCTTGGTGGACAAACTAACTTAGTTAACCAAATAGAGTTAGCCACTCAACGACTCGATTGAGTGTTGATAGAATAACTCAAAATGCTTAGTCTAAACCTTAACTTGGTCATGATGAGATTTTCAATGCAAGACTTAACACCCTTGAATTTGGTTTAAGTTTGTTTTAACATTTGATTTTAGCACTTTGTTAATTATCGCTTGGAATGCAAATTATCAGCAGATATTAAAGAATGTGCGATAAGTAAATGCTTTGAAATGTAAATGACACAAGAAATTTTATAGTGGTTCGAAGATGGGGTAATTCTTCTACTCCTCTCTTTTCCAACTCCCCGGAGGAATCCACTAAGTATTGATCGTAGTACAAAGTGGTTAATAAATTCCCGGATACAAGTCTTGATCACATAGCTGACTTGATCCTTTAGGACTCAGTCTGGAGATGCCTTGGTCACACAACTGGCTTCTCGTCCGACTCAGCTTCTTCACAGGGCGGCTGACTTGCTACTTCAGCTCACTTGCTCAAGCTTCTTGGATTTGATCACGAAGCCCTCCAATAACTTGAGACTGGTTCGACCTTGAACCATTCTACAATCCTCCTTGGAATGTAGACCCCTTTTGATTCTTCAAAAAGTTTACTCTTCAACATTGAAGTTGCCTTTCCTTCACAGCTTGGTGTTGGATTGATTTCCTTCGAAATTTAGGCTTGAGGATTTGCTTGAATAACTTGAGAATATTTTGCTTGGTTACAACTCGAATGTTAGCTTGATTTCCTTTTGAGAATATTTCCTTCAAGGTCACTTCTTCTCAAATTGATTCACCTGCCTTTTATAGTGCTCTTTCAAAAATCCCATTGAAGAGATAGGCTGATTTTCAAAAGACAGTAGTGGTCGTTGGCTTGTCTTGTTGCGAGCCTTGATGTTGACATTTCCTCGTATTAAATGTCTTGCAGACTTTCCAGGGCCTCGACACAGTGCAATACTTCCCATTGGTTTATTCCTTTTGCACGCTTCCTGGATCGAGCACTTTAGAATATTGCGGCATGGAAGTATTACTTATTTAAGTAACTTTCTTGACTTCTCGTAAACGGACTCTTTTCGATTGTCTTGACTTGATCAGCTTCCTTAACTTCCCCGGTGACTTCGAGTCGGCTCCCAATCATTGGAAGACTCATCCGTCACTTCAACTTGACTTGGCTATGTAAATTTGACTTGACGACACTTCTCACAACCGAATCACCGATACTGCTTCGATCGAGTTCTTGACTTTTCCTCCTTGCCATACTCACTACTTCACAAAGTAGTCTTCATTTTAGCCTTCATTGACTTCTTGCATATCCAGCGTAGGCCGACTTGACTCACTCGTGACATTATCTATTATAATGCAAATTACAAAGAAAATGGGGTGCCAACTTTCTAGTCTAAGTTTTACATGGCATTCATCAAAATCTAAACAATAAATTTCCCAACACCATTGACAAACTCAGTTCCCCTGTTATCTTTATAATGGTTTGACTCTTCTCATTTTGAACTCTTTTCAACAGTTGAGGCAGTTTCTGCAATGTTTCTTTCTTTTTACACATGAAAATTATCCATGTATAGTAATCTTCCGCCACCACAAAGGTGTATTTCTTTCCACTAATGTTGGCTGGCTCAACAGGACCAAATAAGTCCATATGCAACAGATGCAATATCCTTGTTGAAGAAGGACTTGGCTTATCCTTAAATGATGATTTGATTTGCTTTCCCATCTGGCATGCATCACATATGCTCTCTTTCTTGTATACTGAGTTAGGAAATCCTTCCACAAGATGACTCCTTGCAAGCTTGTTGATTTTCTTGAAGTTCAGGTGACTCAGTTTCTTGTGCCACAACCAACTGGATTCGGCTGTGCTCTTTGCTAGCAGACATGTGCTTGGTGTAGCAGTTGACCAATCCACTACATATATGTTCTTATGCCTTTTTTCTTGTAGCACTATCTCATTTGAATCAGCATTCTTGATCTGGCATACTCCCATGTTGAATCCCACATTGTAGCCTTTGTCACAGAGTTGGCTGATGCTTAACAGGTTGAAGTTGAGACCTTCAACAAATGCAACATCTGTGATTTCCAGTCCATTTTTCTTTATGGATCCTGTGCCTTTGATTTCCCCTGGAGCTTCATTTCCTCCAAATATGACTTTTGCACCTTTAATCTCTTTGAATTTCAACAGATTCCTTTTATTTCCTGTCACATGTCTGAAAAAGCCATTATCCATGTACCAGGTTCCTTGGCACTCTGCTGTTCCTTGAACCTGCAATCAACGAAATTAATTTTTAGGTACTCATACTTGCCTGGGTCCTAGGCGGTTAGTGCTATAAGATGCTCAACCAACCTATAGTCAGATGTCTGACTCTAAGAGGTTGCCATCTATCAGTTCCATAATCATAATGCACATTAGCAAATTGCTTGGGGGTTTTAGGATCATACAGCTGTCTCTTTTGTCTGTATGCCTGTGTGTTTGTTTTAGCAATTCCTCTCTTGGGGTAATAGTGGAATTTCTAGGTGTTGTGCTTGGGTGCATGTGTGTGCTGATAATAACTCTTTTGCCTTGGGAATGACCTTTGCTGAGGTTGAGGTCTTTGCCATTTTGGCTTGTATCCCATAGGTCTTTGCTAATATTTCACTTGGTTATTCCAATTAGCTTGGTTTGGATAGTTTCTACCATTCCCTTCATATGAATTTCTTTGTTGAAATCTCTGGGGCTTTTGGTAGCTCTGTTTGGCTTTTACAGAGTATTTTCTGTTTGGAGTCTGCTAATGGACTTTTCTAAAAAACTTTTCAGCTGTGCTCTCAGCATACTCTACTAGCTTCTTTCCTTTACCTTTGTATCCAAGGACAGTATGATTGTGATTATGTTTTGGTGTGGTTGTTGGTGCAACATATGGTGTTTTGGACTTTTGGATTCCCTCATTGCTTGAGGATCATTTCTCCAAAATCACTCTGGGAGTTTAACTATGCACAAAGGAATTGAATCCTATACATGTCTTGTCTCCACACTCTTTTTGACTCATTATTAGTTCATACAATGATTTGGATGTCTTTGTAAATGAGGCAATCACATTTTTAAGATCTTTTTCTCTCTTTTCAGTATCATCTAACTCTGCTAAGATCTTGGCATTTTCAGCATTGAGCTTGGTGTTCTCATCAGCTATTGTTTTAGAGTACTCAGCTCTTTAGTCAGCTATGAGTTTTGGCTTTTAAGCTGGCTGTTTTCCTCATTTAAAAGTGTGTGTGACGTTTTAATGTGCTCAAAATCTTTCATCATTTTGCCTAATGAATCATAAAGATTTGTGGGTGATGAAGTGTGTGTGTCACAATCACTATCACTTGACTAAGAATGAGATGAGTTAGAGTGTACCTCATCTTCTTGATCTTGTTCTTTGGCCATGAGGCAGATCAAAGATCTTCCTCAGTATCACTTGAGTAGTCAGCTTCACTGTAGTTCGAGTCTGTTGGCTTTTTGCACTTAGCTGGTTCAGCGGTCTCAACAGCTAACATGGCTTTCTTCTTTTCTTGTCTTCTTTCCCTGAAGACTCTTCTTTCTTCCTCATTTCTGTATTTGTTGACTGGTGGATAGGAACATCAACAGCAAAGTGTCCTGGTTGTCTGCAATTCCAACACAGGTTTTCAGCTCTCTGATCAGCTCTCTCAGCTATCTGATAGTCAGCTCTTTGATGTTCAGCTCTCTTAGGTGGCCTATCCTCCCTTGCTTTGAAAGGTGTTGAATGTCTCCTGGAGGTCTCACCCTTGTTTCTTTTGTAGTTCTTGTTAAAGAACTTATTGAACCTCTTTACCATGAGAGCAATTTCCTCCTGGTCAATGGTCTCCTTTGGCTCAGCTTTCTTTCCTTCACTGGCCATCAGTACAGCTGTCTTGGGTACAATTGTCTCATCGTGCTCTTTTCTTCTCAGCTTAAACTCATAAGCTTTGAGATCTAAGAACAACTCATGATTTGATATTTTTGAGAGGTCCATTTAGTGTCTCAGGGCCATGACCTTCATTTCCCATTCAGTTGGGAGGGCTCTTAGAATCTTCATGCACGTCTACTTTTGCGTGTACTCCTTCCCAAAAGATAAAAGCTCATTTGTGATCTCTGTGAATCTGACATCCAGCTGATCCAGACTTTCACCTGCAAGCATTTTAAAATTTTCAATTTTTGTGCAGCAACTGTTAGTTTGTGTTCCTTTATCTGTTCAGATCCTTAACATATCAGGGTTAGCTTATCCCAGATTTCTTTGGCGAATTTGCATGACTTGACTTTATTGAATATAACCTTGTCCAATGTTTTGTAGAGAATATCCTTGGCAACATTGTCTATGTTGTATCTCTTTCTATCTTTATTTGTCCATTCACAGCGAGGTTTCTCAACCATGGTTGGTCTAGGCTCTGGTGCAACATCTTCTCCTTCACCTGGAGGTGCTCTTCTCACAGTAGTATTAACCTTCAATATTTGCAGTGGCCCATCCTCTATCACAAGTCACATTTGATCGTGTAAAGCTTATAGGTGAGCCTGCATGCGAATCTTCCAGTCATCAAACTCTTCCACAGTAAACATAGGAATACGAGTTAGATTGGCTTCCATGATAATAACTTTGCTTTTGAAATGAATAACTTTAAAAACACAAGTGTTATATCTTTTGAAAAGATTGAGATCTAGTTCAGTAACCAGTGCGGAAGGCTCAATGAACCAACCACTCTGATACCACTTGTAGGTCCTAAGGGGTGTGGTGTAACGTTTAGAAGGAGGGGTTGAATAAACCTTACAAACTTTTCACTTTTTTGTCCTTTTAAAAATTTCAAAAGAGTTGACTCAAATCAGCTATATACTTGGGGGACAACTATGTTGGCTTTCTTCAGCAAAGGTACCCACTCAACAGATTCGACTGAGTTGTTGATAGTATAACTTAGTTGCGTCAGCTAACACTTAACTTTTTAGATGATTTGGTTTTATATAGCGGAAGACTTAACATCCTTGTTAACAGCAATTATAAATGTATGCAAGAAAGTAAAATGCTGAAAAGTAAATGACACAAACAAATTTTATAGTGGTTCGAGGATGGGGTAATTCCTCTAATCCACTCTTCTCCAACTCCTGGAGGAATCCACTAAGTAACATAATAGGTTACAAAGTAATTCTTCAGTGTAGAGATAGCCGTGATCACACAGCTGGCTTCTCCTGCGACTCAGCTTCTTCACAAGACAGCTGCCTTGCTACTTCAGCTCTCTTCAAACCCTTGGAATTGATCACACAACCTTCCAACAAGCTCGAATCTTCTGGTTCGACCTTGAACCTTACTACAGCTCCTTCAAACTTTGAGAGTAGACCCCTTTTTGTTCTTAACTTTTCCTCTTCAACTAGTTTTAGTATTGTTTCCTTCATAGCGTGTGTTGGATCGAATTCCTTCGAGTTTTAGGCTTGAGGAATTTCTTGATAAGCTTGAGAGAATATTTGAAGATATTGCTTGCTTTCAGTTGCTTAGAATGTTTTATCTCTCGTGTGTCATTCGTACTTCTCTCTCTTGCTTCCTCAGCCTTTTATAGTGCTCATTTGAAAATTTGCCCGTTGAAGAGATATGCTATTTTCAAGTGACACTTTCTTATTCTTTGGCTTGTCTTTTCTTGACTTGCAGCATTATGACGTTGACCATTCCTCATATTAAATGGCTCTGCAGCTTTTCAGGGCCTGACACTAGCTTCAGTGTTTCTGGGCCAAACACTTTAAGATAGGGCAGCTTGGACTTATTACTATATCGAGTAATAACCTTGACTTCCTTCCAATGGATTAATGTCAGTCGACTCGACTTGACAGCTGCCTTTACCCCTTTGACTTGAGTCTTCTCTATCCTTTAAGGAAAGACTCAACTGTCAGTTCAACTGGTAGACTCGGCTCTTTACTGACTTGACTGACACTTCTTCAATCTTTACTCAGATATTCCTCAGTTGGATCTCCTTCAGTCGAGTCTTTGCCTTCCATCTTGACCACAATCAACTGACATACAGCTGTGTCTTTACTTCGGTCTTATTTGACTTCTTGCATTCTTCGACGTAGCTGACTTCATTCAGCTCATACAGTCCTATCTATTACAAAATAGATATACAAGGAAAATGGGGTGCAACTTGCTATTCTAAGTTTTACATGGTATCATCAAAATCTAATAATAAATTTCCTAACAGGTGATGAGACAAAAATTGTCGGTGGATTGGTGTACTATTGGGTTCGCTATACCGTGGGGCTTAACGCAGCGAAAATTAAAACTTAAAAACATGCATACGGTTATGCATAAATGTGAAAGTCGCGGATTCTCGTAGTGATTCAACGATCGCACGAGTAATATAAGCGGAAAAACCAATGATAAAAGTTTTACCTAAAAAAACTTTCTTTTGAAAAAGATGTAGAAAGAATCAAAATCCTCGTAGCAGGGTAAATCCTTGAATCACGATCTCGCAGAGGTCCAAATGTCCCTCCTCCAAAGATAGTCCATACGATGAATGGAAGCACCCAAATTATTAATTTCGCTAGTAATTAATAATTCGTTTCTCTGTTCAATCTAAAATATGGAGTGAGCAACAATCCTTAATTCAACCAGTGAAAATAAGGATTTTGTTATGTAGTAAACATCAAGAAGGGTTCTTGATTTTTTTCTACGAAGAAGACTGAAGAGAGAGAACATAGAGAACGCGTCCCTAAAGGAGCAGAAGACGTAACGTTTTTTTATCTATTGTGTGTTTTAGTTATTCTTCTACTGATTATTAAAGATACTTATACGATTCATCCAATATTCATAAAAGTGCTCAGGTTCAAAACCTAAAATTAGTAGGAGAATATTATAGGATAATCTCAATTGATCCTACAATATCTTGCCATATCTAGATAACCCTTATCCGGATATTCACAAGAAAATCCCTCCATCTTTTTCTTTCTTTTAAATTATCCAAATATGGGCTTAATTAAATATTGGGTTGGACATTTAATTAAAAAAGGTCCATGAATTAATTTCAATTAATTGATCTGATCCATATTTAATTAATTTGATCAAATCAATTTCATCTAGCCCAAATAAATAATCCAATTATTTATTTGGCCATATTTAACTATTAAATACAATATTTAATTGATCTTATCAATTAAATTATTTTCACTCCAAAGACTTCCTAATCTATTTAGGTCTAATTAAATAATCTAATTATTTAATCAAATATTTAATTCAATCATTGAATTAAAATCGAGCCACAATTAATTAATCTCTATCAATTAATTATTTCCAACCCTTTGGACTATTTTTGATTGAAGAAATTATACCAACCATTTTGTGTGTGACCCTTTAGGTTCACAACCAATGCCAGCAGTAAGCTTACAACTTTTGTAACTTACGAATAATAATTATTTAATTATTAATCCAATTAATTAATACGTTTTTGAAATTAACTCTTTAATTCCAAAAACATACAAATCATGGGAACATCTAGCAAATAGCAATATCGCCTAGCAATGGGTGAAATAGCGAGTAAACCTATTTCAATTTTGGTTGCAAACATGTACGGTCCTTTCGACATCTAATCTCCCGATTAATTCTTGGGCATGGATTATAAATCGAAACCCACTTGATTTAATAATTGTGGTTCCATATCAAGTTATAGTGATTTCTTTATGAATCAATATTCATCATGCCTTGGCCAAAGTTTTTAAATCATGAACTATGAAAACACATGAGATTTGCTTGTCAACAAACAAGTGCCGAATCCTATGTGGACCACTGATTAACCTCTATGTACACCAGTGAAAACTCCAAAATATCCCATTTATGATTGCCAAGCAGTCAGAAGATAAATCAAAATATTACATGTTGTACATAAGGCTACTATCGTGCCTCAAGTCTAAGGACTAATCATGTACTATCATAAGAATTCAACAATAAATATTCCAATTAAGAATTTACATTGGGTCATATTCAGTGAACTTGTTCTCTAACAAGCACCCGCATATATGCATTTGTGTCACTACGCTAATTTTAATGGAATGCAACATCCTCGTCATCTGAGCATGCATCATATGCACAACTCTTGTTGGGCTATTCAATGTCCTATCTTCAAAAGCCCATCGACTTGGAACTAATTTAAGACCAAAACATTAGAGACATGTTCCATGATTGCCATCAAATACGCGACCATGTCCCATAGCTTAATATGATCTAAGAACTTTATCAAACTCACAATAAATAGTATTGAATGTAAAACAAATGATTGAGAAATGCCTTTATTAATATGATTTTCAATAAAATTCTCTTTACAAGTAGAATAAACTCCAATATATTTGGAGCATCGGGCACCCTACTCTAATAATCTCCTACTTGCCTAGCTCCAACTACCCATGTATCTTAGGCCTATCTTCTCAAGATGTCCGTCACATACCTTTTGTGATAAGGATTTAGTCAGTGGGTCTCCTACATTTTTTGCTGAGCAACTCGATCCACAATGACGTCGCCTCTACCAATTATCTCTATAATCATATGGCATCGTCTCATGATGTGCTTGGATCTTCGATGAGATCTTGGCCCTTTTGCTTGCACAATGGCTCCGTTGTTATCACAATAAATCCTTACTAGATCAACAACAGATGGAACTACACCCAACCCTTGGATGAAGTTTTGTATATGAAGTTTCATATGTATACAACTTCTTTCGTTGCATCCGATGCACAATATATTCAGCCTCTGTGGTGGAGTCTGCCATTGTTTTTATTTGGAACTCTTCCAACTGACTGCTCCATCATTCAATGTGAATATATACCAAGACATGGACTTAGAGTCATCTATATCGGACTAAAAACTAGAGTCAGTAAAACCTTCTAGTTTCAGTTCTCCATTATCGTATATCAAAAAGATATCATTAGTTCTCCTCAAGTACTTAGGGATCATCTTAACGGCCTTCCAGTGATCATCCCATGGATTGGACTGATATCTGCTCGTGACACTCAGAGCATGAGCAACATCAGGCCTAGTACATAACATCGCATATATTATGCTTCCAATAGCAGATGCATAAGGTATGTGAGCCATCCTTTCTCTTTCTGCATGTGTCTTGATAGAAAGTGAAATTCCATGACTCATTGGCAGGTATCCTCACTTGGATTCCTCCATGCTAAATCTTTTTAGCATTTTGTCTATGTACATGGACTGGATAGTCTGATCATATTTCTCAATCTATCTCTATATATCTTAATCCTTAGGATGCATCTCCCAAGTCCTTTATAGAGAACTGTTTAGACAACCAAGTCCTTGTTGACTATAACAATCCTATATCATTCTGAATGAGTAGGATGTCGTCAACATAGAGCACAACAAATACAACTATGCTCTCACTAACCTTCTTGCCGATACATAGTTCATTCAGGTTCTTTCGAAAGTCAAACATTTTGATTGTTTCATCAAACCTGATGTTCCAACTCCTCGAAGCCTGTTTGAGTGTATAAATGGATCTCTGGATTTTGCAAACCTTTTGCTCGCTCCCACTGGATATGAAGCCCTCTGGCTACTTCATGTAGAGATTTTCTTTAATGTTTCCATTAAGAAAAGCAATCTTCACGTCCATTTGCCATATCTCGTAGTCATAATACGTTGATATGTCCAGCAAGTTCCGAATGGATTTAAGCATTGCTACTGGTGAAAAAGTTTCCTCATAATCAACTCCTTGCTTCTGACTACAATCTTTTGCAACTGAACATGCTTTGTAGGTTGCTACCTCTCTATCTACTCCAAGCTTCCGCTTGTAGACCCATTTGCAGCCTATGGGAATAGTTCCCTGTGGAGTTTCCACCAAGGTCAATACCTTGTTGGTGTACATGGAATCTATTTTGGATTGCATCGCTTCTCACTATTTTCTGAGTCAATGTCCAACATCGTCTCGCCATAGCTTCTTGGATCATTATCTAAGAGGAGTCCCTCTTCTTTATTCTCAAACAAAAGGATCATTATCCAAGAGGAGTCCCTCTTCTTTATTCTCAAACAAAAGGATCAGTCTCTCAGGCGCTCTTGAAATCCTGACCTATTTGCTAAGAGGTTGTGTTTCTGATGGTCTAGCTACAACTGGTGTGTCATTTGCGGTAACATTCGGGAGATTATGTGGCTCTTGAACGTCTTCAAGTTCCACGACTCCGCCAGTCCTTTCAGAGAGAAACTCATCTTCAAGGAAAGTAACATTCCTCGAAACACACACTTTTTGCTCTGAAGGGTCATCGAAATAGTATCCAATAGACTCTCTAGGATACCCCATTATTTTACATAAGGTGGATCTCATGTCCAACTTATCTCCCAATTACTGCTTCACATAAGTAGCACACCCCCAAACCCGAAGGTATTTGTAGGAAGGTGTTTTGCCACACCATATCTCATATGGTACTTTGGGCACTACTTTTGATGGCACTCTTTCAATAGATATGTTGTCGTTTCTGAGGCATATCCCCAGAATGAAAGAGGTAATGAAGTGAAACTCATCCTCGAATTAACCATGTCTAACAGGGTTCAATTCCTTTGCTCCACAACCCCATTGAGTTGTGAAGTAGCAGGAGGAGTCCACAGTGAGGGAATCCCAATCTCTTTTAGATAATCAATAAACTTGGTGGTCAAGTATTCACCCCCTCGGTCTGATCAAATAGATTTAATGCTTCGACCAATTTGTTTCTCCACTTCGCATCTAAATACTTTGAACCTTTCAAAGGCCTTAGATTTGAACCTCATTAGGTACACATAACCATACCTAGAATAGTCGTCGGTAAAAGTTATGAAGTAGTGATAGTTCCCTCGTGCACTAATACTTAGTGGACCACACACATTCGTATGGATCCAATCCGATAGATCTTTGGTGCGCTCAACTTGTCCAACAAATGGTGATTTTGTCATTTTTCCTTTGAAACATGATTCACATGTTGGCAACATTTGCTCTTCCTTAAAGTTTAATTTTTGTCCCAACTTGTTAGTTCTTTTCTCAGAAATATGACCTAATATAGCATGCCAAAGCGTGAGAGAACTAAGATTATCTAATTTTCTTTTATTTTGTTGAATGTTATATGTGGGTTTTTGGGGAGTCAAAGAATAAAAACCATTCATCAAAATGCAAGTAGATATAATAGAAGAACACCGAGAGATAGAACAATTTCTATCCTTAAATAAAAAATCATAGCCCTCTCCATCCAAAATAGGAATGGAGATGACGTTTCTAACAATATTTGTGCATAAAGACAATTGTTTAAAACTAAAACAAAACCATTGTCGAGAGCTAAGTTAACAGTTCCTATGGCTAATGCAGCAACCTTTGCTCCATTCCCTAGCCGCTGGACCATCATCTACTCAACTCCCTTTTTCTTGTCATTATCTGCAAATCATTGCAAATATGAGAAGATCAACATGTATCTAATACCCAAGAAGAATCATTAACTAATAAGTTAACTTCAACAAAATAAATACATGAACGTTTCAGGCTTGCAAGAGACTCATTGCAGTTCCTCTTCTAATGTCCCATCTTATCGAGTTGTGGTATTTGTCATTAGCTTGTGAAGACTCTTTATTGACATTAACACCCCCACATTTTGTATTTTTGTTAGGATTAGTAGAACCCTTTCCATTCCCCTCCCTTTTCTTAGACTTTGCAGCCTTTGATCTAGAAGTGGATACAACAACCATGATCGGCTTATCCTTCTTAATGGTGGATTCAGCCGTCCTTAACATGCTCACCAACTCATGGAGACTAGTCTCCATATTGTGCATGTTAAAGTTGACAACAAATGTTTCAAATGAGGGAAGTAGAGATTGCAACAAGAGGTCCATATAGAGCTCATTATCCATAACAACTCCAAGGGACGCACGCCTTTCAATCAGTGCTATCACATTCAGCCCATGATCATGAACTGTAGAGCCCTCAGTCATACGATATTTGAAAAGATCCATAGATATCTTATATATTTCTTGTCTGGTTCTCTCACCATACAATTCTTGTAGGTGGAGGAGGATATCAGTAGCGTTATCTAGACCCTTGTTCTGCCTTTGCAGCTCATTAGACATTGAATCTAGCATGTAGCAACGAGCCTGGAGATTGTCATCTATATGACGTAAATACTCCAAATAGGCCCCCTTTTCAGATTAGAGGAGTAGTGGGGGCGATTTTTCAAGAACATAAGCCCCCTTTTCAGATTGGAGGACTATGTTGAGGTTTCTCAGCCAATCGACAAAATTAGAACCAATCAGTTTGTTTTGATTAAGAATAGTTGCAATTGGATTTTTAGCCATTTCAGTAGATTAATCTATAAAAATAAATGAAGTAGAAAATGAGTAAACTATGAGAATAAAATATTAATTTAATATAAGACCTTTACTATTAAATTCTCCCACTATTTTATTCAAATTCCATTAACCCCAAATAGAAATTCGAGAAATCTAATTTCCTAGTGGGCTTGAGGCCTAATTAAAATATTTCACACCCCAATTTTATGAGCCCCTGAAATATATCTATGGTAGTCTACTCTTTGATAATTGTATCGCTATACAACCCTTAAGTTTGTTTTGCCTCATCTTTCCCCAATTTTATGATCCTATACGGTACTAAGTGTCAAACAAACCCATCAAACCTTCGTGCAAATGGAGCATCAAATTGCTCCCCGACTCATGGCCAACATAATGATGAGTCTATTCCACGAACATCTCTATGTTTGGTAGAGATCACAGCTTTCCAACACTAAGTCACTCCACGACTCATGGGCTGTGACTAAGTGTGGTAGCATCATCATGTCATCTACCTTTGACGGAAGGCATGGAACTATAGATCCAACCTTTTTTTTTCGATAAATGCGAAAATTATATAAAAATAAAAAAAGGGGATGTTGTTAGCAAGCCAAGCTGCTAGCTCAGAAAGTAACAATGGCTAAAGGCGCCAGTCCAAGAATGTGAAACATAAACAGAGTAGCAAGACCTGCTTACAAGCCAAGCAGCTAGTTGTGATAATGTGGGGCCTCGTTAAAACCAACGATAGATCCAACCTATCTTGTCCATTTTATTTGATAAAGAATCAAATTAAAAACTAAACTCTTTTAAGTTTAAAAAACTTGGGATTTTTAATTTTCTAAGACCTCATCATAATCCTATTTATTAGGTGAATTTTCATTTAATGCAACATACCAATATATGAATTGCGCAAGCAAAAAATATTAAATAAATCATAACATGCATCCTATGCAGAAGTGATGGGATGATTATGGCCAGCCTATGATACCCATTTGAGTCAAAAATGGGTCTATGGTCAATCTAAGGGCAAAATAAATAGAACTATTTCTATTACATTTTATTAATATACTCATACATGCATGAGCCTTGAATCTTATATTCTATTACATTTGTAAAATTCTACCCACACAGGCGTGGGTCCTTAGCGTCGAACGTCCTCCAAATTACAATAAATGAAAAACCTTACCACCTAGTCTGCTCTCAATGCAAATTTTTTAAAGAACTTACAAAATAGAATAGAAAGCTCGCAGGCCCCAAAAACCCAAAGAAATAAAACACATCCAATCACATTGGTCATAGGTTCATGATCATTCCTAAACAAAATATGATAAAACATCCATCACATGAATTTAAAGGATTTAAATTTACCAAGTTTATGTGCCGATTTAGTTTTGGGATAAAACATATGTGAATATTCATAAAACTAATTTTATTAATTTTGAAATTAACAATTTAAATTCAAAACTTTATAATCAAAATTGACAACTATATTGATTATTCGAATCGCAACAGTAATATCCATTAGAAATAATAATAGTAAAAAAAAATTATAACCATAAATCTATCAAACTTTGTTGACATTAGATCTTTTTCAACTTTACGCTAAACTAATCACATTTGGTCAATTTGATGAGCAATGTTAACTATCAAACTGAAACTTTTTCGCGTAAATATAAAATATTTGAAAAGGAAGATGAATGAAAACAAAGACTAGCATTCTCTAATTTATTTCCAAATGGTGGTAGATTCATAAATCTTATGATTCGTTGATTTTCTTCGTATGAAATCATCGAATCTAGTTTACCCCAAGCATAAATCGTATAAAACAATTTTATCGCACATAAAATACTATGCTAAACACATTTTGACAATTTAGAACATGGATGAAAATACACATAAACTTGTATAATCGCGAAATTGTGGCTCTGATACCACTGTTAGGTTCACTATACTGTGGGACTTAATTCAGCGGAAATTAAAAACAAAAAACATGCATACAGTTATACATAAAAGTAAAAGCCCCGGGTTCTCGCAGCGATTTAACAATCGCGCGAGTTATACAAGCGGTAAAAACCAATGATAAGGATTTTACCTAAAAAGGCTTCCTTTTGAAGAAGATGTATAAGGAATCCAAATTCCATGCAGTAGGGTAAATCCTCGAATCACGATCTCGCTTAGGTCGAAACGTCCCTCCCCTAAAGATAGTCCACATGATGGATGGAAGCACCCGGATTAATAATTTTTCTAGTAATTAATAATTCGTTTCTTTGTTCAATCTAAAATATGGAGTGAACAACAATCCTTAATTCAACTAGTGAAAATAAGAATTGTTGTTATGTAGTAAAAACCAAGAAGGGTTCTTGGTTTTTTTCTACGAAGAAGAAAGAAGAAGTCTGAAGAGAGAGAACAGAGGGAACACGTCCCTAAAGGAGTAGAAGACGTAACTTTTTGTATATGTTGTGTGTTTCAGTTATTCTTCTATTGATTATTAAAGATACTTATATGATTCATCCAATGTTCATAAAAGTGTCGAGGTTCAAAACCTAAAATCAGTTGGACAATATTATGGGATAATCTCAATTGTTCATATGATATCTTATCATATTCGGATAACCCTTATCCAGATATTCACAAGAATATCCATCCATCTTTTTCTTTCTTTCAAATTAGCCAAATGGCCTTATCCTTATAGTCTTAATTATATATTGGGTTGGACATTTAATTAAAAAGGTCCATCAATTAATTTCAATTAATTGATCTAATCCATATTTAATTAATTTTATCAAATCAATTCCATCTAGCCCAAAAATAATCCAATTATTTATTTGGTTATATTTAATTATTAAATATAGTCTTTAATTGATTTTATCAGTTAAATTATTTTTCTCTCCAAAGACTTCCTAATCTAATTAGGTCTAATTAAATAATCTAATTATTTAATTAAATATCTAATTCTATCATTGAATTAAAATCAAGCCACAATTAATTAATCTATATCAATTAATTGTATCCAATCCTTTGGACTATTTTCGGTTGAAGAAATGATACCAACCATATTGTGTGTGACCCTTTAGGTTCACAACTAATGCTATAGTATGCTTACAGCCATTTGTAAGTTACGAACAATAATTATTCAATTAATTAATCCAATTAATTAATTAATTTTTGAAATTAACTCTTTAATTCCAAAAACCTACAAATCATGGGAACATCTAGCAAGTAGCATGAACGCCTAGCAATAGGTGAATTGTAAGTAAATTGATTTCGATTGCGGTTGCATACATGTACGGTCCTTTAGACATTTTAATCTCCCGATTAAATCTTAGACATGGATTACAAGTTGAAACCCACATGATTTAATAATTGTGGTTCCATTTCAAGTTATAGTGATTTCTTTTAAATCAATATTCATCATGCCTTGGCCGAGGTATTTAAATCCCGAATTATGAAAATACAGGAGATTTGCTTGTCAAAAAATTAACAAGTGTCGAATTATATGTTGGCCACTGATTAACATCTATATAGACCAAAGACCCAAAATATCCCCTTTATAATTGTCAAGCAATCAAAAGATAAATCAAAGTATTACAGGATGTACATAAGGTTACTATCGTGCCTCATGTCTAAGGACTAATCATGTACTATCGCAATGTGGAAATTCTTAATTCAACAATAAATATTCCAATTAAGAATCATGTACCTGCATATATTCATTTGCGTCACTACATTAATGTTAATGGAATGCAACATCCTCGTCATACGAGCATGCATCTTATGCACAAGTCTTGTGAGGCCATTCAATGTCCTATCTTGACAAGCCCATCGACTTGGAACTAATTTAAGACCAAAGCCTTAGAGACATGTTCCATGATTGTTATCAAATGCGCAATCATGTTCCATAGCTTAATATGATCTAGGGATTTTATCAAACTAATAACTAATAGTATTAAACGCAAAACAAATGATAAAGAAATACCTTTATTAATATGATTCTCAATAAAATTGTCTTTACAAGTAGAATAAACTCCAATCTAATTGGAGCGTCGGGTACACTACTCTAACATGTAAATGTGCAAGTGTGGCTCACATTTGTGTAAGAAATCGTTTTCTATAAAAATGATGCATGCGACACACAAAATCCACATACTAATAATGCTCGAGCAAACAGTACGTGAGAAGATTATCGTTAGAAAAATAATAGTTCGTGAGAACATTCAAGTATAATGAATTCGATGGGTGATTAGGTTATAGTATGTGTGTAATCATAATTATGAGCAATTACACACATACTCGATCCTATACTCGACTCATCCATTCTAAATAAACATATCAAATTCAATATCCAGAACATTCATAGTTACAGAAATAGTTCAATCAACATATAACATATTCAAGAGTTTCAAATAGGGATGGCAATGGGGCCGGTCAAAACCTAGCTCCGTATTAAACCTGCCCCATTCAGGGCGGGTTCAAACTCAGTCAAACGGATCCCGGGGCAGGTCGTGGACCCATTTTATAAAACTCGCCGGGTCCGAGGGGTAACGGGTCCTCATGGACCCGCCCCGCATATAAAAACTTAATCAAATTTATTTATATTTTTAAGTCAAGTAACTATTGTTTGACTTTACCGGTTTAATTGGGCATTCAGTTCCGAGGCTCGTATAACTGACTATACCCTTCAAAGCCTGCCCAGCCTCCCTCCGCCAGCCGCGCCGGCGTCTCTGAGCACCTGTACGTATTCCGGCTGTAAAATAAAATTCGGACTGTACGTAAGAACATATATTGGGTGGCTTTTTTATATTCTGAAATCTGAAGTGTTTGGTGGTTTTTTTGTGAGTCAGATTATATGTTTGAAAATTCAGAGATTATATAATTGAAGAAAAATGGGGCGTCCACAACTTGATTAATCTTGATGAATTTATCTATAATTTAGAAAAAGAGTAACAGTTAATATAGAATTTTTTGAATAAATAGTTTTGAACTTAACAGAGGGGCCTGATTTAGCCTGTCTATGCGTACGTGCCACAACAGAGTTAATTCATCGTAGCGGGTCCGGCGGGTTAAACCCGCTGGATCGCGGGTCCAATGCGGGGCGGGACGGGTCCCAAGGCTGGGCGGGACGGGTCTCGGGTCCCTAATTTTCTTCGCGGGGCGGGACCCGGGTTTGGCCAAACCCGTCCCAGACCCGCCCTGTTGCCATCCCTAGTTTCAAATACATACCGATAAAAAAAAAAAGAGTTTCAAATACATATCGCAAGTTATTAAGGTAGCCGAAGTGAACTAGTCACACAGTGTCCAATACTGACTTTATCAAAGTATGGTTTAACGGGCTAGTTTCAAATACAATCTTGCCTTGACAGATATTTGGTTTTGTACATTATACAAAATTCCAGAGTTCTAACACATTCAATTATTCAAGATGAGGAAGTCGCCATTTTGAGTGCGTATTTTATTCAGAGAAAAGGGGTTCATTTACGGCCCGAATAAGTTAAGAAAAATAATTTAATATCATTGCTTAATACTTATAAAATATATTTTAATATTAAATAAGTATGATAAGGTTGATAATAGGTTTTCTAGGAGCTTGAGCAAAAATAAATTGTTTTATACATAGCCTTTACTGAAAAGTTATCCTTTTTTTTAATAAGAATCGAAATATAATAAAAAGAAATAAAAATTTCTGGTCACAAACCGATCAAGTAGCGCAATGTTTGGGTCCTCGTTAAAAACCTACCAAGGTAAAACCCACCCTTGTGAGGAAAACCCTTAGTAGGAAAAGAGTACTCCAGTGAGAAAAGTAAAAGCCATACAACCAAACCAAAAGAACATAACACAAATTAACTAACAAATCTATATTGCGTATGTCCGACATAGTCATCAGAAAGCAGAGATATAGTATCCATAGGGGGGCATCCCACCAAGAGGAGTCACACGTGAACTTGCTGAGATGGTCCGCAACACGGTTACCTTCCTGATAGATGTGAGAAACCACAACGTGCATCTGGGAAAGCAGAAAGAGAGAATAATGCCATTGATTAAGCAAACACCACGGGATGGAGCCCGTCTGAGATCTAAGAAGGCCAACAACATACGTAGAGTCAGATTCCAGCCAAATATTAGTCCAACCCTTGCGAAAAGCATAGGAGATTGCGGCCATAGCAGCAAATAGTTCGGCCTCAAAAGCGAAGCCCGTTCCACACTGCTCCACGAAACTCCAACGAAAAAATCCGCCATGATACGACCTGGAGCTCCGGTTGCGCTACCATCTGTGTTGACTTTAATCCAGCCAGGAAGGGAAAGAGACCAAGGCACTGGGATAATGCGAGGGGTCTTAGGAGGGCGTCCACTAACCTTCAGTCGGTGTACTAGACAAAGAAGATCCTCCTGAGTATTCTGCATGCACCCTTTGTCAAACGAAGCAGACTCAATAATCATGGCTCTCAACTGAACAAGCGCCGCATTCGTAGTCTAATGTTTGTCATTAAAGATCACGTCATTTCTGATGTGCCAGATAAGCCATATGCAAGAAACAATCGCCACCCTCCAGAGAAAAGTAATTTGCGCACTGAAATGAAATTCCATTAAATGAACCAGAAAATCTTTGAAGCTATAGACGTCACGAAAAGCCACCACAAATGAACCCGCAATCCAGTCCCAATGAGATCCTGCAAAATCACAAGAAACAAAAATGTGATCAATTCTGAATGAGAGTAACAGAGACTGCAAGCAGTAGGACCGATAAATCCTCTGGGCGGCGAACGTCCCATGATCGCGTAAATTGCATACATTGCCCACTGCACCACAATCGTGCGCCTCTGGGATGTAGGGGGACCAGATCCAAGATGCCCATTTAATAGAAGGAAAGGACGGTCGAAGAAATGCATATGCTGACTTAGATGTCACCGTCCCATCCATAGAGCGAGTCCACACTCGTTTATCCAAAGAATCTGGAGCAATCAGATAACGGATAATATCCCGAACAATGTCCAAGTAAGCCTCCACAAACGACATAGTGAGATGCCATTTGTTATCAAAAAAGAAGTCTGGGATGGGATTTCGAAAGTTAGCCTGAAATTCATGCAGGATGCCAATCCGAGCCGCAATGACTTATTTGTCCAAAAATTAACCGAAGAGTGAGCCATGGGAATCCATCTCGAATCAGTCTGGCAATCCGCCATAGTTGGACGCAGCCCCGCCCAGATAGAAGAAGGCAAGAATGAGCGCCTAATCGAACCATTGTCCATCAAAAAATGGCGACAAAGACTATCAAAGACAATGGAATCCAATGTGAGAAGTTTCCATCCCATCTTCATAATAAACGCCCAGTTCGCATAAATGAGGGATCAAACGCCAAGACCACCCTCATTCTTGAGAGTAGAACAACGCGTCTAATTAACCACGACAGAACCCTTCTGATTAATATCACCAGTCCAAATGAAGTTACGCATAGCTTTCTCCAATTGCTTAAGCAACGCGATAGGCCATTTGTATATGAGCATACTGTGAACCAGGGAGCTGGCAATAATAGATTTAACCAAGCAGACACGACCTGCCAAGGAGAGAGAAGAACCTTTACAGCACTTAAACTTAACCATAATCTTATCAAACAAAGGTCGCAACACACCATGTTTAGGGGCACCCTTGAAGATAGGTACCCCAAGATAAGTAGTTGGAAAGGATCCAACCAATAAGCCCATGATCATCTAAATGGGATGTCTAATATAATGCAAGACCCGAGTACCAAAAAACACCTTCGATTTGACAGGATTGAACACCTGGACATAAAGAGAGGCATAATGACCAAGAGTATCAAAAATATAACGTGCATTGCCAGAAGTTGCGGCACAAAGAATGACAATATCATCCGCATAAAGCATGGAGGACGGAAACACAATATTACGCGGAGCCATGAAAGGCTTGAGAAGATGGGATGACACTGCATTTGAGAGATAAGTTTCCCAGGACTTATTCGCAATGCAAAAGAGGAGAGGTAAAAGAGGATCACCGTGACGCACCCTCTCTTGTGCAAGCAAAGTAACCGACCGGAGAGCCATTAAGAAGAATCGAGATACAGCCGAATTCAAAATGACAAAATCCACGCAACACAATTCTCTCGAGAAGCCAAATCTGGTAACACATATAAAAGAAAATCCCAACTAATAGTGTAAAAGGCCTTACGGATATCGATTTTTAGAATCATGTTATTGTCACTCCGATTATGAAGAATGTTGAAGCCTTCGAGACCGTGAGCAATACAATCATGAATGTGACGACCTAGAATAAAACCAAATTGTGTAGGAGACAAAATACACCTGACTATACGGCCAAACCGAGTAGCCAATATCTTAGTGATAATTTTGAAGATAAAATTGCTCGTGACAATGGGCTTGAAATTATCCACAGTATGCACATCTTTGCCTTTAGGAATGAGAACCATAAAGTCGGATTGAGTCCACCGGTAGGAACCGTGATCGGAAGAAGTGGCGCACAAAGAATAATGACGCATTAGATATAATGTCCCAACAACTCGATAGAAAGAACCATTAAAGCCATCTCGGGCCTGGGAATCGCCAAGACCGAGATCAAAAACCGCATCTCGAATCTCTAAATCCATAGGTAAAGAGGTTAAGCAATTATTATCCACATCCATCACCATTGGATTAATAAGTTGATCAATAGAAGAAAATTCCAGAATTGGACCAATAAGCGCCCTGAATAAGTCCTGGAAGAACTGGATAATGTGACTACGGATGAGAGATGGGTCCGTGGAAAGCATAACATTGATCATCAGACCGTGAATACCAGCCCGAGCGGCCTTAGTCTGACAACAATGGTGGAAAAAATAAGTGTTGCGGTCTCCATCAACCAACCAACCAAACAGCCCGAGATTTCTGATGAAGAAATTCAGATTGTAGAAGAAGCGCCTGATTAAGCGAGTTCTGGGCTTCAAGCTCCTGGTCCCAACGGGCTATACTATACCCCAGAGTCTCGATATCTAACTAAATCTATCTCAACTTTTCTAATTTATCATCCACCCCACGATTGACATCCCCAAAAACCTTCGAATTCCAAGAACGAAGCACAGGGCGCAACCTATTCAATTTAATCATCAATCGAATCAAAGGGTTAGTGCTTCCGCAATTAGATTCCCAAGAAGAAGTAATAACTGACTGAAAACCAGGATGTTTAGTCCACATACGTTGAAAACGGAAAGGAGATGGGCCCTTATGAGCCGTAGTCGCACACGAATGCAAAAGAGGATGATGGTCCAAGCAAGTGTGAGGGAGAACAAAAGCCTATGTCCGCTGCCAAAGGCTAACAAACCTAGGACTGGCTATAACACGATCAAGCCGAACTTGAATGAGAGTCTGATGAGGACGCGTGATGCACCAAGTAAAGAATTTGCCTATCGTGGGGATAGCCATCAACCGCGCATTGTCATAAAAATCCCGAAAACCCTGGCATGAAGCCATCAAGGCAACCCCCTGACCTGTACGCTCATGGTTCCAGAGAAATAAAATCCGACCAAAGCTGTCTACGAATCACGTGATTGCAAATAGCATGAACAAACCCCACATGAAAGATGTAATTGGAGAATTGGACCTTAAGAATAATACATTGGTCAGAAATAAAAACTTGCTGAAGAATCGTTATGTCCGACCGTCTGAAGATCCAGATATCCGACTTCCCCGATGCCCGAAAGTTCTGAGCCACAAACTGTAAACCAAGACTGGCCCAATAAGAATCAGAGATAGAATGAAAGTCAACTTTAGGCTCTGCAATAGCAACTAAAGAAGGTTTGTGATGATTACATAGCTTCTTAAGAATATTGCGCGAAGCAATGTTACCAATTCCCCGAATGTTCCAATAGAAGCAATTCATTGGGAAGGATCAGGTGAGGTGATCCGGGTAGGTGATCCGGAGTGTGTGGGCGCAGATGTATCAACCCCAGAAATATTATCATCATCCGCATAATCAGCCCAACGTTTTTGGGCAGCCTTGTTTAAATTGTTAGATCCATGTTCATCATCCTCGATCTCCAACTGATGTACAGCTGGCTTGTTACCTGCATTATCGATTGAAGTAACCTATGTTTGGCATCAACAGATTTTGCACGGATAGCCCTATACAACGGACGAATGGGTTAATCCAATGGGTACTGCACCGTGAGAGGCTTATGATGAATATCAGAGGCGGAGAATGATTGGTCACCGCAAAGAACCGGAGGTTTGGGGATAGATGTACATTTAACCACAGGAGGTGGCATATCATCTGAAGTATGAATAGTAGGATCCTCAGAGTCCAAAGCAGAAAAAGCATTATCCAGAGTAATACCCGAGGAAACTGTGACGATGGCATAAGAAGGGGAGCTCAGGCGCATAGGCAAAGTTGTATTATCCACTGAGTTATCCTTGCCCTTATCCGATGGGTTATGAGCCGGATGAAAAACCTGACGAATCCGGGAGCGACCACGTTGAGGAGTGGGTCGTCCTTGTGACTCCTGCAAATTGACATTGTTTCCAAATCCTCGGCAAGACGCAGCCGAATGTCCCTTAATACCATAGGTTCCACAAAATAAAGGGAGCTTTTCATACCCGATAGAAACAAACGAACAGTGATCCTTTCTTTCAACTATAATATGATCCTGAAGAAGTTTAGCAAGGTCCACATCAACCAAAACATGAACAAAATGTCCAAGAGAACCATCCAGAGACCGTTCATCTACCTGAACCGGGGTCCCAATGGCCTTGGCCAATCCCATATGTAACTGGGTTCCCAGTATTCGATACTCAACTCAAATATTCTCACCTAAACAGAAGCCGTCGAAGTATTAACCTTGTAGGGGTTGAAATCTGGAACACAATGGGATAAACGAATGGAACCAGGATTGAGAGACCAAATGACCCGAGCTTGAGCACGGGAACGATCAGAAGTGTTGTTAAATTTAACACAGAAATAACCTTTACCCAACGGTATCAACTTCCAATTATTTTTAACGTCCCATAATTGAGAAAGTCGTTTATGAAGTGGCATAATTGGCCAAGGTTTATTACCTTTGCCGAGAATAACACAACCAATTAAAGCATATCGAAATTCAGCAAGTCATTGTTGATAAACATTTTCATCCATAGCCATAGAATAATATTCACCTTTTTTAATGGGCTCGGGGATAGGATTAGAGGGACCAGAAACAATTTTAGCAAAAGATGGAGGGTTACCTGGGCCGTGGGGAGGAGATGCAGTGTCAGAGGATTTACCAGAAACCATTTTCGTAAAAGTTTATTCCACACGTGGGTATGAGTTTGGCCCAGAATGAGCCGAATGTTGCAAGTACGTGTGGACTTGTGGATGATCAGAGGATAGAACGACATGAACGCAATGTGTTGAAGAATTGCCAGAGATCATATTGGCATGCAGAGGATAACCTATGACCTTGGACCCGTGATCAACTCGTTGTGTAGGGAATTTAGGAGTGGAGGCCGGAGTTTGCTGCACATTGAGATAAACCGATTCTGGAACGAGTCCCAGCACATTAGCAGTGTCGGACGAATAGAAATTTGTGGCCCAATTCAGATGTAAAAAAGTACCCGGGGGTTGAATGAGAGCAGTGAAAAATGAAAATGGAGAAAAATAAGAAGTTGTGGCAGCATACGGATGCGTGTAGGCCCGGCCCGGCGATGAATAGTAATCTCCTAGAGCGGTGGTGTCATCATAATTGGATGGGCTAGGTCCACTGTTTCGACCTCCTGAGCAATATTTCCTTCTTTGACAAAGACCAAATCGGTCGTTTGGTGGTCAATCAGGCGTCTAAAGTCTGAAAATTAATTTTCGGATCCCCAATTTGGGTTTTTTTATTCGAAGCACAATTTGGTCAATTGGAGGATGGGATTTGTGCGCCTTGGAGTGAATTAAAAGATGGTAGAGTCAATTTTGGGATTGGGTACGTATTATGGTCGGAATTGGATTTTGATTGAAAGTTTGGGTTTTTTGGTGGAACGTCGATTGTTGCCGGACACGAATCGGGGAGCCCAAATTGATGACTGGGCATGGAAGACCATGAGGAGACGAGCAAAATATCCCTTAGGACAGTAGGCTGTTGCGACAAATTCAGTTTTGAGAAATCTGCAGATTTGGTCACTCATTTTCAAAAATTGCGTGTTTTATTCAAAAGTCAATTTTGTCCCTAAGAAGTCATTTGATGTCCGATTTTTGTGAAACCAGAATCATTGGTTCTTAATATCACTCAAAGTTAACAATTTCTTAGAGAATTAGATTTCGGAATGTTGGGGTCCAGAGTTTTAAAACTTTCATTTTGGTTCCTTTATTTGTCAAAATTGGCGTTTTTGTCCCTAATTTTAAAATTAAGAATCTCATAATCCTTAAGGGTTTTTGAAGTGAATCCAACTCTAAAATGTCACTTAGGACAATAAAATATTGGATAAAAGCAGTTTTGAAAATGTTTCAGTTTAGGTCGTAAATTTTTAAAATTTGCATTTTTAGCCCAAAAGTTATTTTATCGTTGAGGGCTTGTTTCAAGTCCGATTGTTATGGTATTTGGACCAGAGATTTTTGACATTATAAAGTTTAAGTTAACAGGTTTTCCAGGTATAATGGTTGTACCAATTTTGATATTTACAGATTGGTCCTTAAACTTTTATATTTTCCAATTAAATCCTTAAAATTTCCATAATTGGATTTGTCAACCAAAAATACTTAAATTTTTCTTAATCACTTAAAATATGTACAGTTAATTTCAGTATAAAATTTCAAACTTTTACAGTTTAATCCTTGGATAGTGCAATAATTACAATATAGTCCTCAAAGTTTGCAAAAATTGCACAAATAGTCCAATAATCCAAAATTAAGTAGAAGTTCATATTTCCAGAATATGTAACATGTAAATATCATGATTTTGAGTATATTGTATATGCATTAATACATAATACAAGATTTTTCACAAGAAATTACAAGATTTATGCATGCATGTCCATATTGTGCAAAATTTCAAGATCATGCTCAATTTGTCCATACTTTTGAAACTTAACATGTTCAAAATATACATGCAACATGTTATATTTTTTTTTAACTTTAAGTACATGATCTTATCAAAATTAATTGTTAGTTCTTTAAAGAGTTTCCACCCACCTTAATAGCTTCCATGTAGTCCTTCTAATTAAAATGGACAAATTTCCTTATTCTTGGCTTGACATCCAAACTCTTCCAAGGTCAGCTCCTAAATCCAAAATTTTAAGTTCTTGAGTTAAAAGTTAAGTCCTCAAGTTGAGGAGAAAAACACAAAGAGTACTAAAAACCACAATTTTTTACCTTACAATCCTTGAATCTAAAGTAGTTTTTTTCCCAAAACTTCAGCAAAATTCACTTCCTCTTGTCCTCAAATATTCGGTCTTTTCACCTTAAGATGAAGAAGAAGTTGTTCAAGTTAGAATTGAAGAACGGTGTTGGAAGATGAAAGATGAGATAGCAATCGAGTTGGAAGTTTATGTTTCTTACCTTTTGATGAAGATTTGAGGGCTTTAAGATTTCAAAAATGGGGAGTTTCTTAAAGGAGTTTGAAGGGGATTTTTGTGCTAAGTCTTGAGAGGATTTTTGAGTTTGTTAAGAGATTAATGGAAGCAAAACACCCCTCCCACTACCCATAAAAAATCGGCAGTCCTCTTTGCCAATACACACATAATTTTATTATTTTTTTGTCTAACTTTGTGTCTTGCATGGGAAGCAAAAGTGGAGTCAAAGGTATCGGTTGGGGTTTAGTTTAAGTAGGAATCTTATGAGAAATATGAGAGGTATGGACGTTGGGGAATTTTTAAAAGAATGTTTGCTCGAGTGGGATTTTAAAAAATTATAATGAACGTGAGGCTTCTATTTTGTCTAAATTGGAGAGAATCGGTATTAAATATCAAGTCCAAAATTAACTTAGCAAGCACTTATCAATCCCATGATCACTTATCTCATAAGTAAAGTATCTTATTCATAAGCTATATCTATCATTTATATAATAAGTCATCTAAGTTATAAGGTGTCAAATAATTCCCAATTATTGTATAATCACTTATCATCTAAGGCGTACTAAATAAAATTAGAACCAATAGTACAAGTTAATAATATCAATCAAGCAATTAATTAAATTATAAAAATTATTTCCAAATATATAAATTAATTTTTGAAATTATAAAATATTTAAATAAATATTATGCCACAAGAAAATTATTAGATATTTGTTCAAGAAAGAAATTGAATCGGCTAAAATATCGCGTTAAAAGTAAAAAGAAGTAGACAATCGCTAAGGAAATGTCATTAAACATTATTCACACACCTCATAATATAAAATAAATATCAAGTATAAACGATGTAGTCTACTATTTAAATCAAGTAGTAGGTAATTTAATAAAATCAAAAATGAAGCTCTTTATTATTTCAATATAAAAGTTTGATTTTTAATAAAATAAATCTCAAGTACCATTCTTCCAAAAATACAATTTTACTAATTGAGTTTTCAAGATGTAAAGAATTTTTATTGTTAAAATATTAAATTAGTAGTAGATGGTTTGAATATATCATAAAATGAAATGGTTTTCTTGTAAAGCACAAAATTATCTTTCAATGAAATATGTTCAACTATTACTTTATTTTTATGCCAAGAATTTCAAAAATCATAATACAAGTTTGGTAAATCAATATAATAGGTTTTGAGTAAATATGTTGAGTTTATTGTAATGGACACTTCCAAATTATATATATATATATATATAATTTTAATTTTGAAATCTCAAAACTTGAGAAGTAGTTTGTTGAAATTAAAAATAGTAGTTTTGCACAATAATATTAAATTTATCAAAATAGAAATTGATCATCTTGTAATGGTTGGTGAAAAAGATGTAATATTAATATTGTCATCGTTTTTAAAAATGACAACAAGAGTTTTATTTGTAAAATACTAAATAATGGATTTAAATAGCACATTTTACTGAATCAAGATGCAAAAAGATAATAGTAATCAAATTTGAAGTATTAAGTATTAGACATAAATCAAATAGTATTATCATAAAATAATTGACACTTAATCCGATAACATAATAGGCTATGTAAAATAAATAGTGAATATAAGAATAAATTACTGGTGTAAGCACATTAGTTTAGAATACTAAAATATTATATCGGGAAAATATATGTGAATCGGGTCGTCTATGGTATAAAAATATGGGGCCTCACATGAAAGGTACAAAGGGTAACAAATACCTATCCTATGCAGGGTTCAACTGTTGGAGTTTATCACCAAGTCTTTGTATCTTTGTAATTTTCTTCATGTGGGGGAATGGATTGTAGGAATTATTTTGAAGAAAATTATTTTATAACATTTTTAATAGTAAAATGGCAAATTTATTTTTGACATTTTCAATTGTAAAGAGCATATTTTAATAGTAATTTATTTTTAACCTTTTCAATAGTAAAGGGCAATTTTATTTTTGACCTTTTCAATAGTAAAAGGCAAATATTTTGTGGTGAAAGGTTATATTCATGCCAATAAATATGAATTGTTTCTCACATTTGAAAAATACACAAATAAAACACAAGAATTTCCATAAATGTCCTAAAACTCTTGCAATTTAATTTTTGGTGATAATTTTTAGTTCAATGGAATAGGTAATCTGGTTTTCTTGTGTTGTCCTGGGAAACAGACATCTATAATAGGAGGCGAATCTATTTTAAGGATAGTGTGTTAAACACACGATTCGAGCTAATTTTTATTTTGCTTACTTTGAAAATTTTACCGGTTTAGATTTTTCGATTCATATAAATTGTACTAGCAAAAACACTAATATTTTCTTACATAGGAGTAGTTGTTGGTAGTTTTATTATAATGGTGCTTTGTTTAAGGAATTACTAACCCATTAACCCATGTTTTTGCTAGTTTCCTTGGAAGTTGTTTTTTGCATGTTACTGGACGGTTTTTTAATAGTTTCTGATTATTATTAAAGGAATGTAAAGGTTGGAGATTTGTGAGAAATTTTGAGAGTCTGGGCATATACAAAATAAAGTCAAAATACCTTACTATCTGTTCGTCTTGATCCATATTTAGTGTTTGTGTATGTGCTAGGTACCAAGCTAATCCTAAAATTACAAACTTTAATGTTGTAAAAAGAATATAATCAAATATGTGAGTGGTTCAATAGATTTAGGGATAGTTACCTAAAGACACTAACACAAACTTGGTGGGATTTAGTGACTTGGACGATAGGAAGAGTACTTATGGGGGTTCTTTTTATCTGGACAATAATATTGTTTCATTTTATAGTAGAAAGCAAAGTTATGTTTCACTTTCTACAGCCGAGTCCGTATGCGTTGTTGTTGTTGGTTCATGTTGTTCTCAACTTTTGTGAATGCGTCAAATGCTTAGTGAGTACAATATTTCTTGATACATTAATCATGTATTGTGACAAAAAAAAAAAGTGCAATAGACATCTCTGAATATCCAGATCAACATTTCTGCACCAAACACATTAATATAAGACTTCACTTTATATGTGAATTGGTTGAAAATAGTTTAATTCTCATTGAGCATGTTATCAATGAAAGTCAACTTGGTGATATATTCACAAAGTCTTTGGATTTCAAGAGGTTTTATTGCTTAAGGAAATCTCTTGATCTGTGTGTGATCTGATTGTATGTGATGCATTTGGTGTTACAACACTTCTTGTAACACTTTTATATATTTTCTGTTTTTTAAGGAATTTATTCATATGTGCATTTCTTTTCGCATGATATCTTCAAGTCTTTCATCGTTCGTGTGTTATTTGTTAAATATTTCCAGTTGTAGTCGGTTTATTTGTTAGGGCCACAATACGAATTGAAATATCATTAAATACTTGCACAATTTTTTATGCTCTTTTATGTACATATTTTAGTTGAGAAGTTTTTCATTTTTAGTATGATCATGCCTCATGCGAAAATTATAACTTGAAGAAAATTTGAGCTTGGCTCCGGTGTTTGTAAGTTATTCGAGTAGTTGATGAATCTTTCACATTGTGTAATCATGTTCCATGTGAAACAATGACAAAGTAGATAAGAGCCTTTCTTACATACTAACAAAACAAAAAACAAAAAAAAAAAAGAATAATGATGATGAATTACTGAGCAAAAATGTGATATTGTGCAAGGAAATATCTCAATTAAGTTTGTCTATGACCTTAAAATTGTGAATTTGATGAAATATGGAGGTGTTTAGCCAAATGTGGCCAACACTATCAATGAATGTCTCGTTGTATCTTTTATCTGCATGCTTACTTGCATTTTATTTAGTTTATTTTTATTTTTCTTTTGCATGTTTTCTAGGCATAACTAGGGCATGCATTTCTTTATTAATATATTTTTAGAATTGATTGATGGTGAGGGTTTGAAGCAGATTAAAATTTTCAACATCTTCCATATTTTGTTAGTAGATAATATTAGTGGAGTGTTTATGGGTGGTTATTTCTGGAAAATGAGGAGTTTGCAACAATTAGTGGTTAATAAATTTTATGTTTCTTCCTTTTTCTTTTCGCTTTTGAATCCAAAAAATTGTGACGAAGGAGTGTTTTTATTGGTTAATAATTATTGAGTTCATTTAGAAAACTTACATGTCCTAAAATGATGTTAATTAAATAATAGAATTTTTTTTGTTTTATCTAAAAATTCTGAAATTGTTTTACTAAAATTAGGTATTTATTTAACAAAGTTGTTTCAAAAAAATATTTTAAAATCAAAAAAAAATATTGAAATGGCCAAATTCATGTTAAATATGAAAAGATAAACTATTTTAAAAATCTGAAATTTATTTGAAATCATTATAAACTATAAAAAAACGAATTTGTCTGTCTAAAAATGGATTAAAAACAAAGACTTTTTGAAATTTTTATAAAAAATATCGATTTTTTATAAAATAAAAATAGAGTAAAAACTTAGATTTTTTTATTTTATATTTTAATATTTCAAATAATTGTTAGATTTTTAACAAAAAACATCTTTTAGTTTAAAACAACTCAAAAATAATTTTGAGTTTTTCGTTAAAATATCAATATTTCAAATAAATTTCAAAAAGAGTTTATATTTTTTTATATCAAATTCCGTATTATTTTTTGTAATTTTAAAATAATTTTGATATTGGCATAATGTTTTTTAAATAAATTAAAATTGATATTAAGTTAGTTTAATCTTTAGATTTTAAAATAGTTTTTCTAAAGGGCTACAACTCAATATTGTTTTCTAAATGAAAATTAAAAATTTTGAAAATTTTGGGCCATTTTGAGTCCATACTCACGATATTTTGGCTTTTGTCAAAGGTATAAATCTCAAAGAGTGTTAGAGTTGGATAAAAAAAAAAAAAATTTGCCATAAATTTTATGTGAATCCAAAGGATGTATGTTTTTATTGCATAATTATTGAGTTCATGAAGATACCAAATAAGTTATTCTTGTTGTTCAATTATATACCACGAGTCATTTGTAAATTCAAACTCAAGTATATCGAACATTATATGGGCAAGTTTGGTCCACGCGGGTTTTTCAAACCGCCTTTTGAGTTTTCTTTTTGATATTTTAGAATTATTTCATTTCTAGTTTGTTTAGGGTTTATTTTGAGTCGCCTATATAAGTCAAACACCTTGTTTATTTTTTAGAACACTTTTGATGTTAATATTGAATTGAGATTTTTCTCTCCAAACTTTTCCACGGGTTTTTTTACAAGAGTTTTCAAGATTGTTCATCTTTTGTTTTTAGTTTATTTTGATTATATAAGTCAAACACCTTGTTTATTTTTTAGAACACTTTTGATGTTAATATTGAATTGAGATTTTTCTCTCCAAACTTTTGGGTTTTCTCAAGAGCTTCAAGATTGTTCATCTTGTTGTGAATTCATCACCGGGTTATTTATTTGCTAAGCAACAAGTTGAGGTCCCACCATCTTTAACCAAAACTAGTCAAGATCTTTGGTTATTAAACATATTGTCGAAGGATCGTATGCACGGGTTGATGCGGTTCACATCAATATTTCTTTAAATACTCATATCATTCAAGTATTTTTGTCACACCACATCACATTTTTCAAACATTCTTAAGTCTAGCTATGGAAGACCAACATGATGTAGCAATCATCTCCAAATTGAAAGTCAATTCCACTCAATCTCTCTCTACAAGTCACAATTCTCAAACACTTTCTTGTTATTCTTCTCCTATTGCAACATGCTAATGACTTGAATAAGTTTACTTTCACTTCACTCATTTGTATACTTTGACTTGAGTATTATACTCATTTGAGGGGGAGATCACTACAACAAAAAACACATATTGGGACACTTTGTTCGGGTCACTTATTATTATGTGTTCTATTAGACTTTATTGGGACATTTTATAAGTTTTGAGCAATATCTACTTAATAGGATGCTTATTTCCATAAAACAAAATGGTAATTCTTACAATTTTCAAGAGTAAAAAAAAAAGAATAATTTTTAATAGGGTACCAAAATAAGGCATTGGTTTTTTCACTGTAGCGGGAAGATTTTTCACCAAATGTAATCCTCTATTCTTTTTTCACTTTGCAAAAGGGATTTTACGGAAGAAGAAATAGAGAAATAGAAAACTTTTTAACACTCCCAAATCTTTATTTTCTACGATTTTCCCAAATCGAAGAAAACTTCTCTCTCTGACACTGACACTCACATAGAAGGTTCATAGTTCGTTCTCCCTTGTTGAAATTTCTCGTGAATCAATGTAAATCTATTTGTCAAAGCTCACCGTCGGTGGTAAATTCTGCTCTCTCAGGCTTTGCTTTTGAGAATTATGATGTGGGCTGCCTAAATTTATGGAGTTTTGGTTATCTGCAATGATTTAATATGGATTTTTGTTGGATTTTTTGTTTTCAATTTTATTTTGGTCAAGAATTTTTCTGGGTTTTGTTTGTGTTCTGATGTTCATGTCTTTGGTTATTCAATTCCTACAAAATCTAATGCATATTTTGAATTAATTGTTGATTAAAATTTTATTTGTTGAATTGTAAATATATTATGAATTAATGAATTCTTAATTTATTTATTAATCAATATATATTTTTAAATATTAGATATTTTGTAGTTCTAAGCCTATTAAATTATAGAGATGTTTCTGTATAATGAATCTCGTTTAAGTATACTTTCATCTTACATAGGAATACTTTGTGCTAGATGTTTAAGTTTGATGAAGTATCGTAACAAACTAATATAGAGATACTTTAAGTATCCCGAAAATATAATATTACTATATTCCTGAAACCATATTAAGACATTTAATTGTGTTGGTAAATAATTCGTAGACATATACAAGTGTCACATAAAGTACCATAAAAGACACTTTAAATATCCCAAAAAGACTAAATAGAGACATTTTAAGTATCTTAACAAGATATTACTATCATATTTATAAAACCATCTTGAGACATTTAAATGTGTTGTGAAAACAACTAGAGGCGTCTACAAGTGTCTCAATGAAATACATGTTGAGACATTTTAAATGTCCCAAACAAGTGCCCCAAAACTTTACGCAACACCATTACATGAGACACTTACATTAAGCATCCCAAAAAATATAAGTGTCCCAATATGTAGCAAATGGGGACACTTTTCAGTGTCTCCATAAATAATTTTTGTTGTAGGGAGATTTGTATGCTCCATTATGCACAAAAGAGAGGAGAATTGAAATTGGCACAAAAAACTGATGTAGCACAGACTTGAGGGATAGTAGACATATGCACATAAGAGAAAGAGGGTGAAGGAAAACATATGTTGTTATTGATGTATTGAATGATGACCACACTAGTGGCAACACTTTATAGTAGTTGCTTCTTCTGCAATTAAGTCTGAGATGTTCGGATGTTATTTAGATAGTTGTTTTTTGTTGGCTTTAAAAAAAATTAGCTTTCTATTGTTTGGTTAGTTACTAGTTGTGGGGGTTCAGTTTTTCATTTTTTTTTTTTTCTGTATATATTTGCATGCGGTCTGTGTTTTGTGGGATAATTTTCATTCTTGTGCATGTTTTATCCAGAAAAGCAAAAATAGGGAGAATGTTGGAGTTGACTAATTTAATCAACTAATATTTTGATTTTTCCTTATATGGAATGTGTGTACAGTAGTTGGTACGGTTAGATTATTTCCCACATGTTGTAAATATGGATTAGTACTTTTTTAGTAGTTTTCTTTGTATAGGAGTAGTCGTTGCTCGTTTAAGGAATTAACTAATGCACAAACTCATGTCTTTGCTAGTTTCCTTGTAAGTTATTTTTAGCAGGTTGCTGGACTGTTTTTTTATGGTTTCTGACTATATTAAAGGGATGTGAAGGCTGGAGATTTGTGAGAAATTTCAAGAGTCTGGGCATACACAAAATAAAGTCAAAATACCTTGTTGATAAGTTTTTTACAAGAAGGTACCCTAGTGATGTCGTTGGTGTTGATTTCACCTTTTACAACACTTTTCTTAAGGTTTTTATTTTCTTGTCAATTTTGAGAGAGCCTGTTGCGAGAACTTCAAAAATGATTTCAATGGTTTCTCTCGTTTGCTGTGGAATGTAATTTGTGGAACAAGACAAAAGGGAAGTTTTTACTTGGTCTTATTTTTGCAATTTTTGTATACATTTCACTTAATAAATATTGGTTTAAGGCCACCAGTTATAATTGTGCAAATTTTACTTCATGCATTTTTTTATATTTTTATATATGCTTCTTACAAATATAGTGAATTGTAATGTTGGGTTTGCTATACCACAAGGGGTTGGCACAATAGAGATTTAAATTTTTTAATCTAATTAAAACAAGTGCAATTATCATAATAAACACTAACCCTGTAGGTTCACGTAGCGATTTTAACGATCGACATTTTCGCTATCAGGCGAGTAAAGCAAATTTTGATTCGTAAGTGATAAAAGTAAATTACCTTTGTAAAGTCGTCTTCTTTTAGCGAAGAGTGATAGGGAATCAATTCTTGGTTATGTGGCAATCACCAAACTCCTTGTACTTGCCAATAGGGATTCATAAGCCTCCATCTAATCGATTCCACTTTTGATTGAGACACCAGAATAAATTTTTCGCTAGTAAAATTTATTCTGCTTTACAAACTTGATGGTAGGAATAGAACTTTTAATCTCACAATCAACTAGTGAAAGGAGATTAGTTGTAATAGAATAATAATTATCATCTAATTTTATCTACCACTATGAATATAAATATGAAGAGAGTAGTAAAAGAGATTGAAAAGAAAAAACATAACACTTTTAATTTTTCTTCAAAAACTCATGGCCGATGTTCCTTTTCAATCATGAAATCTCTTTATCCTTTTAATCATCTAATAAGACTATAAGAGTGAAGAAACCACCACATTATGGGGTAAGTGGGTGGTCACTCTAAAATAGTGGCATCAAGGCTAATGAAATTGTCATGTGATACTCAATAATTCATTTCATTTTTTTTATCTCTCTTCAATATATATATCAAAATAAATCTTATTTATTTATTTATCTCCAATAATTTAGTGGGCTTCTACAGTTAGACCTACTAGATTATATATGGGCATGGTTTTTAAATAGGGATGGCAATGGGTCCGGGTAAGACCCGGACCCGAACCAGATCCGCCTCATTTGGGGCGGGTATGGGTCCAATAAATGGGTATGGGGCGGGTAACGGGTATTGAGTTTTAGACCCGAGTGGGTATGGATCGGGTAACGGGTATGGCAGGACCCGACCCATATAATTTTTATTTTATTTTTTTATTTTTTATATAGAATGAATATATTGTATTATTCTTGTTCAAGAACTCTTGATTTATATATGTTAGTGTTTATTTCATAATTTATATAATATCTACAAAATTATATAAATAACATAAATTTTGAGTGCACTATTTTGAGTAAAAATCGTAAAAAATGGGCCAAATATATGAAGTTGGCGGGTCTAATGGGTCTAACGGGTCTTACCCGCAAGGCACAGGTATAGGTCGGGGCGGGTATGGGTCTAGATGAGGCGGGGCGGGTATGGGTATGGGTATTGTATTTTCTTGACGGGTCGGGTCTCGGGTCCAGGCGGACCCGACCCATTGACATCCCTAATTTCAAAGTCCAGCTTATTAATTAATTCTCAAAGTCCAAATTAATCTATCCAATTGACTAATTAATATATTATATTCCTTTTGTTGGGCTTTCTAATCAACTTAGATTTAATTAGATAGCAAATTATTTAATTAAATATTTAATTCGACTATTGAATTAAAATAAAACCTTAATTAATTAATCTATATTGATTAATTACATTCAACTATTAAATTTATCAATTTGAAAATGTCAACAACCAAAATTATGTATGACCCTTTTAGGTTCACGACTAACACTAGCAGCAGGCTTACAACTTTTGTAACTTTCAAATAATTTATCCTACTAATTAATCAAATTAATTAATATACTTGAAATTAACTCTTTGATTTTAAGAACCTACAAATCATGGTAACATCTAGAAAGCATCACAATTACCTAGTATTATGTGAAATAGCGAGTAAACCTATTTCAATTGCAGTTGCATACATGTATAATCCTTTCGACAAATAATTTCCCGTCTTGGGCATGGATTATCAAAATCCAATTGGTTTAATAAGTGTGATTTCATTTAAGGTTCTAGTGATTCTTTTATGAATCAAATTCTTCGTACCTTGGCCAATGTCTTTGAATTACAAACTATGAAAACACAAGAAATTCCCTTGTTAAAAAGACAAGTGTCGAATTCTATGTTGGCCACAGACAAGTCTCCACACACATGAGCGCAATACCCAAAATACATCTTTGTGATTATCAAGTAATCAAAAGATAAATAAAAGTATTGCAGGATATACACAAGGCTATTGTCGTGCTTCAAGTGTGAGAATTAATCATGTACTATTGTAATATGGAAATTCTTATTCGACAAACAAAGCTTCCATATAAGAACTTCCATTGGGTCATGTTCAGTAAACTTGTTCGCCAACAAGCACCCGCATATATGTATTCGCGCCTCAAAGTTGATGTTAATGGAATACAACATTCTCGTCTCATGAGCATGCATCATATGCACAAATCTTATAGGGTTATTCAATGTCATTGTTCGACAGCTAAAAACCTAAAATAAATCTAGCAATCCTCGCAAGAGAACGAGATCAATCGCAGGGTAGCAAGTTGACCACAAGTTGTCTCTCAAGGAAGACTTAGCCGGCAAATAATTATTATGTTTCACAATAAACAAAAAATAAATCCTAAACACTCTAATCATATTTGTGATTTTAATAAACTAAAGGAAAACAATTAAGAATACAATAATAAAACTAAACACGAGTAAACTTTGAGAAAAAGATATGGATGAAAGTCTAGTATTTCGGATTCATCTCATCAAACTTGCAAGCAGAATATCAACTAAATGATCATGCGGTTAACAAATATAACAAACATGTAACAATAAGGCCTAGATCTGATAACTCACGTATTCACATATTGAGGCTATCCCAACATAATTTGCTCTATTTTTATTAAGCCAAAGTTAGATAATACATGTATGATTCATATCTAAACCCCTGAATAAATTTAGTCCAGGAATAATATATTCTCTCGATCTCAATTATTCCCTCAATACAATCAAAAGTTGATCAGACAATCAATTATCATATAAAACAATTCATTCAGGAAAGCAAATCAATTAGTCAATACTCATGCTTGTTTGTTTGAATCCAATCATCATAATCCTAGAACAAGAAAATTAGTTCATGTTTGGGGATGGGCTCATAATCTCAATTGAAGGAAAGAAAACAATCATAAACATTATCCTGCAACAATAATAATCACCCAACAATTGAAATCAGACAAAAGAGATGAAGAAATATTACGCTTTGATTAAGCCGCAAAAATAACTTCAATGGGAAGAACTCAAGCAATCCCAATGTTGAATGTAAGTGAAAAATATCAAAAACAAAAGTCTAAAAGTGCTAAGAAGTAAAGGTGTCCAAAAATATGGGCTCCCCAGGCTGCTGTGCTTGCTGCCAGCAGTGCACGTCTGCGCACTTTGTGCGCCCCCATACACCCTCAAAACATCGGAATTTGCTCTCGGTGTCTTCTTATGAATTTTGTAGTTCCATCGCTTAGCTTTCCATATCCACTTGAATGACCTCAATATCAATTTTCTAGAGAGAGTTATGGCCAAAATACTAAGACGTGTCATTTCCCAAATCTCATCACGTGATTTTAACTCATCCAAACGTCTTCATTTGCATTTAGTACCAGAAATAGACATTGTAGAATTATCTCTTATCTTTCTAATGGCATAAGAATCAGGTCAATCTAACTTCGGATGAAAAGGTTATGTTCCAAATATGAAGATTACCACAGTTGCGCGAAATGACTTTTTAACGTTTCTTGCTCCAAAACTTGTTTTTCCACCAAATCCTAGAAAATCATCAAAATAACCCAACGTATTCCTGATCTTATTCATCACACTCAATCAGCGTTTGTCTCGGGTAGACTCATTACTGATAATACGATGCTTGCGTTTGAAACTTTCCATCATATGAAAAATAATACGACAAAAAAGGGGTGCTTTTGCTTTTAAATTAGACATGTCGAAATCCTATGATCGAGTCGAGTGGTGTTTTTTAAAAGAAGTTATGTGTAGACTGGGTCTCGATTTATCTTTTGTGTCTCTTATCATGAAATGCATTACCTCAGTCTCCTTTTCTCTTCTTATTAATGGCCAACCAGGCGACATGTTCTCACCTTCTAGAGGGCTTCGACAAGGAGACCCATTATCTCCATATCTTTTTCTCTTTTGTGCAGAGGCGTTTTCATCGTTGATTAGAAGGGCGGAAATCGCTAGGGATTTACATGACATCAAAATGAATCGCCAAGCCCCGGGGGTTTCTCACCTTTTTTTCGCCGATGATAGCATTATTTTTGGCAGGGCAAATGAAAAGGAAATTGCAACCACCAGAAGCATCACGCCACTTACGAAAAAGCGTTGGGACAAAAAATTAACTTGGAAAAGTCGGAGATATCTTTTAATAAGGGCGTACCCCAAGAGAAAAGAATACAACTTGCGAACCAGTTGGGTGTATCTTTGGTTACCAAGCACGCTATATATCTCGGAATCCCAACTGTTGTAGGGCGATCTAAGAAGGAAATTTTTGCGGGAATTGTAGACAGGGTCCGGAAAAAGCTTAAGAATTGGAAAAGCAGGACTTTATCCAAGGCTGGAAAGATGGTGCTTATTAAATCAGTAGCGCAAGCCATACCGTCGTATCTAATGAGCTGTTTCGCGTTGCCAATAAATATATGCGCCACAATCAATTCCCTCATTAGCAATTTTTGGTGGGGACAACAGAAAGAGGAGAGATGTATTCACTGAAAGGCATGGAATGCTTTATGTGCGAGGGTGGTTTGGGGTTCCGAGACACTCATTGTTTTAATTTGGCGATGATAGCAAAACGGGGCTGGTGGCTTATTTATAATGAGAGCTCCCTTCTATCCAAAGTCCTAAAATCCAAATATTATCCACGGACTAATTTTCTTGATTCCACAAATAGCCATAATCCATCTTATATATGGAGAAGCATTGTGGAGGGTAAGAAAATTCTTTGTCATGGAATTAGATGGAATATAGGGGATGGTTCGAAGGTGCGCGTGTGGACAGACCCGTGGAATATTGATAGCCATAATTTCAGGCCTCATACACTAATATAACATGAAGCTGTGTCTATGCATGTGAGTGACCTTATAGTGGCACATAACCGAAGCTGGAATTATGAGCTTATCAAAGGAATGTTTGACCCAAAAGACGTGCAAGCTATTTACAAATTAGCTCGAATGGAGGCGGACAATCAGGCGAACGCTCCTTCATCGTCGAGGCTCAATAATGATCTCTGAAAATGGATATGAAGCCTTACAATTCCTCCAAAGGTCCAAGTCTTTTTGTGGAAGTGTGCTCAAGGGATTCTTCCAACCAAAGGGATGCTGCGGGCGAGAGGCGTGGGGCTCGATCCAATTTATATCAGGTGTGGTGAGGGGGAGAAAATATTAGAACATGCCTTGAGAGATTGTGCATGGGTGGTGCATTATTGGGCTACTTCACCTCTTCAAATTCGAACCAATCATGATGAGGATCAAGGCCAAGTGGTGGACTGGATGCAGAGGGTTCGAACAACAGGGAATGGTGATGCTTCAGCTTTTTTCGCCATGCTATTGTGGAAGCTATGGGATGCTCGGAACAAGCTCGTCTTCCAAAATAAAAGTGTCAATCCACAGTGGTGTTATCGAGTAGCGAGGGAAAGGCTCGAGGAACACAAGCTCGCAAGTGATGGAGATGGCGTTTCACATGGAATGCAGATGCATAACACTTGGAGTCCACCAGATGAAGGGGTAATTAAGATAAATTCAGATGCATCGACTTTGGAAGGGCGTGGAACTGAACTTGGAGCGGTATTCCGAAATTACAAACGTGAAGCGCTTACTAGTTTCACAAAATTAATTAATCCCGTGGAATCAATTGAGATAGCAGAGGCTCTAGCATGTAGGGAGGGTATTTTATTAGCATGAGAGAATGGATACCGAAGCATTATGGTGGAGACAGATAACATCTCATTGTTCTACAAGTTGCGGAGGCGATCAGAGGATATATCATACTATGGAAATATTATAGCGGATATCTTGGATCTTTTTTCCTTTTTTGATTCTGTTATTCCCTGTTTTATTAGACGTTCGGGCAATTATGTCGCCCATCACGTAGCTCGTTTTGCTTTTAATCTTCATTGTAATGAGCCACTGGTTGGGGACTCCCCTGATCAATTGGCAGGCATCGTTTTTGCGGAGTTGATCTCCTAATATAATCCCACTTTCATTCTCAAAAAAAATAAATAAATAAAACATGCAAATGCAAATAAAACACGCCAAAAATATGTATAAATCATCACACAAAACACAAACAAAAACATGCAAAATAACTCCCCTACACTTAGCTTTTTTTTTTGTCCCCAAGCAAATAATTGTGTCTTTAAACCCAACAAAAAATATCAAGTATAATTTAAAATTTAATTAATCCATAACTAACACCTTGTTCTATCCACCTCGGATCCAACATGAATTAATTCTCAACCTCCACAATAGACTCACCCGGCTAAGGTTAAAAAAATTAATAAAGGTGTTCGGCCATACTGGATAAGTTTCAAATCCTTTTTATAAGTTACAATACCGTTACACACAACAAACCACTTAATCACCAGACACAAAATTATTTTTCTTTTTTTTTCCTTGTTTTTTCTTCTTCTTTTTTTTTATTTTTTTCCGCGAGAACTTTCGAGATGTCTTCCACTAGGTGTAAACTTTAGATTTTCTCTAAAGGCTCCTAGGGTGGTTTCTCATACTCATGTTTGTGCCATCGTTTTACGTAAAAGAAAAACATGGGGCTCATGAATGCTCCTAGTTACTAAGCAGTAACAAACAGAGGAGTATAATCTCAAATGCTCTTTTTTTTCTCTCTTTTTTTTGTTATCTTTTTTTTTTTTTTTGAAAAGTTATCATTCTTGTGTAAACAATAATTAAAATAGGGTTTCAACTTAATTCATATCAGCGAAACCTCACAATTCAAGCCCCACAACCTAGACTATCATTTAGCCCTCGCCGAACTTGTCTACCAAAATGGCCAATTCACAATTCTAACTAAATCCTACGTATCAAGTTTGTGGTGTAATTTCATAATTAAAAATTAAATTTTGGCACATTTTTCTAACCAGTTCACCAACACAATTATAAGGTTTGTAACAATTATAAGGCTAGTGATATCTAAGTACATGCATAATACGTATACAATGACAATCCCTTCCCAATACTTAAATCATGCAATGACCTCAGTGCGTAAAGAAAATAAAATAAAACGAAAGAGAGACGTCCCTGGAAAGTGCTATAATCGGCAAACAGTTAAAGCAGTCACGTGAACCGTCAATCCTGCAAAAGCCATGTGAAGGGAAAATAAAATACCACATATAAACTATAAAAAATAAAAACTTAAACTAACATGCACAATAATACCACAGGCAAACTCACACAAAGGGGAAAATGCTTGGGTTGCCTCCTAAGAAGCGCTCTTTTAACGTCATTAGCTTGATGATATCAACTAAGAAAATCATGGCGGGTCATCGAGCAAGACCTTTTTTACTACCTTGAAATTTTTATCCGGCTGAATTTCATTATGTTCCTGCCATAAGATAACTTTCACAGCAAAATCAGCTGAGTCACTAGTAAAATTACCAGGCAAAGCATAGGCAGGGCTACAAGCTATATCAAAAATCGAAAATGTTAAGATTTTTCCTAAGACATTCATACTTAATTTTCTATTTTTGACATCGATCAAGGTGTTGGTGGTTGCCATGAACGGTCTACCCAACAAATGGTATGATCCTTAATATTACCATTATTCTTCCCCATATCCAAGACAATAAAATCAATGAGAATTTTAAGGCCACCTACTTGGACCAAAATACCTTCAACAATACCTTTAGGATACCTAAGTCACCCATGAGCAAAGTTGCAAACATACTCTCGGTGGACCTCAATTTCCTTAAATTTAATTATTTAAATATAGAGTAAGACATAAGATTAATCCCAACTCCTAGATCAAGTATACCGCGACATTCTTACCATTCCCAAAAGTAATATTAATGATGAAACTACCTGGATCTTGTTGCTTTTGGAGTCGATTTGGAGATGGGTTAGGAGATTTGTAAGGATTGTCAGTTTTGTGTAAGGACGAACCCTTACTTGTCTCCTCATCCGTGCTTTCTTCACTTGCATCATCCTTCTTTTCAATTTTAGCAATACCAATTTCAAGATCAGTGAGGCTTGAGCTTGCGTTGGTTGACTAGGCAACGAGTCCTTTTTGACAAGAAGTTGAGCTATTTCACCAACTTGCGTAGCCAATTGGCCAACTTGAGTCTCAATTCACTTAAGAGAGGCCTCCAAGGATTCAAACCGCCTGTTATTCCACTCTTGTGTTTGCTGACTAACTTGAATAAAATAATTCAAGCTCTCTTCTAATGTGGGTCGTGGTGGTTGCTCTTGATTAGTAGCCATACCGTGCTTGTATAAACAACACTAAAAAAATAGATCAAACGCACCTGATGAATAAACCTAAACTAGATACAAACAAAAAGAATCATAATCTAGAAACACGAAAAATAAATACAATAATTATTAAGCCTAAAGTCTTCCCCGGCAACAGCGCCAAAATTTTGTTCGACTGCTAAAAACCTAAAATAAATCTAGCAATCCTCGCAAGAGAACGAGATCAATCGTAGGGTAGCAAGTTGACCACAAGTTGTCTCTCAAGGAAGACTTAGCCGGCAAATAATTATTATGTTTCACAATAAACAAAAAATAAATCCTAAACACTCTAATCATATTTGTGATTTTAATAAACTAAAGGAAAACAATTAAGAATACAATAATAAAACTAAACACGAGTAAACTTTGAGAAAAAGATATGGATGAAAGTCTAGTATTTCGGATTCATCTCATCAAACTTGCAAGCAGAATATCAACTAAATGATCATGCGGTTAACAAATATAACAAACATGTAACAATAAGGCCTAGATCTGATAACTCACGTATTCACATATTGAGGCTATCCCAACATAATTTGCTCTATTTTTATTAAGCCAAAGTTAGATAATACATGTATGATTCATATCTAAACCCCTGAATAAATTTAGTCCAGAAATAATATCTTCTCTCGATCTCAATTATTCCCTCAAAATAATCAAAAGTTGATCAGACAATCAATTATCTAATAAAGCAATTCATTCAGGAAAACAAATCAATTAGTCAATACTCATACTTATTTATTTGAATCAAATCATTCTAATAGGAAATTAGTTCATGCTTGAGGATGGGGTCATAATCTCAATTGAAGGAAAGAAAACAATCATAAACATTATCATGCAACAATAACAATCACCCAACAATTGAAATCAGACAAAAGAGATGAAGAAATATTACGCTTTGATTAAGCCGCAAAAATAACTTCAATGAGAAGAACCCAAGCAATACCAATGTTGAATGGAAGAGAAAAATATCAAAAACTAAAGTCTAAAAGTACTAAGAAGTAAAGGTGTCCGAAAATATAGGCTCCAAAAGTCTTATTTATAAGCCTAGAGTCCCATTCAAGGTGGAAGAGCCAAAAAAGAGGCCAAAAATTGAAAATTTCGTGTTCAGGAAGTCATTGTGCGCGTCCGCGCATGGTGCCGTGTGACCGCGTGCTCAAGCTTTGCGCTGCTTGCTGCCAAAGAAACGATGCGCACAAGACAATGACGTAGATAGGGGGGCCAACCCGGGCCCCGGCCCACCCCTTTTTAAAAAAAATAATTTATAGGTAAATATTTTTTAGAAAAATAATATTTAAATTTTATATGGTTTTTCTTTTAGTTTTTTATCTGGCCCACCTCAATTTCGTATATCGGCCCACCCCCATTTTATTCCTGGCTACGCCATTGCCCGCGCACCCTCGAAACATTGAAATTTGCTCTCGGTGTCTTCAATGACTTGTATCTCTATCTCTTAGCTTTCCAGAGCCACTTGAATGACCTCAATATCAATTTTCTAGAGAGAGTTATGGCCAAAATACTAAGACGTGTCATTTCTAAAATCTCATCACGTGATTTCCACTTTCACATGATTTTTATTCATCCAAACGTCTTAGTTTGCATTTTGTACTGGAATTAGACATTGTAGAATTCTCTCTTATCTTTGTAATGGCATAAGAATCAGTTCCTTTTCAATCATGAAATCTCTTTATCCTCTTAATCATCTAGTATGACTATAAGAGTGCAGAAACCACCACATTATGGGGTAATGGGTGGTTGCACTAAAATAGTGGCATCATGCAAATGAAACTGACGCGTCATACTCTGGAATTCATTTCATTTGTTTTTTTTTTTTTGTCTCTCTTCAATATATATATCAAAATAAATCTCATTTATTTATTTATCTCCAATAATTTAGTGGGTTTCTACAATTAAGCCTACCAGATTACATATGGGCTTGGATTTCAAAGTCCAACTTATTAATTAACTCTCGAAGCCCAAATCAGTCCAGTTGACTAATTAATGTATTCTATTCCTTTTTTTGGGCCTTCTAATCAAATTAGATTTAATTAAAGAATCAAATTATTTAATTAAATATTTAATTCAACTATTGAATTAAAACCCTAATTAATTAATCAATTACATTCAGCTATTAAATTTATCAATTTGAAAATATCAACAACCAAAATTATGTGTGACCCTTTTAGGTTCACGACTAACACTAGCAGCAGGCTTTCAACTTTTGTAACTTTTGATTAATTTATTCTACTAATTAATCATATTAATTAATATACTTGAAACTAACTCTTTAATTTCAAGAACCTACAAATCATGGTAACATCTAGCAAATAGCATGATTACCTAGTATTAGGTAAAATAGCGAGTAAACCTATTTCAGTTGCAATTGCATACATGTACAATCCTTTCGACAACTAATTTTTCGATTAAATCTTGGGCATGAATTTATGGAACCCAATTGCTTTAATAACTGTGATTTTATTTCAAGTTCTAGTGATTATTTTATGAATCAAATTATCGTGCATTGGCTAAGGTCTTTGAATCACAAACTATGAAAACACATAAAATTCCCTTGTCAAAAAGACTAGTGTCAAATTCTATATATGTTGGCCATAGACAAGCCTCCACGCACATAAGTGTAATACCCAATTTACCCTTTTGTAATTGTTAAGCAATCAAAAGATAATCAAAGTATTGTAGGATATACACAAGGCTATTGTCGTACCTCAAGTGCGAGGATTGATCATGTACTATATATTGCAATATGAAAATTCTTATTCAACAAACAAATCTTCCATATAAGAATTTTCATTGGGTCGTGTTCAGTAAACTTGTTCACCAACAAGCACCCGCATATATGCATTTGCGTCTCAATGCTGATGTTAATGGAATGCAACATTCTCGCCTCACGAGCATGGATCATATGCACAAGTCTTACGGGGTTATTCAATGTCCTATCTTGAAAAATCCATTGACTTGAAACTATTTTAAGACCAAAGCCTTAGAGGCATGTTCCATGATTGTCATCAAATGCGCAACCATACTGACCCATAGCTTAAATGATCTAAGGACTTTATCATATAAGCAATTAAAAAATTAATAAATACAAAACATAAGATAAAGAAAAAATGCCTTTATATTAATATAATTTCCAATAAAAATATTTTTACAAGTAAGATAAAATCTAATTCACTACAATATAAATGACATTAGGTAACACAAATTTTGTAGCACTTTTTACGTAAGGTACATATGTAACACATATTTGTAATACTTTTTACATTACAATATTTATGTAACACTTTTGTAGCACTTTATCAATATGTAACACTTATATGTAACGCTTTTATATAAGTAACACTTTTTAAGTATCATTTTTTTTGTTATTTCTTTTGTAACGCAAATAGGTAACACTTTTATCAATATGTAACGCTTATATGTAACACTTTTATATAAGTAACACTTTTTAAGTATCACTTTTGTTTTGTTATTCCTTTTGTAACGCAAATAGGTATCACTTTATTTAAGAAGCACTCTTGGCAACACTATATTTTATTGATTGTAACACTTTTTAAGCTATATTTTAGTAACACAAAATTATATAACTATCATTAAATCATGTCAAAGACTTATTTAATTAATTAATGTCACCAAACCTAAAAATTGTAGACATCATGTACTCTGTTTTTTTTAACTGAATTTTTGTTTTCTTTTTACAAAGTATTTTAGTTTTGCTTTATTTTCTTTTTATTTTCTACAAAGGTAATTAATTCTGTCTTAATACCGACGGAAAATGCGCATGTATATATTTTATTATTATTATTTATTTATTTTTTAATTTTTACTAATGGAGACCAATTTCATCGTTAACCTTTTTTTTAACTAATTTTAAAAAAAAACATTGCCGATGAAAATTGATGTTGTCGGTAATTACTTAGGAATTTTTTCCATCGATAAATTATTTTTTCGTTATTTTCTTTATTATTAAATTTTTTTACTGTTGGGACTTTTTTATGTGTCGGTAAATTAATTTTATATTTTTATATATTTTTTATTTTTACCGATTGAATATTTATCAGTCGATAAATTTATTTTATATATTTTTGATATTTTGAATTTGTTGTGTCCTTTAATATATAATATAATATGATTTTCAAACTATATACTATATAATATAAAATTTGATATATACAGTGTATAATATAATTTAATACATATATTATAAAATATAATCTTTATTATATAAAATAATATATATATATATGTGTGTGTATGTGTATATATAAAATAAAACAAAAGTTGTAATAAGAATCAACTTAGCTTAGTGGCAAATTGCCACTTCCATACATAATAGGTCGTAGGTTCGAATCTACTTGGTGGCAAAAAATAGTATTTCTACGAGGTGCTACAAAAAAAAATGTTACATAAGATTCATATGTAACACTTTTAGAAGTTTTTTTGTTTAAAGTGTTACAAATATAAAAAGTGTTACAAAAAAGTGTTACATAAGATTCATATATGTAACACTTTAGAAATATTGATTCAAAGTATTACCAATAGAAAACTTAATGTAACACTTAGAAAAAGTGTACTAAAAGCTAATAAAAGTGATACATTAGACTATAGGTAGCACTGGCATGTGCAGCGCCATAAAAGTGCTACCTATTGTCTATAGTAACATTTTATTGTCATTAGGTAACATTTTTTGAGTGTTACCTAATATCATTTATGTTGTAGTGATTCTAATTGGAGTGCAAGATCGCACCCTACTCTAACAGTATTTTTGTCATAAGTCTTACACTAACTAACACTAAAGTGTTAGCGCAACACATTGCTTGTCACACACCACTATGCACATCATTCAACTTCTTGAGTTCTTTCAATAACATTAAAATATCATATAATAAAATGTTTTTTCTTTCGGCAAAATTGCAAAATTAGTTTTGTAACATTATAGGGGCAAAAAAATTGGTCCTATTCGTTTTTAAATTTAATTAATTTGATCATGTAAGTTTTTAAATTGCTCAATTTAAGTTCTATTATCGCCGGAATATTGTAAAACCACTGAAAATTGCACGTAATCCCCTAAAATTGAGGATTTTTTTATTTCCAGTTATTTTTCATCAACATTTACAATTCAGATGATAAACAGGATGCAAGACATTCAAAATCGAAAGAGACATGATACTGATTTCATGTCAGTGTTCAGCATATAAGCTGATTATTCCAACTGGAACACACATATAATAGTCGTTATGTCAACCAATAGGTTGAATATCACAGAGCTGATTAAGATTAAAAGCAGGATCAGAATAAGAGCCACTGAGAATGCCATATGCCATGATCTTATTGGCAGCTTCAGTAAGATGAATTCCATCCCAGCTCACATAATTCTGAGGGTCACTACAAGCCGAAGCCTTGGACGATCCACAAAACACTTGCTGGTTGTAATTGTACGAACCACCACCATATCCACAGCATGCTGTGGTTCCATGCTGCATACCTGCAAAACAAAAGAAAAAAAGAGCAAATTAATGATTTGTGCATGTTATGTTAATAAGAATCAAATCGGTTTTTTTTTTTTTTTTTTTTTTGTTAATTAAAAATGGACCTCAAGGTAGTTATTGTAAATAAGCCTTAATTTAATTTTGAAGAAATTGATGATGATGATACCATGGGAAGTAGGGTTCTGGAAAAGGTCTAGCATCACAGAGTAAGTGTCCACGTAGATGACGTTAGCATCGCTAAGTTGTTGTCTAACTTGTCCAACTGCATCCTTTAGCTGAGAGTTATACTCTATTACAGCATTGTTGTAAGAAGTCAAGCATCCAGACGAGTCGTAATCGGAGTTGTCATGAGGAAATTGCACCAAAAATGCTGGGTAACATCCCACCGGACCAAGATTAAGCACCATAAACGTGCGCCCACCTATCGAATACAGTTCCTGCAAGCAAAAATTGATCATAAACATGACCATCAGTGTAAGCGCGCGCGCATTTTCAATCAATTTTGCTAACGTACTCCCGATATACATGGCTATGTCATGATCATATATAAGGCCGAGTCGTGACCTTGATGGCGCTAGCGATTTGAGACACAATTTGAGGCACAATTTGCTTGACTCCACCAGCGCCGGCGGAGGATGCATAACCGGTGAAGTCATTCTGGCCAATGTAGATTGTGTAGAGGGCTTTTCCAAATATGTCTGGTTGAGGAAGATTTGTTTGTCCTGGAAATAAAAGATGCAACTAATTAACCAACAGTGTGAAAATTAAGAGGATGTAAGTTGTTACAATCCCGAAAATTAAACATCAGGGGATTGGTAATTTAGAAAGAAAGGTGGTTTTTTTTTTTGTAATTAGACTCAATCAAAGGTATTTTTGTTTTTTTAAATTATCCCAGCAAAATCAATTAGTTACCTTGGGACTTGAGTTCTTCGACTTTGTCCTTGAATAGCTTCATTTGGTTGACTTGGACAGCCAAATAAAAAGGGCTAACTCCATTGACAAATAGTGAAGATTGCGGCTGGAGTACAGTGGAAGCTGATGTGGCAAAGTTGGCACCATGCCTGTAATCAGATCCAATTGATTGTAGATAAGGGCTTATAAATGGCAATCCAAGACCTTGAGCTGCATCACCATTCCACAAACAAACACTATGATTGTTAGTTAACCAAATTCATAGGAATGATATTTAACATTATTTTAGTGAAAAAAGTTTAAAAAATCATGATATTTAAAATTATTCTTGTAACAAAAATAGAAAAAATTATCATAATACTTAACAATATTATTTTTGTAATTAAAAAAAAAATAGTGTTGCAAAAATTAGCCTAGGCAGCCGCCGCCTAGGTGCTAGGTGCCCTAGGCCGAGGAGATTTTGTCCAAATCTATGGAAAACTCGCATCGCCCAAAATTTGGGCGTAGGCGGTTAAAAATCGACAAAAAGTTTTTTAAAAAGAAAAAAAAAAGAAATAGTTGTTTTCCTAGACATCCTAGGCATTGGGTTGCCGCTCAACTAGCGCCTAGCGATTTCTGCCATTTTGAAAAAAAAAATTAAAATTTACCAAGAAAATCAAGGTATAGCCTCCCATCGGTAGGTCGACCAGTTGGCCTATTGAAATAGGTCATGCCATAAGGCAATGGCTGAGATGGAAAAGCAGCAAAAAACCCTCCAGTATCAGAATTTGAGTCCCCAAAGCTGAAAATGGCCTCATAGGCACATTTTGCATCAGCCCTGGAAGAAATTAACATCACCATTAAAACCATCCAATAAACCATGACTTGCATCAAAATGGCACATTTTTTGTGTGAAAAATAAACCATTTTTTCTACTTCAATTTTGTTAAGTGTGAAGGAGAAAGTATTGATGTTAGCTGGTTATATAGGGGTTGAAATGAAAGCATGTTAAGCTATACATGGAAAACAATCATTGTTCCATTAATAGACACGTATAAAAGAAGGGAGAGTACAAATTTGTTTATTACTACCTAATTGTTAGATAAGGAAAGAACAAAAGAATCCTGGATTTAGTGAAAAAATTAGAAATCAAAACTCTAGAAACTGATAGCTTCCATTGAATTTGCAACCACTATGACATAATATTTTCAGTGGAATTTTCAGTAAGGGCCAAAGAGTAGAGATGGATGCATGGATCAACATGGAGGAGAAACTTTATCTGGTAGAAGAATAAAGACAAGAATTTCCAACAAATATTGTTTCCTATGGTGTTCATGGGCTGATGATCAACAACACGAAAATACAAGTGTGAAAATGAACTGGAAATTAAGAAAGTACTCAATGATCGAGCTATATTTTTCTATTTATATGACCGAGATGAAAGTCTACAATATTATAAATAATACAAGTGTTAAAAAAGTATCATACTTCATAATTATAAATAATACATTCAATGTTATATATTTGTATTCCATCTTCGAAATGTGATTTTTCATATAACCGCACAGGCGTACCAACATCGCTTATTTCGTTTTAGTCATTTCTAGATTTTTAATAAGTGTGAAAATTGGTGTCACATTTTTTCAAGGTTATAGTAGTAAATTGAGATGAAAATTTATTTTCCAAAGTTGTTTGTATGTGTAAATTGGAGGTAAAGCGCTTTTTGCAAAAGCTCATTGTAAAATAAATAAAAAGTTAACACGTGTATATAAGATAATAGGAGAACTAAATACAATAATTAATGAAATAGTAGTCAACAAAATATAGTTTTGACAACATTATTGTTTTTATTAGATTTATTTTTTGGAGATATTTTTTATTTTTGCCGATTTTACCATGTATTTTATTTATGCATGTTATTAAGTCGATTTTTAATTTAAAATTTAGTTGTGAAGATTTGTATTGTATTATTTGAATTTTCTATTTATTATGTTCTATTCGAGTTCTCATATTTGGTATTTTTCAGGATGGGTGATGCACGAATTGCATTTGTACAAAAATTATTTTTAGTGATTGCAAATTTTTCAGAATTTCAATAAATAATTATAAAAAAATTAATTTTATTATAAATCATACAGTTAAACAATATAAAAATAAATTATTATATTAAAAACCCTCTTTAACGACAATAAATTTGGTTGATAATAAATTTTATGAATGTGAATTGTATCTATTTATTGAACATGTTTATCTATAAGAAAGTAACAATTTGAAAAAAAAATACAATTTCTCAGTGCTAAATATTAATGTATTATATTTTCAATACAATCAACAAATAAAGTCATTTCAAATTCCAACATTTTTTAGGGTTTAAAAAGTTAAACAATTGTTAGAATTATTAAAAGAATTAAACAAAAATCTTATTTCATATTTAGCAACATAATTATAAGGAAAAATGAAACATTTTAAAAAATAAAAACTATTCTATTTTTACATATGTACATATATCAAAAAAATATCAAACAAACAATTTCATGTCCAATAGTCAAAATGTACAACTTTAAAAGTTGAATATATCCAAATACACTGATAATTATTAAAAAAATCTATTAACATGAAAAGTATGTTAATAAATATAAGAAGTAATTTTCTATATACATTATTATAAATATAATTTCATTATTAAATAAAATTTTGTTTCTTCTTACATGAATATATAAAATTATAATGCTACGTATGGATATATATAACATATAAATAATACTTGGATACATATTTTGAGATGTTTTATTCAATTAAACTAAATATTTTTTGATTGGATTTAATCAACTTAAATACAATTCTATATAATTATGAAAAAATGAGATAAACTCAAATATAAACTACACATGTATTATAGATAGTCAAAATACATGAATATACAAATTGATGTCCAGTAGCTCAAATCCATAATTTTTATAGCCCATTATAAAATAATGAGTAAATGTATCATATATTTTCTTTTATTTATTATGTTTATTTTTTTTATTCTATATATGCAATATAGGTGTCAAACTGAAGACTGTAAAAAGATGATTAATTGGATATATTATACGTCAAAAATAGATATAAAATGGAAAAAATTATTAAGTTTAAAATAAGAAGAAAAAGACAAATATAATAATTAATACAGTACACACACATATTTGGAAAGCTTATATAACTCTATCTTTTATATAAATTTAAAAAGTGATTTATTTAAAGAAAATTGACAACCAAATATAATAAAATCTCATTTTATTAGTTAAATCCGAAAAAGCAAAAAAATTATTGTTTTAGAAACTGAAAAATGGGCGGAAAAAGTAAGAGTTACTCTTATTATATATATAAATATATATTGGGGGAGGATCAAGTGAGACCATGTCTCTAGGTGTGACACAATGGACTAATCTCAACCATCCCCCACTGTTAATCAATGGGTATGATTTAATGGATAAAAATATATTAAAATATTAATTTAATCAATATAAGGGTAGTAGGGTAAAATAACATAACAAGTTAGTTACAAAAATGAAATCAAATCTCTTTCTCTCTCATACATCTCCCAATTTCCCCAATCTCACGTCTCTCTCTCTCTCTCTCTCTCTCTCTCTCTCTCTCTCTCTCTCTTCATTCTCCATTAACGCAAATAAAGAAAAAAATCGTGAAGAACTCTTACAGTCCATGAAAATTACTCTCTCTCATTCCTCCATTAACGCAAATAAAGAAAAATCGAAGAACTCGAAAATTACGAAACTCCATGAAAATTACAGAGAAAAAAATAAGAAAAATCGGTACAATATTACGGAGAAATAACGAATGCAAATGAGTTCGAAAGCTAAATATGCAACAAAACTCAACTAAATATGCATTATCCGAAAACTATCTATGCAAAAAAAAAAACTAATATGTAGTACAAAGATATCCAACTATGCAAGACGTCATAAACTATGCAACAAAATCAACTAACTATGTATTATCTAGAAACTATCTATGCATTGTAGAATAACTAAATATGCAGTACATTATGTAACATCCCATTTTTATAATTTCCAAAAGCAACATCCCATTTTCATAACTAAATATACATTATATTGAACATATTTATGCGAAAGTAGTATAACTACATATGCAAAGACGTTATATTCAATTACGTCTTGTTTTCGTAAAACAGTGCCAACAAAATAACTAAATATGTATTATTTGATGTTTAATTATGCAATAGAAGAACCCTAACTATGCTGTAAAATAAAAATATTTGGAAAGAAAACAGTTCCTTAAATTCCACCACAAAATCCTAAGATGTCAATTTCACCATATAAAATCACCGGGACCACTAATTTGAATTACAAAATTACAATCTTACCCTTAAAATCGGCAAAATTAGGAAATAATTAAAAAATTGAATTAATCACATCCCTTCATTTTTTAAGATCATTGGGTAAGATGAGTCCACACTGTCTCACCTATGGAGGGTGGTCTCATTTGAACCAAATCATATATATATATATATATATATATATATATATATATATATATATAAAGGGATTGGTTCAAATGGGACCAATCCCTTTAGGTTAGTCCATAAGAACACTTATGGACTCTTGATTTAAAATTTTGGATGGTGTAGATCATTTTAGTTAATTTAGGCATATAAGGGTATAATTGTACTTTTATATTTAATTAGTTATGTTAATTGGATGGTTATTAGCTATATTTAAGGAAACATAATCCTACCTTTTCAGTTACCCGATTTTTAGGGAGGAAAAATCATCAACTTCAAGCGTTTTTTTTAAAATAGATAATTCTTTCCGCCATATTTGTGAACAATCATTTTATTGTATACTTAGTTCAGTGGACTTGTATACGTAGTCATGTTTTATTGTATATTTAGTTCAGTGGATTTGTATACTTGGTTCAGTGGAATCGTATTCTTAGTTATATAAGTAGTTTAGTAAGTAGTTTAGTGAATTTGTATACTTAGTTTTGTGGATTTGTATACTTAGTTCAATGGAATTGTATACTTAGTTATATAAGTAATTCAGTGTAATTGTATACTTAGATAAATGTTTATGTATACTTAGTATTATTTTAATGTATAGTTAGTTCAATGTAGTTGTATACTTAGTTAAATATTTCCGTATACTTAGTAAAGTTTTAATGTACATGTAGTTTAGTGTAATTGTATACTTAGTTAAGTATTTATGTATACTTAGTAATGTTTTAATGTATAGTTAGTTTAGTGTAATTGTATATTTTTCATTAATTGTTGCACGATTTTGTTGTCATATTTGAATAATTTGCAGGTTCGAATAGGAAGGGAGAGAAAGGAAATGTGAATCACTTGATTATGGGGACGTGATAAATACAAAATCACGTCCCTAATTTTTAGGAAGCGGTTACTATATTTAATTTCCTGGATTCCTATTTTATCCCTTCTGTTGTATATTTACTTATGAAATGTTGTATATATTGTAATATATCTTGGCCATTGATTTACTATTTGGATGGTGTAGATTTGGTCATATGGACTAACCTAGAAGGGTGGTCTCACAGGATCCCCTCTATATATATATATATATATATATATATATATATATATATATATATATATAGATAGATTCCCATATATAGTGGAGGTGAAATATTTGATTGAGAAGTGTTAATGGGACACTTATCATCCTATGGCGTGCTCAGACGGCATGTTGGATAGGTATTATTTCATATTAAACTTCTTGTTTTGATTTAAGCTTTATATGTAGCACTTTTTGTCTGCCACGGTCCTCAGGTTGTTCGTCAGTTAACTTTTCTAATTTATCTTGCCAAACTTATTCTTTCAGAAACTGGTATATATGTTGGCCCGACCGAGATGGTTAGTCGGTAGCTCTTCTGGACCGGCATTACTCGGTCGTTGACCTGGAAAATCGTTTGTCAGGATACTACAAGAAATAAGAAAATTCCGAAAAAAAAATTGTTGGACTTTGGCCAATTTCTTTTGGAATTATTAATTCAAACGGAAATTCCAACAAAAAAATGTATTGTTGGTTGAGTGGTTGTTGGAATGATGAAATTCCATTGAAAATTACAACGGAAAAATATATATCCAAATGTACTTCCAATAATATTTATCCATTGGAGTATTCGACCATCGGAAAAAATTCCAACGGTTTTTCCAACAGTAATTCCAATGGATACGCCGTTAGAATATATAAGTCGTTAGAAAAAAACTCCAACGGTAATTCCAATGGTATATATTTATAGGAATATTCAATCATTTCATCTCATTATCTAATTTTTTCATTTCCAATGGGTCACCGGTTATCAATTTGTCCCAAGTGAAGCACACTTAACAATGTAGTTTCAATATGATGGGCTCCATAAGGAAAAAAAATTATTAATAGGGACAATGTGTATGCAATGACAATTTTCTATTGTAGCGTTGGAATTTTCGTTGGAATTTTAAAAACACTAATGGAAATTCTAACGATTTATTCCAATGTTTGTTAACCATTGTAATTTTGTTGGAATTTTCAATGATATTCTTTAGTGATGAAATTTCTGTTGGAAATTTTTAAATTCGAACAATATCCAATGGTTTATTCCAACGGTTTTATTACTGTTGGAATTTTCCAACGGTTTGTTGTAGAATTGGAATTTCTGTTGGAATTTTAAAATCCAATGGTTTATACCAATGGTGTTGTTTATCGTTGGAGTTTTCATTAGAATTTTCCAACGGTATATATACTGTAGATTTGGAATTTTAAATAATTCTAACAGTTTTCTATTTCGTTGGAATGTGATTGTTTTTTTTGGTGAGAACTTAATTATCTTGAATCTTTGGTTGGAAGCTCAAGTCGGTTAACAACATATGGTTCTACAAAAAGTCTACATCATGAACTTAAAAACTGTGACGAAAATTCACCTGGCAGTGTGTGCATGCATGCATTGCTTACCTGAATTAGCAAACGTGAAGCAATTTCTGTATACGTCCAATTTTTATTAGTTAGTAATGTTTTATTCAATTAATTATTACGCTGTCATGGTTCTGTTTGCAAGGTACGTGATTCGGTGAAGTAATGCTTAACTGTACACGTTGTTTTTCGTTATTTAAGTTGGCCAAAATACACTTGTAGTTCTTTGTATTTTTTGATATCGTTTGTCAACCACTAACTTTCTAAAAGTTACACATTTGGTCCTATTATTTCAATTTTGAAGATATATTTTTCCTAAAATATTGTATTAAAGGTTGGTTCATTTGTTCATCTCAGCATTTGGTTTGTCATGACAACATTTTAGGAATAAGATATATATCCTCAAAATTGAAATATAGGATCAAATGTGCAAATTTAAAAAAGTTAATGGTTGTCAAACGGCACTCAAACATAAAAGTGTATTTGTACCACTTAAATGACGGAAATGCAATTTTATCCTTTTCTTTATGACTTATGTCTCAAACAGTTCACATATAAAATGAAAGTTATCTTTTAAAAAAAAAACTCATCATCTTTCTTAACTTAATTATTACTTTAAAGTGTAATAGCATAAAGATGTTTAGAATTTTTACTCCTTAATTTTTATTTAAACTTTTGCAACGAGTCAAATATGATTAAAAAAATTGAATAAAGGGAATACATATAACTTTCTTTGATGCAGTTGAATTGATTATAGTGCTACCAAGTCTAAGGCCAACGCCATCGCTAACCGTTTGTAAGGGTGTTGACCAGGGTTCGAATTATGTATCTTTCAATTCTTTGAAATTTATCCCTCTCTCCAACCACTACTCATAACTTTTTAAAAAAATTGAAGGCCCAATGCCTCGGCATTCTTAGATTGAAGCGAGGTTTTGTTGGATCATAATCCAACATTGGGCTTATATGTGAAATAATTATGCATTGTGGACTATCAATTAAGGTTAAGCCCATTTTAGAAGTGATCAAATTAGGTTTAAGAAATTGGGCTTCAATGTATCTAATAGGGTATGGGCCTTTAATGTGTAGATCTTAATGGGTTATTCCTATTTTAATGGGCTAAAATATGATACCCAATATAACACGCTTATATAAGGGTTATGGTCCTGGTCAGTCATGTCTCATTCGTTCATTCTCGCTATCCCATCGTCGAAAAAAACCTACGGAGAAAACTAAAGGGTTCTCTGAAAAGCTTCAAGTCGTGTAGATCTAGAAGGCCAAATCCCATGATTCAACTGCTATGGATTCAAGTTATGGATTCAGGTACGCTTCCGCAATCTAGTCTTTGATTCTTGATAATTCGATATGAACGCTCCTGGATTAAAGTGATATAATTCACTAAAGTTTATTCCAACAAGTGGTATCAGAGCCGATTCATATTGATTTATTGAGAATCGAATTAATTATATATTCGTATTTGTGAATATATGGATGGATTTGTTTTCGCTCCGGCTTTCGGTTTTCAGTTCATGGCTGTGGTGACTAATCTGAACTTCGTGTCGGTTGATTGTTTCAGATTTAGTCAAGTCTTTTTGTATGTTTTGGTTATCTGAATTTTGTGTATATAGCTTGTTAATATGGTTTCTTGAAATTAGAATCAGTCACGTTTGTGGAATCAGAATTTAAGAAAAACCATGTTCTACTCTATGGATTGATTAGAGATAAACTTGAAATCTGGAATTTGCCATCTCTCTTTCGGATTGCTGTGTTCAGATTGATTCTGGGTATTTCCCAATTCTGCAATTGGGGCAAGTTCAATTAAAAAAAAAAAGGGAAGAGCCCTTCGGGCAGGCGGTGACAAGCAGCTGGTCGCGGCGGCCGTTGGATGGCTGGGGTTGGCGTGCACAAGGAGCCCTTCGGGTTTTCACGCTGCCCCGTGCAGAGTCGTGGCGGACCGGCCTCTCCCGCTGATCTTCGCCGGCGAATGATAGCTTTTGAGGCAGATGTTGGTGAGGCTGGCGGCGGTAATTTGGTTTCTGACAGATGGGTCACTTGTTTTGGTTGGAGAAGATGGTATTTTTGCAAAGAAAACTTATGATTTGGTCTGTTTTGAGATTTCACAAAAATTTTGGGTTTGATTGAATGCTGGCCTTATTTTGGGTAGGTTATACTTTGGGGCTTTTATGGAAATAAAGCTTTTTTATGGGCCCATTTCTTGTTTAAAGGAAATTGGGGTTTTAAATAAAAATGTTTTTAATTTTGGGGCTCAATTAAAGTTTATTTAGTTTTCTAAATTGGCCTCGAATAATAAGGAAAACTCTAATCAAGTTCTTTGAATTTAAATCTAAAATTCAAATATTGGTATGGATTTATATATTTTGAGATGAATTAATTGAAGCAACATGTCGCCAAAGTGACCTCTCTTGTGAAAATTAATTCATTTTGGAATATAAAAGGTTGTGCGCATGTAACTTATGTGAATATTAACCGGTCCAAAGGAAGGTGAACATTTATCAGAATTGCACGTGCACCTGTGGTAATAAATGCGTGATAATTATTCAGTTTTACATATGAACACTAAATCGACCCAAAGGAAGGTTTATTGTTTGATATATTCTTATTATCAGTGTTTGATTACCGCACCAAGATATCAATTACAAGTTAATATTTTGTCTAAAGATGAAATATTAATGGAGTGTCGGTGTCTTGAGATGGGATTTACCATTATTTGAATTTATTATTAGGATTCCGAGATTTATGTGAGCATGATTTGTATATTGTTCATTTTATGGATTTAAGTTCGTATATTCATGCTTATATTTCTGTCAGCATCAATATTGCTTTTATGTTAAAAGGGCACTTTATCTAGAAATATCACTATAGCTAATGAATTCCTTGCGGATATTGAGAAAATATTTGTCGAGAACGAAAGGCTCAGATTAGTACGCTTTTGACAAATATGATCTCAGTCAGGTATGAGAGTAAAGACAATATCAAGAATAAGTTATAGATATGTCTCGTATTGCTTTGAGGATTTGCTAGTGCATTTAGTTTTTGATATCTCTTTCGACACGTTTAGCTTGATTTAAGGTGAGTCGATAGTTAAAAAGAGTTTTACTCTCTAATTGAGTCATCTCATACTACGCTCGAAAAAAAAAAGTTAACACAATATGAGACAAAAGGGGCTAATATTGCCTTAACTTCAAAGAATAAAAGGAAAGGAATTAAAAATATAGAAGGATAAGGTACGCTGCTCAGTTATGGTTTGTTTTGAGGTTAACTTAACTTTGGTTTCCTGGCACACATGGTGGAAAGATTTTAGTCCATCAACTCACACCAACAGATGTATCTAAGGGGGTTGTCTCTATTGCCAAAAAGCTAAATGATGATGAAAGATACATCAAAATAGGCAAAGGCAAGACAATTATGGTTGAAATAATAGGGAAATATAGATCATTGTAAGTACTGGATTTTATTTGAATCTTGATGAGACGTTTATTTGGAACTTGACTTCTATTTCTGCTTTGGACAAATTCATTTTTTCATGTTCATTCAGAAATTGAAAATTTAGTTTGTCTCATGATTCAAAATTGGCTAGTTCCAGTTCTTTACAATAACCTTTATTTGACAGACACTATTGCTTCATCCAACAAGTCCCTACTTTTAAGTACAAGAGGTATAAGTAGAAAAACAAACCAATAAAAGAGATTTGTAGCCAATTAGACTTCGGGCGTCTTAGAACTTATATATACGGATATTTATGAGTAATTCCTACAGTTGCTTGGAATGGTCATTAATATATATATTAACGTTCATAGACGATATTTTAGATATGGCTACATGTTCTCATTAATAAAAGGGTCACAATTACTAGACGTGTTCGATTTCTATAAGGCTGAAGTTGAGAATCAACTCAATAAAAGGATTAAAAACATCACATCTGATCGTGGTGGTGCATGCAACGATGGATATGATGGTTCAGGTGAACTGTTCACTTGGTTTATACCATTGATTTGGGCATCCGATATTAGAGTTTTGTGTTATTTTTTAGTATTTTGAGTCGTTTTTATTATATCTCATAGGTTAGGCATTAATTTCCATTGTTTCGAGTCATTTGAGGGGACAAGCCATGTTGAGAGCCAATTATATTGAGTTTATAGTCATATTAATGAATCGTGTATCAAAAGAAGTACGAACGAGCAAACAACGGGAGATTGTCGTTTTTATTATATCTCATAGGTTAGGCATTAATTTCCATTGTTTCGAGTCATTTGAGGGGTCAAGCCATGTTGAGAGCCAATTATATTGAGTTTATAGTCATATTAATAAATCGTGTATCAAAAGAAGTACGAACGAGCAAACAACGAGAGATTGTGTTGGGAAATTTATTGTTTCGATTTTGATGAATGCCATGTAAAACTTAGAATAGGAAGTTGACACCCCATTTTCGTTGTAAACCGCATTGTAATAAATAGAAATGGGTCAAGTGAGTTAAGTCGGCTATGCCTAAACATGCAAGAAGACAAATCGAGACTAGAAGGAAGACTCGTTGCAAGACAACCGAGTATGGCAAAGAAGAGAAGACGGAACTCGATTGAAGGAGCAAATGAGATGCAAACAGTAGAGTATCGATCAAGTCAACTCAAGATAGCCAAGTCTCAAGTTGAAGTGACGGAAGAGTCATCCAAAGATTGGAAGTGAGACTAAGTCACCTGGGGAAAGCAAGGAAATGCGGTCAAGTCGAGATAATCGGAAGAGGTCCATTGCACGAAAAATCAAGGGAATTACTTAAACAAGTAATACCTCCATACTACCTTTCTCGAAGTGCTCGGTCCCTTAAGCGTGCAAAAGGAATAAACCAATGGGAAGCACTGCACCATCTCGAGAACTACGAAAAGTCAAGAACAATTCATACGAGGAAGTGGCAATTCCAAGGATTGCAACAAGACAAGCCAACGACTACAAGTGACTTTCAAAAATAAGCTATCTCTTCAACGGGCGATTTTTGAAAGATCACTATAAAAGGCGAGGAATGACTGCGAGAGAGGGTTACCTGAACCACGTACATTCAAGAAAACATTTGAAATGTAACCTAAGATATTCTCAAATTATTCAAGATTAATCCTCAAGCCTACATTACGAAGAAAGTCAATCCAACACTCACTGTGAAGGAAAGATAACTTCAATCGAGTTGAAGAGGAAATTGTTGAAGAATCAAGGGGTCTACATTCCACGGAGGATTGTAGGAAGGTTCAAGGTCGAACCGATCTCAAGTTTTGGAGGGCTTCGTGATCAAATCCAAAGAGCTTGAGCAAGTGGGTCAGTAGTAGCAAAGCGCAAACCGTGAAGAAGTTGAGTCGCACGAGAAGCCACCGCGTGACCAAGGCATCTCCCCAGATCGAGTCCCAAGGGATCAAGTCACTTTGTGTGATCAAGACTTGTATCGGGACATTTACCACTCGTATATCGATCAATACCTAGTGGATTCCTCCAGGAGTTGGAGAAGAGAGGAGTAGAAGAATTACCCCATCTTGAACCTCTATAAAACTTATTGTGTCATTTACATTTCAAAGACTTTAATTCCTGATCGTATTTATTTAACTTTGCTTTGATAAATTTTCTATCCACTTGATAATCTCTAAGTACTAAACCAAATTTAAGGGTGTAAAGTCTTCCGCTGAAAACAAATCACAAGTTAAGTCTTTAGTCAAAACAAATGAGTTATTCTATCAACAAATCGATGAGTCTGTTGAGTAACTAACTCTCTTTGATTAACTAACTTAGTTGTCCATCAAGGACTCAAATGTGAAGTATTAACTCAATTTTTAAAAGGACTAAAATTGAAAAGTTGGTAAGGTTTATTCAACCCCCCCTTCTAAACCGTACACTCACACCCCTTAGGACCTACAAGTGGTATCGAGTGGTTGGTTCATTGAGCCTTCCATGACCGGTTACTAAACTAGATCTCCAAATTTTTCAAAGTCTGTTTTAGTACTTAAGTTCTTCAAAAAAAAAATTTATCATTAAAAGTTATTATCATGGAAGCAAATTTGACACGCATCCCTATGTTCACATTTGAAGAATTTGATGATTGGAAAATTCGCATGCAGGCTCATCTATCAGCATTACATGATGAAATGTGGATAGTCATAGAGGATGGGCCACTGCAAATTTTAAAAGTGAACACAAATTGTAAGGAGAGTGCATTTGAAGGTGAAGAGGATGTTGCTCCCGGACGATCATGGTTGAAAAACCAAGAGTGAATGGACAAATGATGACAAAAAAGATATAACTTGGACAATGTGACCAAGGACATTCTTTACAAAACCTTGAACAAAGCCATGTTCAATAAAGTCAAATCATGCAAAACGGCTAAAGAAATGCAGGACAAGCTAACATTGATTTGTGAAGGCTCGTGAGCAAATCAAGGAAAATAAATTATCGGTGGGCATGTCTGAAAATTTGAAAATTTCAAAATGATCGCAGGAGAGACCCTGGATCAACCTGGATGCTCGGTTCACGAAATTACCAACGAGTTATCTCACTTGGAAAAGAATACACACGAGAAGAAATGTGTATGAAGATTCTAAGAAGTCTCCCAACCGAGTGGGATATGAAAGTCATGGCTATGAGACACTCCATGGACCTATCCAAGACATCCAACCATGAGCTATTCTCGGATCTCAAAGCCTACGAATTTGAGCCGAGAAGAAAAGACCAGGAAGAGACAATTTGTACCCCAAAACAAGCTTGCTCTAATTGTTAAGGATGGCAAGAAAGGCCGAGGTCAAAGAAGTCATTGACCAAGAGGAAATAGCCATGATGGTTAAAAGGTTTAACAAGTTCTTCAACAAGAACTACAAGAGAGGCAAGGGCGAATCCTCTAGAAGACACTCAGCTCCCTCCAAGTCAAGGGAAGATAGGCCAACCAAGAGAACAGAGCATCAAAAAGCTGAATATCAAAGGGCTGAAAATCCAAGAATGGAAAGAGCTGATCAAAAGGTTGAAAAACTATGTTGGAACTGTAGGCAACCAGGTCACTATGTCATTGATTGCCCATATCCTATAGTCAACAAATACAGGAATGAAGAAGAAAGAAAGATCTTGAGAGAGAAAGAAGACAAGAAAAGAAAAAGGCAATGTTGGTGCAGAGAGATCACGAGACAAATGTTTCAAGAGACACACGGTGATTGAGAGAGTAGTAAAGTGACTACTCAAGTGACTCAAGAAAAAAAGCCTTGATCCGTTTGATGGCCAAGGAACAAGATCAACCCGACCAAGAAGATGAGGTACACTCTAACTCATCACACTTAGATTCTAGTGATAGTGACTGTGACACACACACCTCATCACCCACCGATCTTTATGATTCATTAGGCAAAATGATGAAAGATATTGAACACATTAAATCCTCACACACACTACTAAATGAGGAAAACAACCTACTCAAAAGCGAAAACTCACAAAAAACTAAGGAGATGAGTACTCTAAGTCAAATAGGCCGATGAGAATGAAAGTTTAAAGACTGAAAATGCTAAGCTAATAGCGAGAAATAGCTGCTATAAAAAGGAGGAAAATGACCTCAAAATGTGATTGCCTCATTCACTAAGTCATCTAAATCATTGGATGATCTTATTATGAGTCAAAGAGAATGTGGAGACAAGACAGGCTTAGGATTTAATTCCTCTGTGCTATGTCAAGCTCCAAAAGTGATTTTGGAAAAAGGATCTTCTAGCAATGAAGTATCTCAAAAATCCAAAACTCCAAATGGTGCACACACATTTATCCCAAAGCACAATTACAAACAAACTGGCATTGGGTATAAAGGAAAAGGAAAACAAATCGATTGAGTGTGCTAAGAGGGCAACGAGAAGAAATCCACCCGAGTTCCTCAAAGAAACTCCAAACCGGAAATACTCAGAAAGAAGAAACAGAGCTACCAAAAACCCCTTAAGTTCTATAAAAGAAATACATATGAAGGGAATGGTAGAAAATACCCAAGCCAAGTGATTGGAATAATGTGAACTATCAGCAAAGACCTATGGAATATAAGCCAAAATGGCAAAGGCCTAGAACTCAGCAAAGGCCATTCCAAAGGTATAAGAGCTTTCATCAATACACATATGCACCTAGGCACTACACTTAGAGATATCACAACTACCCAAAGAAGGAACTGCTAAAACACATATACAGCATACTGACAAAAAGAGACAGTTGTATGAACCTAGAACCCCCAAGCAATTTGCCAAAATTAATTATGATTATGGCACTGATAGATGGCAACCCCTTAGAGTCAAACCATTTGGCTATAGGTTGGTTGGATCATCTTACAATACTAACCCCTCAGGACCCAGACAAGTATGGGTACCTAAAACTTAATTTCCTTGTTTGCGAGTTCAAGGAACAGCTCGGTGCCAAAGAACCTGGTACATGGACGATGGTCGTTCCCGGACACATGACGAGAAAACAAGAAAAATCATGTCAAAATTCAAGGAAGTCAAAGGAGCAAAAGTCATATTTGGAGGAAATGAAGCTCGGGAGAAATAAGAGGCATTGGATCCATCAAAAAACGGATTAGAAATCACGGATGTTGCATATGTTGAAGGACTCAACTTCAACTTGCTAAGAATCGACCAACTCGTGACAAGGGTTATAATGTTGGATTTAACATGGGTATATGCCAAATCAAGATCTTGAATCAAATGAAGTTGTGTTGCAAGGATGCGATAAAAGAACATGTATGTCGTGGGTCGTCAACAAAGAACACCAAAGACTCTCTATTAGCAAAAAGACAATTTGAATCAAGTTGGCTATGGCACAAGAGTCACCCGAATTTCAAAACGATTAACAAGCTTGCGGTAATCTTGTGGAAGGACTTCCCAGGACTCGAAAGTGTACAAAAAGGAGAGTATATGTGACGCATGCGAAGGAAAACAAATCAAATCATCATTCAAAGAAAAGACATGTCCATCTTCAACAAGAATATTGCATCTGCTACATATGGATCTATTCGGTCCATTTGAACCAGCTAGCATAAGTGGGAAGAAATACACCTTGGTGGTAGTAGATGACTACTCAAGATATACATGGACAATATTCATGTGTAAGAAGAACGAAACTCTGAAAACTACCACAAATGATGAAGAGGATCCAAAATGAGAAGAGCCAAACCATTATCAAAATAAGATCGATGAGAGGAACCGAGTTTGTCAATGGTATAATAACTCAATATTGTATAGAAAATGGTATTGGTCATGAATTGTCTCTGACGACAAGACTCCACAAATGAGAATGGAGTTGCGAGAAAGAAGAATAGAACTCTCAAAGCAAAGAGGACCATGTTAGGCAAGGGGGCTACCTAAAAGATTTTGGGCTGAAGCAATAAACACAAAGATGCTACACTCAAAATAGATGCATGATAAAAGACAAATGACAAAGACTCCTATGAGATTTGGACAGGGAGAAAACCAAATGTTGCATATTTTAGAATATTTGGATGTAAATGCTTCATCCATAACAATGGCAAAGATAATTTGAAGGCTTTTGATGCTAAAGTGATGAAGGTATCTTCTTGGGATACTCAAAAGCAAAGCCTCTGAGTACTCAACAAGAGGACTATGGTTACGGAGAGAATCCATTCATGTGGTGTTTGATGAGCCAAATGTAAATGGAGAAGACATCGAAGACTCAATGATAAGTGAATCAACCAACCATGCGAGAAGAGTCCCTATCTTTGGTGGCCAAGAATTATAAACCCGGATGAAGATGAGACAGATGATTCTCAAAAACAATTGCTAGAAAATCTGCGGCTAAGTGATGACGAGAGAGTGATCAAAGCAACATAGCCGCAAGACGATCGAATCCACTAACTTACTCCAACTCGATGTAAGATGGTTGAGAAACCATCCACGAGAACTAGTCATTGGAGATATAAGAGAAGGTGTCAAAAAAAGATCGAGAACTCAACAAGAAGCTATGTTCACATGCTTTATCTCACAAATAGAGCCTAAAGATGTGTCACAAGCATTGGATGACACACATTGGGTTCAAGCTATGCAAGAAGAGTCAATCGGTTTGAAAGAAATAAAGTATGGGAATTAGTTCAAAGACCCACCCATCAAAATGTTATTGGCACTAAATGGGTGTTCGAAACAAGATGAACGAGGAAGGTTACGTGGTAAGAAACAAAGCAAGATTAGTAGCCAAAGGATATTGCCAAGAAGAAGGGATAGATTTTGATGAAACATTTGCCCCTGTAGCAAGATTGGAAGCTATAAGGATGTTTCTTGCCTATGTAGCTCACAAGAATTTTATTGTATATCAGATGGATGTAAAGAGTGCATTCCTTAATGGTTTATTGGAAGAAGAAGTGTATGTTGAACAACCTCCAGGATTTGAGCGAGGAAGACTCTTGGAGATAAGGTATACAAACTCAAGAAAGCTCTATATGGATTGAAACAGGCACCCGAGCATGGTATGATACACTGTCACAATTCTTGGCTGGGAACGGATTCACAAAAGGAGAAATGGATAGAACACTCTTCAGAATTCAAGACAGGAAGAGCACATTGCTTGTTCAAATATATGTGGATGACATCATTTTTGGATCCACAAACAAAGAGTTGTGTTATAAATTTTCAAATCTCATGCAAAGCAAATTCGAAATGAGCATGATGGGAGAGTCGACATTCTTCCTTGGACTCCAAGTGAAACAAATTGAAGGATGGAACCTTCATAAGTCGACAAAATACACCAGAGATTTAATGAAGAAATTTGGTATGGAAGAGAAGTCTTCTCAGAAAATACCAATGAATACATCAATCAAAATGGATATGGATGCGGATGGTAGGCACAGTAGATCAAACAAGATCTGAGCACTTATTGGATCATTGCTCTATCTCACAAAGATGCGGGCGGACATCACCTTTGTTGTAGGTGTATGTGCAAGATTTCAATCGCTCCAAAAGAAAGCCACATGATCGCAAAACCAAGAGAATCTTGAGATACTTGAAAGGAAGCCAAGAAGTTGGCTTATGGTATCCAAAGGAAGGTGGATTCAAGCTAATTGGCTATTCGGACTCGACTATCTTTGGATGTAGAGTTGACAGAAGAGCACCTCGAGGCACATGTCAAATGCTTGGAAACAAAAATAATTTCTGGTTTAGCAAAAAGCAAAATTCAATAGCCACCTCTACAAACAAGCAAAATACATAGCTGCGGGCAAAATTTGTTGCCCAAGTCCTATGGATGAGACAAAGGTGAGAGACTATGAAGTTGAAGAAAAAGAAATTCCAATCATGTGTGATAACACAAGTGCAATTGCAATCACTCAAAATCTGTGTTGCACTCAAGAACAAAGCATATCGATGTCGTATCACTTCATAAGAGATCATGTTGAAAAGAATGACATCACCTTGGAATATATTTCAACCGATAAACAGTTGGTGACATATTCACAAAACCATTATGTGAGTCAAGATTTGAAGAACTCAAGCATGAGTTAGGGTTAATTGAGTGAGTTGACACTCGAAAGACTCAAAGAAAAGAAATGAAACACGAAAAGGGAAAAAGAGCTGAACTCTCAAATCGGCTAAGTGAATCGACCATATCGGAAAGACAGGTTGTACTAAGTTAGGCGACAAAATGAGTCACTAGGAGAACTCATGAGAAGAAGAGTTAACTCGAGATAAGGAATAAGGTAGTCATCTATGAGCAAAGGGACAAAAACGCATCGTTTTTACTAAGCGGGAATGTTTTTAAGAATGACATCAAAGATAATTATGACGTGTACAGGCAAAAGTCAGACACCAAGCTTATGATTGGATATAAATGTTTGCCGCATTAAATACGAGACATTAAATGCTAATCGGCGTGCAAAATCTTAGCCGTTGATTTTGATCACATTTCAAAAACCACCCGCGCGTCCTTTCGTAAACCATACTTAAACCATTTTCGTCCGTTTCTCTCACACATTACCAAAAACTCTGTTCACTTTTCTCTCTCAAAAGCAAAGGCAAAAACTCTCTCAAAAACCCTATCAATCTTCAAATCATCTTCTAAGTTTCATTCGGTGAAATACTGAAAAATGGCATCTACTCACGATTTTGTCAAGCTAGGAAGACAAATCCACACCGGGTCTTTGTGGATTTCGAGGGTATGGTCAAGCAGGGTCCGATGACGCCCTCATAAAGAAGATCACCAAAAACTCGAAACGACCGGGCTAAAACCATTTTCGACGATGGACTTTCCGATGACCTATGTGGAAGAGGTCGCACGCGATTCTACGTGAATGCCGAGATTCACGATGAGGGGATCAAATCCTCTGTTCACGGGAAGGAGTTCATCATCACCGCCAAGGATTTGGTAGAACACCGCACATTACGGCGGAAGGAGCACCGAAATCAATGAAGTTGTTGACTTGGTCAGCTTTGCTTGGAAGGAAATAGCCAAGACCGACTATCTTTGAGAAGATAGTCTACACACCAACAAGAGGTCTTGAAGGAGGACTACCACAAATTGTTGGACATTGTTGCCAAATGCATAGACATCAAATTTGGCGGCTTTGACCAACTGTCATCCCAAAGCGAAATTGATCGTATTGGCTGCGATCATCGAAGAGAAGAAAGTGAATTGGGCTGAGTTTGTCTCAAAGAGACTGCGCTGAATGTAGGGAACAAATCCTTCAAGGAGAATGGAGCATTTGGAGGATCCCGGGATACGATGCAGTGATTGGCCGGTGATGGAGGTAAAAGGAGTCCTCTTTGACATGGAAAGGCGTTCCATGTAAACAAGATGATGTTCGAGATCAAACCTCTCTCGGCGCACGAAGAAGAGAGCCTACGCTAAGAGAGGCGATCACAGTGAGGGGAATCACCGACCAAGATACAACTGTCTCCTCTCCACCAAAGAAGAAGGTGCCCTGCAGTGCTAAGAAGATCTGTTGCTCTGCGGCAAAAAAGAAAAACAAATCTGCTCCCGCCCTGCAGGAGTCACCCGCCCCGCAGCCGTGTCTCCCGCCTCTGCAGCGATGGAGAAGGAACCATTAATTCCTTCTCCAAAGTGATCAAAAAAGAAGAGACTGCCACAACAAGGAAGGCAGCTACCTCTAAGACATCTGCGAAGGTATTCACCTTCAATGAACCGGAAGGAAGTGGAGCCGAAATCCCTTTGGTTAAAATAAAGAGAAGAAGAAGACTTTCCAAACTCTCCGAGCTTGAAAAGACAAATGCTAAGTCTGTCACTCACCGGAGAAGATACCCCGAGACCTAGCTTTGGAGAAGTAGAGTCTCGAAGTAATTGATGAAACGGCCAAGTCTGCGAGGCCGATCAGTGAGAGGCAACTTGAAGACACAAATGTGCGGTCGAGCAATGAGGAACAAAGAATGGCCGAGACAACCGAGTCACTGTTTACGGGGTTGTTTCTCCACCCGTAACAGAGGCTGCTTGAATGTGTCGAGTAGCGAAGTCTTCTACCTTCAATACCTGGAAACGAGGGCGAGCAAGAAAATGATGAAGACGATTTAATCATGCACTCTCCATTGTATCCGGACATCCAAAATTGTCTGCTTGAGTGGAGAAAATGGAAGGCGAGCCTATCCAGTGCGGTTTCAACATCTAGAGTTCATTCTTTGAGGAAGAAGAACTCTTGATTTCTTGAGGTGGACACATCTTTGCAAGCCCTCGACGAGCATAAATATACTTGAAATTCGAAAAGAAAATGAACGGGCTAAAGCAAATGAGGACGCAAAGGCACGTGAGAAGGCCAACATCCGCCCTATCACCGCACCACGAACATACACATCCTCACCTTGACGCCCTGCTCGAGAAAGTGATGAGGACCTGACCCTCTTGTTGCCACGAAAGAGTTGCAAATGCAAAGAAGCAATGGAAGAATCCGTAATCCTTCATGAGCAAAGAATGATGGAGGGACCAGGATATTCCTCCAAAACAGATAGACCCAATGGGAGTGGTGCGGATATTGCCACCGTTGTTCTTGCCACCACCTCCCGACTCACTCAAAAGAAGGAACTAAGGAAATCGGCGATGAAATGGGGGATAGTGGGGACCCCAATCGAGCCAACCCCTAATGAAGGTGTCTTACCACCCCCCCCATGGCTGAATACTCAATGGGAACAGTAATGGGAGTCCGGAGATGAGTGACCCCATTCCAAGTCACTCACCGGTGTGCCACCGCCAGGTGGGAAACTCCTCCACCGCAGCAAGGTCGGAGGATCTTTGCGGACTCCACAATGAATCTAGGAGGCGAAGTGGAGAAGGAACAAACACAAAATACACAAAGAAGTCAAGTTGTCATCGTGGCTTCGAGGCATTGATCTTGTCTCACCGAGGTGCCAACCTACGAAGGCTAATGATGTTCTTTGATGCGGTCGAGGCACGAGGAAGGAACAACCCCGGAGTTAACACTGGGCGGCGAAAGTGCAATCCATGGAGTTGAGACTCCAATGGATGCCACCGCTGAAAGACCCTAAGACAGGTGACACTTTGCCGAAAGGGATGTCCAAGCCTCGCTGCGATTGAGACTGCGGGGAGGTAATGAAGGCCAACGGGAGGTTGAGACTTCCCGGGGTAAGAAGGCTCAAGTCATGAGAACATCCCTCCGCCATCATTGATCCATCGAAAAAGGAGATAAGTGCAATTCATGATTCCCAGGATAATCCTGATGTAACCTTTCGGGATCGGAAGGAGACGATGAAGTGAGTCATCCCCGTGGTGATCCAAAAGTCTCGGTGAGGATGTTCCAACCACGAGTAAGTCGACCTCAAGTCTACTCGTCAAACTTTCAACTTTGATGAGCCACCCATGGAAATCTCATCATCGTCCGATGACGCTTCGATAAGGTCGAGGACCGATCAACTCACGTGGAAAAACCAAATGAGACCAACGAAGGCTTGAGACAAAGGCTCGGCAAGTCGGGTCAACTTCACAATGCACCCAGTGAAACAGAGTCCAGCTGCGCAGGCTCCCAAGTCTGCAGCGAGTTCGACTCCACAAGGAACCTCACGAGCACCACTCATCATTGAACAAATTCCGCTTGCTCATGATAATCCCTTTGTAGAATCATTTCCCTTCTCTCTAGAGGTACCCGACCTCCCTGAAGAGTCGAGAGAGATCTCGCGGCGCTTCGCACGGATCCTGTCATTCCATTAGATACCATCGTTCGGTGACTATGATTTTGATCTTTGGGGCGTCGTCGGCAATGAGAGGAACAATGAAGTTCGGGAGGTGTTCAAAGCATTATTTGCTTTGAAATTGAACGGATGGAGAGGCACCATCCTCGATGGATATGAGACCCCGATAACAGAGATGCCAACCTTACTGGCGACTTGAGAGGCATAATAGTCGAAATCGTCGGGAGTGGTGGCAACAAAGAAAACAATGCGCGTGGAACAAGCTAGATATTTGAACATTGTTCAACAAGTCGTTGGTATGTCGAAATGAGAATGCCGATGCAAAGACAAAGTTGAGAGAACACATTGAGCACATGCATGAATCTCACACTTCTTTGAGATCAAGGCTGCTGCGTGAGCAAAATAAGAATGAGCTCCTGCGTATGGAAGAAAATATGGATCGAAAATTCAGCCTTCTCATGGTGAGATGAAGTTAATTATAGTGAATCCAACGCTACTCGCTCGAGTTTCGCGCCGCATACTCATGAAGACTCGAAGCGAACTTGGCTATCAAGACTCGACTTCCCTTCGCTAGTTTGTTTCGGGGTTCCTCTCTCCTTTGATGATGCCAAAAAGGGGAAGAAGAATACCTAAAAGCGAAGAGGTCAAGTTGAGAATGAGGAAGCGGTATTGTGAAGGGAAAGACAATGAGAGAAGTTTCAAGAGAAAAGAAAGGGAAGTCTGTTGAGGGGGAAGGATCAAGAGATGTGACCTTGATGATTGCACAAACCCCCAACAAGGTCTTGTCACAAATGATATTATCAAAGAAACTCCCGATGACTCTGCCCACTCCAACACTCGATGTACCTATGGTTGACAAGAAAAGACAAATTGAAGCGAGGAATGGAGGAAGTGGAAGGAAGGATGAATGCCCGAGTTATGGATATTCGAAACAACACGGAGGCATTCCAAGTGAAGAGACACTTATGCCATCTCGATCCTGGAGGCGAGCCGAGATCGATTGATGAATTTAAAACGCCGCATCCCAGAAGGATACTTCGCAAACATGTCCATGGCTCAAGCACGAGACTTGTCTTGGGAAAAGGGTCTCACACTATGTGAAGAAGGCGACAGCGACGACTACCGATCGCTCTCTGGTCACTCTGCTAGTCACTCGGCTAGGAAGAAGAAGACCCCAAGACAATACACGCCCGGAGGAAGAGGCGGAAGGAAGAAGCGATGTGGTGGTGGAAGAGGTTTCGGACTGACCTGCCCAAAAACATTGAGTACATAGATCCGGGCAAGAAAGGAGGGATCTCTTGGTGGTTTTGAAGTAGCCAATCTGCAAGTGGCTAAGAACAATCTTTGAGTATGTGAAAAGAATTGAAGAAGAAAATAAAAGACAAACCCACTATGGGAGGAGAGACAAGAAAGAATAAGAAGAGATAAAGGCCCGGGCGTATGAAAAGAAGAAGAAAAAGCGGTGAAGATGAGAAAAAGAAAAGAAGACCGAGGAAGATGAGTCAAGAAGAAGAAAGAAGGAGGAAGGGAAGAAGATGAAGTGTTCTTTCATCCACCCATGTATTTTACTATGTAAATACATTTTATGTAAGTCTTCGTAATAAATCAGAAATTCTCTATTTTTGCGTGAGACACGGATGGTTGCTCGATACACTTTGTAAACAACAGTGTAAAGGACAAGAATGTTATGATCAATAAAAGAATTGATTCTACGCATACATTCTCTCTGTGAATGCACTATCTGTATGTATCTTTGCTATTTACATTTTGAATGTTTTAAGTTTTGGCATCATCAAAAAGGGGGAAATTGTTGGGAAATTTATTGTTTAGATTTTGATGAATGCCATGTAAAACTTAGAATAGGAAGTTGGCACCCCATTTTCATTGTAAACCGCATTGTAATAAATAGGGCTGGTCAAGCCGAGTTAAGTCGACTATGCCTAAACATGCAAGAAGACAACCGGAGACTAGAAGGAAGACTCCACCGCAAGACAAATGAGTATGGCAAAGAAGAAAGACGGAACTCGATCAAGGAGCGGTGAGATGCGGTGAGTAGAGTATCGTCAAGTCAACTCAAGATAGCCAAGTCTCAAGTTGAAGTGACAAAGAGTCATCCAAAGATTGGAAGGCGACTCTAAGTCACCTGGGGAAAGCAAGGAAATGCGATCAAGTCGAGATAATCGGAAGAGGTCCGTTGCCTACGAAATCAAAGGAATTACTTAAACAAGTAATACCTCCATACTACCTTTCTCGAAGTGCTCGGTCCCAGAAGCGTGCAAAAGGAATAAACCAATGGGAAGCACTTGCACCATCTCGAACTCGAAAAGTCAAGAACAATTCATACGAGGAAGTGGCAATTCCAAGGATTGCAACAAGACAAGCCAACGACCACAAGTGACTTTCAAAAATAAGCCTATCTCTTCAACAGGCGATTTTTGAAAGATCACTATAAAAGGCGAGGAATGACTACGAGAGAGGGTTACCCGAACCACGTACATTCAAGAAAACATTTGAACTCAGTAACCTAAGATATTCTCAAATTATTCAAGATTAATCCTCAAGCTACATTACGAAGAAAGTCAATCCAACACTCACCTGTGAAGGAAAGATAACTTCAATCGGTTGAAGAGGAAATTGTTGAAGAATCAAGGGGTCTACATTCCACGGAGGATTGTAGGAAGGTTCAAGGTCGAACCAGTCTCAAGTTTTTGGAGGGCTTCGTGATCAAATCCAAAGAGCTTGAGCAAGTGGGTCAGTAGTAGCAAAGGCAAATTGCCCTGTGAAGAAGGCCGAGTCGTCACGAGAAGCCACCGCGTGACCAAGGCATCTCGGTGAGTCCCAAGGATCAAGTCACCGGTGTGATCAAGACTTGTATCGGGACTGTTACCACTCTGTATCTTGATCAATACCTAGTGGATTCCTCCAGGAGTTGGAGAAGAGAGGAGTAGAAGAATTACCCCATCTTGAACCTCTATAAAACTTATTGTGTCATTTACATTTCAAAGACTTTAATTTACGCATCGTATTTATTTAACTTTCTTTGATAAATTTGCTATCCACTTGATAATCTCTAAGTACTAAACCAAATTTAAGGGTGTAAAGTCTTCCAATGAAAACAAATCACGATCGAGTTAAGTCTTTAGTCAAAAACAAATGAGTTATTCTATCAACGGCTCGATCCAGTCTCAGCTGAGTAACTAACTCTGGCGATTAACTAACTTAGCTATCCATCAAGGACTCAGCTGTGAAGTATTAACTCTGAATTTTTAAAAGGACTAAAATCGAAAAGTTGGTAAGGTTTATTCAAACCCCCCCTTCTAAACCTTACACTCACACCCCTTGGGACCTACAGATTGATTTGAAGAAAAGTCCAAATGCGTCTCGAATTTCTAGCACTGGCAGAGTTTAGTATTTTGGTCATAACTTTCTCTACAAAATTGATATTGAGCTGATTCAAGTGGCTATGGAAAGCTAAGAGAGAGAGCTACAACTCTTATGAAGACACCAAAGCAAATTCGGACATTTGGATGGCGTTACAGCGCGAAAAAGTGGCGCTGCTGCGGCACAAAGAAATACGCCCAAAACGGCGCCGCAGCTCCCGAGTGTTCTACGGCGCCGCAGTGCCCCTCCTTAGCGCTGCGCAGTGCCCGGTACAGAAAATAAGCGATGGCGTTTTGTGTTTTAGCGCTAGCTGCAGCGCCATTTTTCAGACTGCAGCGCTACAGCGCGACAAAACAAAACAAGAAAACTCCGATTTTTGGATCTAAAAGGAGGGTACTATAAATAGATACATGGGAGGCTTGATCTAGGGCATGGAGGACACTTGGGTATGAAAACCAACACCACCAAGACACAAGGAAAGAGTTGGGGAAGAAGATTGAAGACATTTATCATCTAGAAAAAGATAAGATTCTTCTTTAATCTCTTTAATTCCTTCTTTGTTGTTTCTTGTGTATGATTTGAGATGCATTCTCATTTGATTAAGGATATTTGTATTTTCATCATGAGCTAAACTCTATAATTCTAGAGGGTTGATGTAATCTATGTTTGAACTTATGTTTTGAGATTGTGGTTTGTCAATCTTGATTTCTCAATTTATTTGTGCTATTTGGATTTATTGCTTCTAAATTACTTGATCAATAATTTAGATTGTTGGGTGTATTTGATTTGATTCTTGAGAAAGGTAATTGAATACATGACCTTGAAATAGCATAACCTAGGATTTCATAGAATTGAGAGATTTGTGAATCATTTGAAGTCATCAACCAAGATTCATAGTTTTTATCAAGATTTCAATTGGTGATTTTTATAGAGATATTGATTTCCCAATTGTGATCTAAAATCATTTGGAACTCGAGAGAGGAAATGATTATTGTAGAAATCTTGACTTATAAATTGATAATTGATGATTGATAAACCATATTAATAACCTAAGGGATAACTAGATTCATCACACCTCTAGAATTCATTCTCCCATAGATTTAGATGTTTATATTTTGATTAGTTATATCTAGTTATTTTTATTTATAAATTTAGACATCCACCTATTATTGATCTGTCAAATATAGCATAGGTAATTTATACTTGGTACTTATACACGCATTCCCTGTGGATACGACAACCCTACTCATATCACTATATTAAAACTTGACACCGTAGACTTGCGGTTAGAAAAATCTCTAACATGAACAACGTGTAGGATTGTTTGCTAATTTCTAGAGGAATGCAATATCGTCCCACAGTACACTAAGTTCGGTTTGCCATTATGAATAGTGTTACTGAAAGACGAAACAGAATGCTTAAGAATATGGTGAGGAGTATGATTAGTCATTCTATCTTACCAGAATCAATCTAGGAAGAAGCACTTAAGGCTGCATCATATATCCTTAATAAGGTTTCCAACTAAAGCGACTAACATAATCCCTTATGAACTTTAGACGGGCAAGAAACCTAGTTTGAAGCACTTGCACGTTTGGGAATGTCTAGCTGAGGCAAGGCCTTACAAAGCCTAATGAGAAGAAACTAGACTTAAGGACATTTATAGTGTGATTGGATATACTTTCATTTTGAAAATTTTCATTTCACTAGAGAGTAGTAGTGAAAAACATTTTGGGATAAAAAGATGAATTTTGAGAGTGATTGGATGTGAGATGAAAAAGTAATGATGAAAATTGATTTGATGTGAAAATAGTAAAATAATGATTGGATGTGATTGGTAGTTAAAAATGTGTGAGTCAATGAATAGTAAAATTTGTGGGATAATGTGTAATAATGATTAGTTTTTTGTGAAAAAATGTGTAGATGTGATTGGTGAAAGAAAAAGTGAGAAAAAGTGAAAGTGAGAGAATAGTATATTTTTTGAAAATTTTCATAAAAAATCACATGTTTGGTCAAAAAACATTCTCCAACTGAACGAAAATGGATTTTCACTCACATCCAATCGCAGCCTTAGTTGTTATTTTGTTGGATACTCTTAAAAGTCCAAAGGGTACAAGTTTTATGATTCCACAACCAAGGCTATTTCTAAGTCGTTAAATGCCTAGTTCTTTGAGGATGTTGAGTTTGCGGGGGGAGATAGAGTTAAGGATTTTGTCTTTGAAGAGGAATACGTTGATATTCCCACAGGTGTTGTTGGCATTGATCGGAATTTCATTCCTGACCTTGTTCAAGACACAAATCAAGACAATGTCGGAGAACCTCCTGTTTCAGAAATTATTCCATATGAACAAACTCTACAACCTCAAGAACTTATGCCATTGAGAAGATCCACTACGGAAAGAAGAAGTGCAATGCCAGATGATTACATTGCATTTCTCAAAGAAATTGAGGTTGGCATTGGAATGGTGGAAGATGATTCAATCAACTTCTATCAAGCCATGGAAAGTTCCAACTTTCAAAAGTGGATGGATGCCCATGAATGAATAGATTAAGTCCATGAGGGACAATGACGCATGTGAACTTGTCCCATTGCCATAAGGTGCGAAACTCATTGGATGCAATGGATATTTAATACCAAGGAAGATTCAAGAGGCAATGAGGGAAGGTACAAAGCTCGTCTTGTCACAAATGGTTTTACACGAGAAAAGAAGGCATCAACTATAAAGAGACTTTCTCTTGATTTCTTTGAGAGACTCTTTCAGGATTATAATGGCATTGGTGGCACACTTTGATCTTGAGTTACATTAGATGGATGTAAAGACGTTGTTTCTCAATGGTGACATTGATGAGGCAAATTATATGGTGCAACCAGAAAACTTTGTGTCGGAAGACTCAAAGGATATGGTTTACAAACTTAAGAAATCTATCTATGGACTCAAGCAAACACTTGGATAATGATATTTTAAGGGCTCATCTGGTGATCATCTCGTTCGGTTTTGAGATGAATTTGGTTGATGATTGAATATATCATAGGTTATGTGGGAGTATGTCGATGACTTTTTGCTTGCCATCAACGATATAGACTTATTGCACAACACCAAGAGATTTATGATTAAGAATCTTGAGATGAATGATTTTGATGATGTCTCTTTTGTGTTAGGATGCAAATACTGAGATCACTCTCGGAGTATTATGAATTATCACAAAAGAACTATATTGAAAAGGTCCTTCAAAATGGCATGCAGGATTATAAACCAAATGATAACCCTGTGGCTAAGGGAGACAAGTTCAGTCTCAAACAATGCCCTAAGAATGATTTGAGGAAAATAAAATGCGAAGATTCCGTGCGCGTCAAAGAATATGGAGTCGATGTATGATCAGTATGTCTGTGATTGGATATTGTGTACATTGTAGGGATAATTGGTGGATATATAATTAAGTCGGGAATATACAATATTTGAAAAGCAGCCAAACAAGTCTAAGGTACTTATGGATAAAGAAAAGTTACATGCTCACATATCAGAGGTCGGATCAGTTTGAGATCATTCGGTATACCGACTCTGATTTTATTAGATGTCAAGATAACATGGTATCTAAGTTGGCCTATGTATATTTGTTAGTTGTGGAAGAGTTCTAAACATTCTATTATATAGACTCTTCTATCATGATAGCGAAATTTATAGTGTGTTATGGAACATCCAAATCATGGATTATAGTTGCGAAAGTTTGTCACGAGGCTGCATATGTAGATGGTATTAAAATACCACTAAGTTTGTGACATTGAGTCAGCAACGCTATATTCCAAACAACAGGAACTCGACGAAGACTAAACATAAAGAGATTAAGTTCCTGATTGTTAAAGATATAAGTCAAAGTGGACAGGTGTCTATAGAACATCGATACAAACTCCATAATTGCGGATCCGTTTACTAAGGGATTGCCACTCAAAGGGTTTCATGAACTTGTTGTTCATATGGGTGTCAAATCAGTTCAGAATATATATTTTTTAAAGGATATTCAGTTCTAGTGGAGTTTGTAATTATAATGTTCTTTAATATAGACATATTTTCAGTTACTTCAGTTTAAGGATGCTTTAAGGTTTTACTCTGCAGAGATAAATTTTCAGGTCATGTACACTTTGATTCTGGCATATGGTTGGATCTCACTAAGGTAAGGTGGACCAGTTGGAAATAGGCATGTTAAGATCACATTGCATGAAATTTCCATGCTACACATCCACATCATGATCCATGTCTTTAATTGTGTTGGCATATGTGACCATTGATGGGTCGAGTTACGATAAATGTAACGAAGGCCGCTTTGATCCTATGTTGGTACGATTAATGGACCGGATTGGTTCGATACATTTGTTATGACAAAGAAAAGTTGAGCTCATATGGTTATTTTTACAATACATAATTATAAGGTTACACATATAGCCCAAGTGGGAGATTGTTGGATCATAATCCAACATTGGGCTTATATGTGAAATAATTATGCATTATGGACTGTCAATTAAGGTTAAACCCATTTTATAAGTGATCAAATTAGGTTTAAGAAATTGGGCTTCAATGTATCTAATAGGGTGTGGGCCTTTAATGTGTAGATACTTAATGGGCTATTCCTATTTTAATGATGGGCTAAAATAGGATACTCAATATAACACAGTTATATAAGGGTTATGGTCCCTAGGTCACACATCTACGACATTCTATTCTGCTATCCCATCGTCAGAAAGAAACCTACGGAGTAAACTAAAGTGTTCTCTGAAAAGCTTCAAGTCGTGTAGATCTAGAAGGCCAAATCCCATTATTCAACTGCTATGGATTCAAGTTATGGATTCAGGTACGCTTCCGCAATCTAGTATTTGATTCTTGATAATTCGATATGAACGCTCCTGGATTAAAGTGATATAATTCACTAAAGTTTATTCCAACAGATTTTAGTAGGAACTAGTATTTCACCCGTGCGATGCACGGACTGTATAATAAAAAATATTATTTTTTAATAATAACAAAATATAGAATTTCAATAGATAATTAAAACGTAACTACAAATATATTTGATTTTGAGCTATATATGTTAAAGTATAGAACAATAAAGCATAAGTACACACTAAAAGAAATCCAAAAAAATTAGAAAAAGAAAACAAAATATTTTAAATAAATTTGGAATGTATTACATATGATAACCAAATTAAAAATAAATTATAAACTGTTGTTAAATTAAATATCAAATTGAACAATTAATAGCATTTCATAGATTATTTCAAAAAAAAAAAAAAATAGCGCTTCATATATGGGCCTCAAAACATATAACATGAAAATATATTAAAAATTACAAAAAAAAAAACAATGACCCACTTAGTGTGTGGGCTGACTTGTTTGGCCCAACTTAAATATAATTAAATGAAAAAATACAAAACAAAAAATGGAATGATTTCCTGCACGTTGAAACCTAGCCAGTAGCCACCGACGCCCCCATTTGCAAAAAATCATCTCTCTCTCTCTAACAAATTATCTCAAAAACTTCGTTCTTGCTCAAAAAATATTTAGAGATAATGATTTCTTTTTCTCTGTTTTTTCTTGCTCTACAAACGGAGATCATTCGTTTGTACCCAAAAAATTCGAAAGAGATCCTGATTTTTGGATTTTCAACCGAACAAATAAATAAAATGTGAAAAATTAATTCCATTCGAATGGAAAATTTCAGATCTATATTTTTATTATTATAGATTTGAAAATTTTTGTTCGAACAATTTATTATCTTTAATGTAGTTTGTAGTTTGACTTTTGCAGACATTATTCAGATTTGTAATGAACATAACAAAAATTTGAGATCTATACTTGTTTTTAATAGATCCGAAAAATATAAAACTGAATGGAAACAATTCTAAATTGTTTTTCTAATTATTTGTTTTTAGGTTTAGTTTTTTAGTCGTTTTTTGGAGTTGTACTGTATATCCAAATCAGATATAAATGTTTATCACATCCGAGTATTTCCGTTCTAATGAATGATTTCCTACACGTTGAAACCTGCCAAGAGCCACCGACGCCCCATTTGCAAAAATTCATCTCTCTCTAACAAATTATCTCAAAAACTTCGTTCTTGCTCAAAAAATATTTAGAGATAATGATTTCTTTTTCTCTGTTTTTGCTTGCTCTACAAACGAAGATCATTCGTTTGTACCCAAAAATATCGAAAGAGATCCTGATTTTGGATTTTCAACCGAACAAATAAATAAAATGTGAAAAATTAATTCCATTCGAATGGAAAATTTCAGATCTATATTTTTATTATTATAGATCTTAAAATTTTTGTTCGAACAATTTATTATCTTTAATGTAGTTTGTAGTTTGACTTTTGCAGACATTATTCAGATTTATAATGAACATAACAAAAAAATTCAGATCTATACTTGTTTTTAATAGATCTGAAAAATATCTGAATGAAAACAATTCTAAATTGTTTTTCTAATTATTTGTTTTTAGGTTTAGTTTTTTTAGTCGTTTTTTGGAGTTGTACTGTACATCCAAATCAGATCTATAAATGTTTACCACATCCGAGTATTTCCGTTCTAATGAAAGCACTTTTTTTATGAGTTTTTTAGCCTTGGTTCAGTTTGTGTTGAATATTAAAAAAAAATTCAGTTCTATATTATTTGTTTTTATTTTGTTTTAATAAAATTTAAGGGCTTTTCTTATTTTCCTGTTTCCTTATACTTGAATCGATCCAAATGACAATGTTGCAATTATCTCTTTTCTTTTCTTTCAATTTTCATGTTTGTATGTTGATGACCTATAGGAAGCTTTGTTCACCATCTTGCTCAGCGGATCCGACTTTATCATTCATGACCAAATCAACTTTCCAAACAGGTACGATTTAAGCATAGTTTTGAAATTATAACTTAGACATTTGAAACCATATTCCTAAAATAATATTTTTTTTTCTAGATTTACTTCAATAATATTTTTTCTATTTACGGTCTGCTTATAGATCCAGATTTTTTGTGATTTTTTAAAATAATATTTAATATTTAAAAATCTGTATACTAATTGGTTTTTAGGGTTTTCTTACCTAAAAAAAATAACATGATCTAGATATTTTCTAATAGATCTGATCCATGCTTAGAGAATCGATGGTTTTTTGCGATATTTTTCTTTTTAGATTTTGTAATCTTAACATTTATTGGGCATCAAAATTTCTGTTTGCACTATGATGTTTCAATTGATAGTTTTTTGGAAAATTGATGCTATGGGCATAGAATGGACATAAATAATTAGGGATTGTTTGCTGACAATATAGACAGAAAACAAAAATAACTAATTATAAAATATGATTTGTTTCTCAAAAAATTATAAAAATACGTAAGTTTTAAAATTCTGAAGTAACTATATTTATACTATTACCAGTAAGTCTAGATTCGTCCATAGAGTCCACATATTTGAATGAGTCAAATGGTTTGAAATATATCATACATCGGAAATCATCATTGAAAAATTCCGGAAAAAAAAATCAAACAGAACTTTTGTATGCTGTTGTGCGGTCTTGTACTTCATCATGTTGTCTGTCACAGTAAAAATTTTCGATTTGCTGGCATTATAGTTGAATGAATCCTTTATCCCTAATTAAAAGAAGTAAAATATGTTAAATATATATCGTTCTATTTTTTTTATATATAGACAGAAGAAAACTACGTTCTTCTTACCTCTTTGTTGTGGAAACACATTCTAAGCTTCAACGTCCACCGCAGGTACATTATAAAATCGCAGTAACCAAAGCTTCAACGCCCACTGTCCATTGAAGTTTATTTGGATCAATATCCTTAATTACACTGAATAGAGCCATTTGAAGAGATTTTTTGCAAATTTTGAGATACATGTATTCTGAATGAACTTTGAATGAACTCTGCAGGGGGACTTTTCCAAATAATGGTGTGCTCTTGAAATGGGGTGGACATATTTATAATGATTGATCAGTGATCTCGTTGATTTAATTAAATATTTCAAAATAAAATATTTTTTGTCAGAAGAAAATTATCTCTGTTTGCAACCACTTTCCAATGAACAAACAAATGAATATATTTAATTATAATGCATAGATAACACAAAAATGCTCGCACATGGCTCAATGAATAAATAAAATAACAATTTTTGAATTTACTATGCAAACTGGCATGGTTAAAATGCCTGGCAACACAACAGTCGCACACCTACTCAATGAATACAATAGTTTGCTAGTTTAGGTAATCATTGCAGTAGGCATGCAATAATAGTGCAGATATCAGTAAATAAATACACAATATGCATGACTTTTAGATGAAATATACCAGCAATAAAAGTTTCCATATTTGGCATTAGCATTTTGGCGGGAAATTTCCTTTTTTGGAGACTTTCTTGCTTTTATATATATATAGATTAGGAAAGAAGTGGAAGATAGACATGGGTCATGGGTGTCGTCCAATCTAATTTATTAATTTTATGACATCATAGTTTCTAGAATTTAAAAAAAAAAAAAAGAAATTCATATCTGTTTGCCCAAGAACATGGCAACTATCCATTTTTGACTGTCAATTGAAAGGATAATATTTGAGGACTATGATTAATGGTTTAAAGAGTGCATAATTATTATTTTTTTAGAGAAAAACCTATAGGAGAAAAAAGATAAATAGTAAAACACTACTTCTCATATGTTTCGGACCCGGCCCATAAACATAGAAGACTCAAGACCTATGTTACTGAACAGAAAGACGAAAACCTCAAGCCCAAAAACTGTGATTTCTCTCTATCTTGGACTTGAAACCTAGCATGAGGTTGAATATCATAGCCCCCTAAACTATCGCATGTTAAGTTTCACTATCATATATACTCCCCTCCGTCCCATAAAGATAGACAAATAAAAGAATTCACACATATCAAGAAAACATTATAAATATAATTGAGATTATAATTTTTTTCCATATTCTTCATATTCTGCCCTTGCATTAAATGGTATTATATCATTACAAGTAAATTAAATAGGGGTAATTTAATATATTGTTGTATAATTAATACTCTCAATAAGAAAATAAGCATATAATTTGGGATGGACGAAAAAGAAAAGATGATCTATCTTTTTGGGACGAAGGGAATAACAACTTTTAACATGCACTAAGTTTCAAATCAATGCTTTTACTCAAAAAATAAATTTCGTAGGACTTGGTATTAAATTTGAAATTTTATTGAGAGTACAGTTCCGTAACCATTGTTAGTAATTTTTGTTATTACTTTAAGTGAACAATGTTTCTCTTTTCTGAAAAAGATGTAAATTTAAAGATTTAAAAAGAATTAAAAATGAGAAACGTTTTTTTTTCTTCTACATAAAATAAACAGTCGGTCTTTTTTTTATAGTCATTCTCATCAATCCAAGATATTTTTTAGCCATTTTTTTCAAATACATCTTTTTTAGTTATTTTGGAGTGTGAAAAACTCAATTTGCCCTTGAGTCAATTAACTGCATATCGAGTCACATTAACTCGGCATCGATTCTCAAATGTGACTTCGACATTGAGTTCTTCGTAACTCGATGTCGAGGCGAAAGATCTATTCATCTTCTCTCACTTATTATAACCAGTTTTTTTTTTCAAAAAACTTTGAAATCACATAACGTTTTCGTTTTAAATCCGTTTTGCATGTATAATATATCAAATTAATCCTCTTTTTGATAACTATAATTCAACACTCATATTGCATATTTAAAAACGAAAAATACAAGTTCGATTTTTTAAAAATATTTGAAAGAAAGAGTAAGAGGATACATAGAGATAGGTGAAAGAGATAGAAATAATCAAAATATCAAACAAACATTCTAGATGGGTATGAATGTCATTTTATATCCAAAATGGCTAAAAAAATATATCTACAAAAGATGACTATTTTTAATCTTTACATTTTATAAATGACTATTTTATATCATTTCCACTAAAATATATGACTCTGTGTATGTATTCCATTTCAAGTCCACGTCAGGGAGGTACGACACAATCACATGGACATGGGGTAGTAGTAAACGATGCGAGGCACGTCACCCCATCTTTTACGATTGAGTTTCCGCCACGTCGTCTCTATTCAACCGCAAATCACGCATCTCCGTCCATCCCCCATAGCCGATCCAACGGCATCGAGGAGCCTGACGTGGTTCTTTCCCCCCTCTCACTGACGTCACCCCCACCTATTTTGGAGGTTTTGGGATGACACGTACATTTACATTTAAATACGTGGATGGTTAATGCATTCCATGACCTGTTTTTTAAATACATTATTTAGCATTAATTCTAGTATTTAAGAACATAACGTACCACGTATTACTCTTATTTTATTTACGCATCCTGATGAATCGACTAGAGTCAACATGATATTATTCAAATTCGTTTGAGTTTTTTTTTTTTTTTTTATCTAATTTAAAAAAAAATGAGTTTTATTTAATTTTTAATCGAATTAAATTTGAACAAGTTTTAATTGAGCTGAACATAAAAAAAAAATCGAGTAGCTTGATATTTTTAAATATATTTTTTTACTTTTCACTTATCAGGTCGAACTCAATCCATGCTTCAGTTATCCAGATAAATATATATGCTCAAACTTAGTTCGTTATTTTATTTAATTGAACTCAAACAAGCTTTTTCAATTGTCAATATTGGTTCAAATTTCAACTCTAATTTTACTTGGGGAGGATTTGAGGAAATGATTTCAAATTACTTCAAATAGTATGGATTTGAAATCCACCGTAATGACTCCAAAAATTGGACAAAATAGAACCTAAGGATTTGAAATCCACTGTATAATGGTCTTATCCAAACAAGCTATGTTATTATGAATTTGAAATCCATAACTTCAAATCCAAATTGTTGGGGACAAAATTAATTTTTTCCAATATTTTTTTAATTAATTCATGTATTATTTAATTCCAAGTTAATTACCCAATATTGTTACTCACAATTGGATCGCAGATATAAGTTTCCGGTCCATGCGTCTGTTTTCTCCTACGAGGTATAAAAAAAGTTCATCCTCATTATTTCTAATTAATCTAAATCATTCGTAGTTAATTATTTTTCTTTGCTCAGGATTTTCTCTACTATCAGGACTATCCTGAGCGTCAGAGAGGCCTCCCTGAAACAACCTCGTCTACTATTTACTGAATTGTCGTAGGCAAGTTCTCAACTCGAAGAATTACCAATTCCGAAAATAAAGTTGGACTATTGCTCAAAAACCATGACTTTGAGTGATTTTATCGATTTTAGGCGGTTTCACAAATGGAGCCTCAGAGAAATTCTAAGGCCATGTATGGATTTGTTTTCAAATGTAATTTTCCACTTTCTACTTATTCTAGAAAATAAGTTTATGTTTGTTTAGGAAGTTCTCAATAGAAATGAAGTTATTTTCAGTTTTTATTTTTTTATGGAAATATTCTTTTGAAAACATAACCAAATAATTTTTCACCACAATCACGCAAATTTATGAAAAAAAAATATACTATAATCAAACAATTCTATGTCAAAAATACATTAAAAAAACTATAATCAAACATATTTTCATTTCCAAATAAAAATTCAGACAACAAACCAAATATATTTTCAATTCTCACACGAAAATTAATAAAATTTGAAAGTTTATTTTGCAACATTGGAAACTAAAAATTGGACTTGGAAATACCTGGAACAAGGTGAAAGTTATCGTATTCATTGCACGTACATCAGATATTTGGATGATGACAATCGAAATAAAATATAAATATGACACTTGTCAATATATCGTTGAGGCATCCGGTAAATAATAATATAGAATCTCAAATTGAACATCAGATAAAGGAAAGCACGTACCCACGTGGATGACACATGGGCCTACCCAACATCCATCTAGAAGGCGTGACTTATGAGATGGCTCACGCTTTGTTGTGGGGACCATCCATGAATTTGCTCAGAGAGGTTGTGGGTGGGACACCTCAGCCCTATGGACCGGTGTGGGGCCTGCACTTTCAAGTACGTGCTGCCCCTGCCGACTCCTCTTTGATTCCTTTTGTGGCGCTTGTTTTGGCCAAAGATATTAGATATTCCCGTGGCCTGCATAGTCAGCTAGTCACTCACCATTTCATTATATTTGGCATTAATTATATAAAACTAATATATCACCCGTGCGATACACAATTTGTAATATAATGAAGCATTATATAATTCTAATATAAGAAAATTAATATATTGTGGGAATTGTAATGAGACGGGATATGGGCTTAGGACTCAAACACGTCCCGTCCTTTGAATATGGAAATGGGGTGCAGGTTTGTTCCGAACAAAATAATGTAGAATTTATTAAATATCATGTTAAATATCCAACTATAAATTAAAAATTTGAGAAAAAAATAAATATTATATAATTTAGAAAAATAAGAAAAAAAAAGTATTAATTGATTATACATTTGAAGTAAGTTTATACATCTATTAAAAAACACTTATTTCCACAACTAAATTAAATTAGATCAATGGAGACAATTGATATTTATACCAATAAATTACTATACATGTTACTTTAATATATAAAATCATAGTACTATTTGATTTACCCATAACAACACCATTCTACTTAAATCGTGATATTTTTTTTAAAAAACTATTTGAAAAAAATAAATGAACAATAATGTTGGGGGCGAAAATGTTCTTTTATTACTCCCTCTGTCCGATAAAGATAGGCAAGTAGTACAATTCACACAGATTAAGAAAACATAATAAATATAATTGGGATTATAATTTTTTCCATAGTCTTCATATTTTGCCCTTACATTAAATGGTGGTATATCATTATAATGAAGTATTCCAACTATCTTGGAAAAATGATATTTGTTAAAAATAAAGGGAATTAAATAGGGGTAATTTAGTCTATTGTTGTATAATTAATACTCTCAATAAGGAAACAACAAGCCTATAATTTTGGACGGACGAAAAATGAAAGATGTCCTATCTTTTTGGGACAAAAGGAGTATTAATATGTAATTCACTTTATATATTGATTTAATCCCATTAATTACCTATTAATTAGTGGGCTACAGATGTAATAACTCGGCCCACTAGCCATTTTCTTCTATGTAGCCCATAGGACCTCCACCGAACCGGACCTCTCCGTGGCCAACAACTAGGCGCCAAAAGAAGACTACAGAAACTCCTCGTCCGTCATGGCCTCATGCTCAAGTTGAGCCATCGTCCAATCATACTTCGAGACAAGTCGGACATCCGGCCTCGTCCATAAGTCCTCTTGAATGAAAGGAAACAAGAATAAAGTGCGAAATATAAAGTAACCACAAAGCTTATCCTAGCAATGTCTCCACAAAGATGTGTCTCCATGTCCTTGAAAGACAAGGACCCAAGGTGGGACATCATCAACCAACAATGCTCCCCTCGTACTAGTATACCCCATGTCTGAATCTGTGAAGTCCCAATGGGACTGAATCCCCCCGTAGCGATTTATGCTACCAAAAAAGAGAACTCGCGGGCCAACGGTCCAAAAAGTAGCCTCGTCAGGTGATACGTGTAAAATATACGTGCATTTAAGGGCTTATTTTGATATATAATTGATGCATTTGCTCGCATATTTGGTGTATTTTACTTGGTTTCCTTTGTTGGGCATGATACTGCGTATTCTTGTAACTTCTTACAAGAAATGGAGCTAAATTAGATATAAAAAAAATGATATCACGTTCCAAAGTATAGGTCAAGAGCTAAGGTATGAGCAAATATGTGAAGTGAAGGATATAAGCATGGACGGTCGAAAAAAAGGGAATTTCCTTCAAAAATGTCCAAACGCGCTAACAGTTTCCAGCACTAGCAAGGTTTAGTATATTTTTCATAACTTTCTCTACAAAATGGATATTGATCTGATTCAAGTGGCTATGGAAAGTTAAGAGAAAGGACTACAACTTTCATGAAGACCCCAGGAGCAAATTCAGACAAAAACTGTGGATTCATGTTAAATCTTGATTAATTATTTTCTTAATTGATTCATGTGTTCTATTTTATGAATTCGAGTGCTTATTCTTAATTGTTTTTTATCTGATCAATAATTAGCATGTCATATTTGTTAGTGCAAAATTTGGAAGAGGAGTTCTAACAAAGACGGAAATCGAAGACATAAACGGGTGTATCGAGTCGGGAGACCTACAACTGTTTGTGGGGAGTCATTCAATTCATAGATCTTTTGGAGTTAATAATAGTTGTATCGAGTCGGGAGACCTACAATTGTTATTAATCTACTATTTATGCACCGCCCGGGAGAGAAAATAGACTAACTTAGGAATTGAACCCATAGAATTGCATGAATTGGTTATTGAAACTTTAATTGGATTTAATATTGAAGAAACATAATGAGATTATGTGCCTAAGATTGCTTCCATTATTGTTGAAAATACTTGTGGGGTTCGCAAATTTATTTATTTTGCTTTTAATTTTTGATTTTTATAAACTTGAGATTCGATTGCTTCAATAAAATTGGAATGCGATGTTATTATAGCCTAAGTGTTTTGTAGTCAATCCCTCAGGAATACGACCTTGCGTGCCATTATTCTATAAACAACACTGTACACTTGCAGTTGTGAGATCCAAAATATTTTCGGCGAATAAGTTTTTGGCGCCGTTGCTGTGGATTGAATGATTCTACTTATAGTAATAAGTAGTTCAATCTTAATTGAAGCTTTTGTAAATATTTTTATTTTTTTTATTATCGATTTTTTTGTAAATAATTTTTTTCGATTTTTGTAAAATATTTTTTATTATTTTCGATTTTTTCCTTTTGTGAATTGTAAATATTTTTTTTTTACTTTTGATTTTTCTTTCTTTTCTAAATAATTTTTTTATTGCTTGTTTCTAACATCGTTTTTGTTGAATGCGAGACTGAAATCGTTGGAGACACAACGTAGCCCAAAATCGCTACTACACTAGGAGAAAACAGTGCAACGCCATTCGTATGATTAGATGGTACGAATATGAGGGGAAGGATTTCAACCGTCGGTTCAACGACAGGTGATGTTAGAAATTTGAAGCCTGGCTGAAGACGTAAAACTTAGCGCTTTGTAGGAGGCAACCCAAGAGGCGTCGCGGCAAACCCCGGGGTTCAAAAAAAAAATCACACGAACGTGTGCAATTCCACACGGGCCGTGCAACCCACAGAGACCAACCACATGGGCAGGCTGTGTGAGATACACAAGACCATGTGGCTGGAGACAGCAGCAAAACAGAGGTCATGACCAGGGCTACACGGCCCGGCCGTGTGAAATGCACACGGGCCATGTGAACTATCCATGTAAGTACTCTTTACGCATTTTTCTTTCTTTTGATAATGTCCTCATATGTTCGGGATGAAAAATATTTTAAGTTTGGGGGGGGGGGTTGTCAAGAATGCGTAATTTAGTACTTTTTGCATTTTGTATTGCATTTAGGATTGCATGTAGAGCATATAAAAAAAATTGCATCGAAAAAAAATTTCAATTTTTTGTTTATTTTTTTATTTTTAGCACGTTTAATTACTTTTATGTGTGATTTTAATCAAGATTTTTGAAAATGCCCAAAGCTTCCGTATGATTTTTACTATGAGCATTTAATTTTATGAGATGACATGTTCTTATGAATAATACGATGAATGGTTAAGGAGATGTCTTTTATTTGTTTGGCACGAGTTAAAAAAATTGGGTATTTGAGCATGTTACGAAAAATAAGCCTGTGAGCTTTTGTGCCTATAACTGCTTCATCTTATGCAACTTATTTTTTTCTTGAGTGTGTCATTCATGATTGCTAGAACTCTAGAACTTGCTTTGGAATCTTCATTGAAGCCATGTGTATGTGCAATTTTTGAAAATAATTTAAGGCCATCTTTGTTTTAACCTACTTAGCCTAAAAAACCTACCTATGAACTCATGATTCCCTAGTTAGCCAATTTTGAGCCAAAACTTTTATTGTTAGCCACATTGATATTTAAAATTGAAAAAATAATTTATCCGTGAAATTTCTCTGAGCTTATAGAAAATGAACACGTTTGGGGAGATGTGAAAAGTTTATGAAAAAAGAGAGGAAGTTGACAAAAGAAAGAGGGATGAGCAGTATCTAGGTGAATGAAGAAGGAATGAAGCTCGAAAAAAAGGAAAATCTCTGAAGAAGAAAAGAGAAAATTGAGCACAAGGAGAAGAATGAAAAGACAAATTCTGAAAACTGTGAAAATTTGAGAGCTTGAGGCTAAAGAAAAAGAAAATAGGCAAAACTAAGAATGAAAAAAAGGAGAAAAGGGGTGGAGTTGAATTGAAAAGAAAATATCTTGAAAACAAATGAGTATTATGCTGAAATTGGGTTAGTGAATTGCAAGTATGTGTACTTAAATTCTATTTGCTCAAGTCAAGTCACTTAATCCAAATTTTCCCTACCCTTACCAAAGAGCCTACATTACAACCAAATGAAAAGTTCTTTTTGATTCTTAAATTGTGCACACTAAAGTGGTAGAGATGTTAGACAATTTGCAAGCCTATGGTAGTTCTACATTCATTGAGTTGATTTTGAGAGTAAACATTTACCATAGAGAGATGAGTGATACACTACTACTACTTGTGATTCGCAATGTCAAGTACCCGAGAGAGTATTACTTATGCTGAACTTGTGAATGATGACTTTATTAATAATGAATTGCATGGTTTACTTGAATATGGAGTCAAATGAGATTGAATGTTTCTAGTGTTCTTGTGTGTTCTTTGTACCCCTTGATATTATTTTTCTTAATTTTCTCGAGGACGAATAATGATTTTAGTTTGGGGGATTTTAATACATGTAAAATATACGTGCATTTAAGGGCTTATTTTGATATATAATTGGTGCATTTGCACACATATTTGGTGTATTTTACTTGGTTTTCCTTTGTTGGGCGTGATACTGCATATTCTTGTAAACTTCTTATAGGAAATGGAGCTAAATTGGATAAAAAAAATGATATCACGTTCCAAATTATAGGTCAAGAGCTAAGGTAAACAAAAGAGAATTTCCTTCAAAAATGTCCAAACGCGCTAACAGTTTCTAGCACTAGCAGGGTTTAGTATTTGTTTCATAACTTTCTCTACAAAATTTATATTGAGCTGATTCAAGTGGCTATAAAATGCTAAGAGAAACGGCTACAACTTTCATGAGGACCCCATGAGAAAATTTGGACAAAAACATGTCACACGGCCATGTGAAGTACCCGTGTAAAAAAGGACATGTCCATGTGAAGTTGGGAAGAAACAGGGGACGAAAACAAGCCGCATGGCCGGACCGTGTGAGAGCCACACGGCGTGTGAGGTGAATCGCATGAAATCCACACGGCCGTGTGAGGGCTACCGGGCCGTGGACGCGTTGTCTTGGATTTTGTGTCCTTCTCTCTCTCCAACTCTACAAGTGATCTCTCCAAGCATCTATAAAAGGGACCCAAAGGCTGCATGAAAATAACAACATCCATACTACATACAACACATCAAATTACATAGAATACAAAATCCAATGTCTTCTGAGAGAGGAGGGCTAGGTCGCGAAGAACACCACAAGGCCTTTCGCATCTACGGGAGCACAAGAGCTTCGAAGACTTGGAAAGAGAATCCATTCTGACACGAAGGGGTTTTCTTTGGTAGTTTAGATCTCTTGTATGTGCTTAAATGACGTCATAATGTTGATTTCGAATTTGTCTATGAATTTGTTATCAATGTTTGGCTAATCTTTCGGATCTTCATGTTAAATCTTGATTAATTATTTTCTTAATTAATTCATGTGTTCTATTTTATGAATTCGAGTGCTTATTCTTAATTTCTTTCTATCTGATCAATAATTAGCATGTCATATTTGTTAGTGCAAAATTCGGAAGAGGAGTTCTAACAAAGACGAAAATCGAATTCAGACATAAACAGGTGAATCGAGTCGGGAGACCTACAACTGTTTGTGGAGAGTCATTCAATTCATACATCTTTTGGGAGTTAATATAGTCATATCGAGTCGGGAGACCTACAATTGTTATTAATCTATTGTTTATGCGCCGCCCGGGAGGAGGAATAGACTAACTTAGGAATTGAACTCATAGAATTGCATGAATTGGTTATTGAAACTTTAATTGGATTTAATATTGAAGAAACATGTTGAGATTATCTGCCTAAGGTTGCTTCCATTGTTGTTGAAAATACTTGTGGGGTCCACAAATTTATTTATTTTTCTTTTATTTTTTGATATTTATAAACTTTAGATTCGGTCGCTTCAATAAAAATGGAATGCGATGTTATTATAACCTAAGTGTTTCGTAGTCAATCCCTGAGGGATACAACCTTGCTTGCCATTATTCTATAAACTACATTGTACACTTGCAGTTGTAAGATCCCAAATATTTTTGGCGAACATCAGGCTCCATCCTCGGCCTCTTCCCACCCGAAGAGCCCTAGGAGGACGGGAAGTAGAAATAACATCAACACCGTCCCGGAGGACAAGAACCGAGAATGCCGATTACCATCCGGAGTGGTGAGGGTATGACCACTTGCCACCTACGGGTGGGGCGCTCTAGCTCCTACCCGTGACAAATGCTCCATTTGCCTTCTACTTCTTCTTCTCCTTCTTTGTTAAAAGCCATCAACTCAATAATGTTGTAACTCTCCTTTCTTTAGGAACAAACAAGATATAATATTAGAAAACAGAAAACAGTCGAGTATGCGAGAAAAGATAAAGAGCAAAGCAAGAAAGTAAACACTCCTGAGTATCCAAAACTCTCGAACATCCAATAAAAACTCTTAAACAACCCTTTCGATCTATAGATATCCGACATCTCTTTACGTGAAGTAGTAGTACCACGTGTTGGGAATTTATTTTATAGATTTTGATGAATGCCATGTCAAACTTAAACTAGAAAGTTGGCACTCCATTTTCCTTGTAATATTCATTGTAATAGATAGGGCTGGAAAAGCTGAGTCAAGTCAGCTATGCCTGGAAAAAAAGTCAACTGAAGACTGAAGTGAAGACTCCGCTGTGGAACAACTGAGTATGGCCAAGAACGGAGATCAAGAACTTGACCGAAGATGTATCAGCTGAGGAACAGCTGTGTGAAGTGTCAGTCAAAGTCATCTCAAGAATCCAAGTAACAAGTTGAAAGTGACAAATGAGTCTTTAAATGATTGGAGCGATTTCGAGTCACACAGGGATATAAGCGGACGAAGAGGAGTTAAGCGAAATGAATCCATTGCATAGAAGTCAAGAACATTACTTAAATAAGTAATACTTCCATACTGTCAGGTCTTAAAGTGCTCATCCCAGAAGCGTGCAAAAGGAATAAACTAATGGGAAGCACTGCACCTCGTGTCAGAATCTGAAAAGCTGCACATTCATTTAATACGAGGAAATGTCTACATCTCAAGATTGAAGATCGAGAAAAGACAAGCCCACGAACACAAGTGTCTTTTGAAAATCAGCCTATCTCTTCAACGGTCAGATTTTTAAAAGTTCACTATAAAAAGCTGAGGAAATTCATTGAGAAAAGGTTACCTTGATCCTTAACCACGAACAAGCAAGCAATATTCAAGCTGTAAACCTGCAAATATTCTCAAAGATATTCAAGCAAATCCTCAAGCCTGAAACTTGAAGGAAATCGATCCAACACAAGTTTGTGAAGGAAAGACAACTTCAAACTGTTGAAGATGAAACTTTGAAGAATCAAAAGGGTCTACTTTCAGGAGGATTGTAGGAAGGTTCAAGGTCGAACCAAGAGTATCAAGTTTTAGAGGCTTCATGATCAAATCCAAGAGCTTGAGAAAGTGAGTGAAGTAGCAAAGCCCATTTGCCACAATGAAGAAAGGTGAGTCGGAAGAGAAGCCAACCTGTGATCAAGGTTTTGTCTCTAGGCTGATGACCACTTTGTAAAAGAGATCTTTTACATAAGTGATTCATCCAGGAGTTGGAGAAGAGAGGACTAGAACAATTACCCCATCTTGAACCTCTATAAAAATTGACTGTGTCATTTATTTTTCAGCACTTTTATATTTCTGCACACTTACTTGATATCTGCTGTTAAATTCATTTGCTATCCAACTGATATATAACCAAGACCTAAAATCAAGTGTTAAAACAAGTTTAAACAAATCTAAGGGTGTTAAGTCTTCCGCTGATAAAACCAACACAACCAAGTTAAGGATCAGGTTAAACAACTGAGTTATTCTATCAACAGCTCTATCGAGTCTGTTGAGTGACTAACTCTGCTGAATAACCAACTTAGCTGTCCCTCAAGGACTTAGCTGTTTGTGTTAACTCTGTTATATTTTAAAAAGGACTAAAATCAAAAAGTTGGTAAGGTTTATTCAACCCCCCTCCCCCCTTCTAAACCTTACTAAACGTGGTGACTTGGCCTCTGAAACCCACTCATGGGGAAGCTCCCAACCATTGTCCCTCACAAAGAAGAAATCCTCCTTCCACAGCCCACCAGGAGAAGGAAGCCCGTAAGGAACTTGCACTGGGAGCGTGGAAAGAAATGAAAGAAGGTGACTTCAGAAGACTTCTTAGTATAAAAGAGAGAATGAAATCCATCTACATTAACATGCATATCCAGCTTTCGTATAGCATATTCATATCCCCGTATTCACACATAGCCTGGGGAACCACCTGTCTAACACATGACCCTACTGATCTAAGGATCGCCACAAGGAAATTATCCGAGGAATGGTGAAGACAACAGAGAAACTATCTGATACCTATTGTAAAGCCCACTTTGCGGATGGGTAAGTTTATTCCCAACCTCGGAGCCAACATGTGGAACTCAAGGGAGCCCTAGCGCTCCTCAATCTGCGAATAAATCGAGAGGTAACTCTACTAGCTAACTCTCCGGGACAACAACTCGACACCCTAGAGGTGCCTATCGATCTTAGGCGAGGGGCCTTGTCCGGACTCTCCCTCTCGGACTCCTCATCGGGAACCTCTTCACTTGGGCATGAATCCAATGAAGGTCTACGACTTCCTCACCAACCAAACATAGCACCGAGCTAAAGGAAAAATATCAAAGCCCAAAGGCAAAAAGAATGATGGAATCGAAACTAACCGGCCAGTGATGCCCCAACTCCCAAGTAGAGATGATGAAAGGCTGAATTCGAAACCCGACTCGAAATATAAGAAAACTCTAAAAAAGATGGTGAAACACGCGAAGAAAAACAGACCAGAGGCTTGCCCTTCCCCACGGTGGGGAGGAACATTGGTGTCCTCCCACTCTCGGGCTCTTCTCTCTCTCCTCACTATTTGGGTCATGCTACTCCTCACTCCAACTCTCCATGGACATCTTCCTCAACTCTCAAGAAAATTTCACTAAGTGTTCTACCAAGCAAGAAGACTTAAAATTGAAGAAGAGTAGAGAGAGAAATATTATTTTTGGGAGACATGGTCAAAGCTCTCTTCCCAAGCTTGTCCTTGTGTAAGAATGACCAAGGAATCTCAAGACAAGCTAAACACAATATAAATTTAGCTCCCACACTGCTCCATATTTTCACAGCACCAGAGCTGGGAGGCTTATGTTGGTGGAAAAAATATCCTTTTATTATTAATATATAATTCAATTTATATATTGATTTAATCCCATTAATTACCTATTAATTAATGGGCTACATATAGAATAACCTGGCCCACAAGGTCCGGATCCGACCCACAAGCCATTTTCTTCTACACGGCCAATAGGCCTATCACCCGGGTATATAAAGGTCCCTTCTCTTCATCTATAAGTTATAATCTCCATAATATTCAGTATTTATTTATTGTATTATATTCTCTCCCGTTAATCGTGTTGACTTGAGTGTCGGAAGGGACTATCTAGGACAACCCTAGGGCCCATCTAATGTTTGCGTGTGTGCGGACAAGTTCCCAATGAGAAGACTTAGATTTTGGGAGAAAAATCTTCTGCTTGGGAGAAAGAAGACTTGGACTAATTGAAACTTTTACTTGGATTGATCTTGCCTAAAAGCGACATCAAATAATTTTTTTTTTTTAGATTAACTAATAAATATAGCCTGGATAATGAACAAATAAATAGATTTTTTATGTAAACAATTTTTACTTACATTATATCCAAAAAAGTATATGCAACATTTATTTCTACAAAATCCATATATATGTATATTGATTTTATTTCTAAAATAAGCTATATAATGCAAATTTGAATATATGTAAATCTCCTTTATGAATATTTAAATTTAAATATATATTTTGGCTCATTTTGTGCTATATATTATATTTATTTATGTTTTAAGTCAGTTTTGAAATTGTAATCTTGTTTTCCATATTTGTATTATATTATTAGAACCGTGTAGTATATTGTTTGATTTTTTCATGTTTGATAATTACCAGATATTTGATTATATTTATCGGCAAAATTATGATTTTCTAAGAAATTAAACAAAATAAATACTAATTGTTGTGGGAAAAATAAAAAAACAAATAGTACCTATTAAATTTAGATTTACATTATGTCTAAAATCTTACCAATTATAAATCTATGAAAATTTATGATAATCAATTTAATCAAAATAGCAAAATCAGATGTTTAAATTAAGAAAGTATAAAAATATATATTTTTATCTTAATCATTAAATTGACCCAAACTATGCTAAGGTAAAAAATAGATTTACTAACAATAGGGAATTATAATTTTTAAAATTTAGAAAGTATGATGTATTAAATAATTTAATATTTTATATCATTGTTTTTCATTTATTTAAATAGCCTTATATTTTATTTGATAATTTTTAATTTTATAGAATAATTTTAAATGTAAATGATTATATTTGAATTTATCTATTGATTTATTTTTTATTATAGATATTTTTTGATTTATTTTAATAATGTTTAGATTTTATCATATGATTTTATGACTTATCAAATAAATTTTAGATTTATTTGATAATTTCAAGGATTTATTTCTTAATTTTTTATTTATTTATATAATTTTGTCAATTCTTTGATAATTTTAGATTTATTGAATATTTTATAGATCTTATATACTAGTTTTGAATTTATTTAATTTATTTTGTGTTTTTTATTTTTATTTTGTCAGTTTTATCAAATAATATTTAGATTTATCTTGGAGTATTTTGATCATTACATAATTTTAAATTATAAATTATGTGAAAATAAGAAAATTTAAGTTTTTAAATTAAGGAAGCATAAAAATAGTTATCAAAATAATTTTACCTTAATAATTAGGACTCGCCTAATTATCTTGACAATGAAAATCGATTTCTTTGAATAAATAAGAAATTATATTTTTAAATTTTAAAATTATAATTGATTGTTAAAATAATATTACCTAAATCATTAAAACTTACCCAAAATTTTAGCATTTCTATTACACGTTGTTGACAAAATTTAATTACCATTTTTTATCACTCAATACGTTTTTTAATAATAATTCAATATTTTCTAGATTTAGAAAGGTGAAATGGGCGAGAAAATTTTCCTACCATTTATAAATGTCATTTGTGTTTATATATATGTAGATTTTATTTCTTAAACAACTATTAGTTTTGATTATATACAAAATTACAATTACGATCTAATAATTTTAGAAAAAAATAAATTTAACTTTTCAGAATAATAAGAATCTATTATTATGTGATGAAAAAGCAAAAAAAAAAATCAATATTAAAGTGAAAATTTATTCATATAAAGAGTAAAAACAATTTGGTTACAATACTATGTATCGACATATAATATTGACGCAAAACACGTGATATGATTAAGTTTGGAAAGTTTAATAAATTCAGTGGCCAAAACAATGGTGTCTATTGATACACGGCCTATTATATGATTAAGAGGATGTTTGGCTGAGCTTATAAACTCTTCAAAATATCTCATAAGATGTTTGAGAGCTTATAAGCTCTTTAAATTTGTTTGGTAATCCTTTTTAAAAAATATCTTATAAGCTCCCAAAATAAGATGTTAGGAGCTTATAAGTTGTTTTTAAAAAGGTAGAGGAACCCCAACGTTGTTTCAAAATAAGATCTTATTTCATCAACCTCCTTTAATTTTGACTATTTTAATTATAAAACCGCCATTACTGACATCTTAAAAGATCTACCATCTTATTTTATCCAAAACTTTAACAACTTATTTTTAAAATTAGATCTAACATCTTATAAGCTCTAAAAACATCTTATAAGACGTAAGAACTTATAAGATGTTTTAAATAAGCTTAGCCAAACGCCCTCTAAGCTTGGAAAGTTCTATAATTTCTATATCGTAAATTGTGAAATTCATTATTCTATTTTTTCTTTTTAAAAACATTAACTACAATATGTATATTTATGTTATCTGATTTTTAGGAAAAATTAATGCATGGGATGTTGTATGTCCTTTTTATAAGGTGAATTAAAATTGTTTTCCTTAAAATCTTGAATTGGTTAATTGATTACTATGTATTAAAGAGTAAATTCAAGTTCTATAGACATCTTATTTGCGGAAATCATATCTATATATAATAACAAACCTTTTGCTAATTTTATTTTCTCGCCCATGTACCTCTTGCTAAATTTGTAAAAAATACGTTTTTTGGTTAAATTAAAAAGGCATTTATTTAATGGTTAGTTGTCACCGATTTTATGAATCCGATTTTTGGAATTATAGATTTATTAGTAAGATAATTTCTAAACTTATACATTATCATTGATTGTGGCCATCTAATTCAATTTTCAACTTTCCTTAATTATTATTTTATTAAGTAATTGAGGTAATAATGTAAAAGTTTCCATATAAAATTATTTGACTTTCTTTAATTTTTTGATTGAGAAAATTAACGTTTCCATTAGATGTGCGATAATAAGGCAAACTCAAAATATAGGCGCAAGTTTCACTCAAATGGAAATACGGAAATTTGACAATCAAACAAATATTACATAATTGGTTCTTAACTAAAAATAACTTTCCAATAATAAATTAATTACATCAAAAGACTTTCCAAATATACCTAATTACAATAAGTAAATATTTTGATTTTGGCAACTCAATTACATACGAAATCTAATTCTCGTGTGACAATTGTATTCTCAATTCTTAATTAATCACAACAAATTCGACTTCCAATTTCACCGAATCTATATGAAGAAAATATTTTTGATTATCTGGCCAAGTAAAATATAAACTTGTAATTCAATTAATTTTGTATCAAATTTGGAGATAAAACAAAAATAAACGAATTAAATTTAATTTAAGTAAAATTTAATTTTCCAAAATAGTCTAATTTCTCACCTATATATATGTCATTCAATTTCATCATAAACC
>CM071927.1:42808467-42977330 GCA_016081115.2 Rehmannia glutinosa
TACGTATTGCTTTAGTCAGTAAATAATTATTATGTTTCACAATAAACAAAAAATAAATCCTAAACACTCTAATCATATTTTTGATTTTAATAAACTAAAGGAAAACAATTAAGAATACAATAATAAAACTAAACACGAGTAAACTTTGAGAAAAAGATATGATGAAAGTCTAGTATTTCGGATTCATCTCATCAAACTTGCAAGCAGAATATCAACTAAATGATCATATGATTTAACAAATATAACAAACATGTAACAATAAGGCCTATCCGATAACTCACGATTCACATATCGGCGCTATCCCAACATAATTTGCTTCTATTTTTATTAAGCCAAAGTTAGATAATACATATATGATTCATATCTAAACCCCGAATAAATTTAGTCCAGAATAATATATTCTCTCGATCTCAATTATTCCCTCAATACAATCAAAAGTTGATCGGACAATCAATTATCATATAAAACAATTCATTCAGAAAGCAAATCAATTAGTCAATACTCACGCTTGTTTGTTTGAATCCAATCATCATAATCCTAGAACAAGAAAATTAGTTCATGTTTGGGGATGGGCTCATAATCTCAATTGAAGGAAAGAAAACAATCATAAACATTATCCTCGCAACAATAATAATCACCTAACAATTGAAATCGACAAAAGAGATGAAGAAATATTACGCTTTGATTAAGCCGCAAAAATAACTTCAATGGGAAGAACTCAAGCAATCCCAATGTTGAATGTAAGTGAAAAATATCAAAAACTAAAGTCTAAAAGTGCTAAGTAAAGGTGTCCAAAAATACTGGTCGCCCAGTCTTTGCGGTTTGCCAGCAGAATGCACGCCGCGCACTTTGTGCGCCCGACACCCCTCAAAACATCGGAATTTGCTCGTGTCTTCTTATGAATTTTGTAGTTCCATCGCTAGCTTTCCATATCCACTTGAATGACCTCAATATCAATTTTCTAGAGAGAGTTATGGCTAAAATACTAAGACGTGTCATTTCCCAAATCTCATCACGTGATTTTAACTCATCCAAACGCCTTCATTTGCATTTAGTACCAGAAATAGACATTGTAGAATTATCTCTTATCTTTCTAATGGCATAAGAATCAGGTCAATCTAACTCGGATGAAAAGGTTATGTTCCAAATATGAAGATTACCAAGGCGCTTTAAATGACTTTTTAACGTTTCTTGCTCCAAAACTTGTTTTTCCACCAAATCCTAGAAAATCATCAAAATAACCCAACGATTCCCCGATCTTATTCATCACACTCAATCAGCGTTTTGTCTCGGTAGACTCACACGATAATACGATGCTTGCGTTTGAAACTTTCCATCATATGAAAATAATACGACAAAAAAGAGGTGCTTTTGCTTTTAAATTGACATGTCGAAATCCTATGATCGAGTCGAGTGGTGTTTTTAAAAGAAGTATGTGTAGACTGGGTCTCGATTTATCTTTTGTGTCTCTTATCATGAAATGCATTACCTCAGTCTCTCCTTTTTCTTCTTATTAATGGCCAACCAGGCGACATGTTCTCACCTTCTGAGGGCTTTGACAAGAGACCCATTATCTCCATATCTTTTCTCTTTTGTGCAGAGGCGATTTTTTTCATTGTTGATTAGAAGGGCGGAAATCGCTAGGGATTTACATGACATCAAAAATGAATCGCCAAGCCCCGGGGGTTTCTCACCTTTTTTTCGCCGATGATAGCATTATTTTTGGCAGGGCAAATGAAAAGGAAATTTAAACCACCAGAAGCATCACGCCACTTACGAAAAGCGTTGGGACAAAAATTAACTTGGAAAAGTCGGAGATATCTTTTAATAAGGGCGTACTCCCAAGAGAAAAGAATACAACTTGCGAACCAGTTGGGTGTATCTTTGGTTACCAAGCACGCTATATATCTCGAATCCCAACTGTTGTAGGGCGATCTAAGAAGGAAATTTTTGCGGGAATTGTAGACAGTGGTCCGAAAAAGCTTAAGAATTGGAAAAAGGTGGACTTTATCCAAGGCTGGAAAGATGGTGCTTATTAAATCAGGAGCGCAAGCCATACCGTCGTATCTAATGAGCTGTTTCGCGTTGCCAATAAATATATGCGCCACAATCAATTCCCTCATTAGCAATTTTTGGTGGGGACAAATGTAGAAAGCAGGAGAGATGTATTCACCGAAAGGCATGGAATGCTTTATGTGCGAGGTGGTTTGGGGTTCCGAGACACTCATTGTTTTAATTTGGCGATGCTAGCAAAACGGCTGGTGGCTTATTTATAATGAGAGCTCCCTTCTATCCAAAGTCCTAAAATCCAAATATTATCCACGGACTAATTTTTTGATTCCACAAATAGCCATAATCCATCTTATATATGGAGAAGCATTGTGGAGGGTAAGAAAATTCTTTGTCATGGAATTAGATGGAATATAGGGGATGGTTCGGTGCGCGTGTGTACGGACTTCGTGGAATATTGATAGCTATAATTTCGTGCCTCATACACTAATACAACCTGAAGTTGTGTCTATGCATGTGAGTGACCTTATAGTGGCACATAAATCAAGCCGGAATTATGAGCTTATCAAAGGAATGTTTGGACTAAAAAGACGCAAGCTATTTACAAATTAGCTCGAATGGAGGCGACAATCGTGCGAACGCTCCTTCATCGCCGAGGCTCAATAATGATCTCGAAAATGGATATGAAGCCTTACAATTCCTCCAAAGGTCCAAGTCTTTTGTGGAAGTGTGCTCAAGGGATTCTTCCAACCAAAGGGATGTCATGGGCGAGAGGCGTGGGGCTCGATCCAATTTGTATCGTGTGGTGAGGGGAGGAAACATTAGAACATGCCTTGAGAGATTGTGCATGGGTGGTGCATTATGGGCTACTTACCTCTTCAAATTCGAACCAATCATGATGAGATCATGCCAAGTGGTGGACTGATGCAGTAGGTTCGAACAACAGGAATGGTGATGCTTCAGCTTTTTCGCCATGCTATTGTGGAAGCTATGGGATGCTCGGGAACAAGCTTGTCTTCCAAAATAAAAAGTTTCGATCCACAGTGGTGTTATCGAGTAGCGAGGGAAAGGCTCGAGGAACACAAGCTCGCAAGTGATGGAGATGGCGTTTCACATGGAATGCAGATGCATAACACTTGGAGTCCACCAGATGAAGGGGTAATTAAGATAAATTCAGATGCATCGACTTTGGAAGGGCGTGGAACTGAACTTGGAGCGGTATTCAAATTACAAACGTGAAGCGCTTACTAGTTTCACAAAATTAATTAATCCGTGGAATCAATTGAGATAGCGGTAGGCTCTACAGCATGTAGGGAGGGTATTTTATTAGCATGAGAGAATGGATATCTGAAGCATTATGGTGGAGACAGATAACATCTCATTGTTCTACAAGTTGCGGAGGCGATCAGAGGATATATCATACTATGGAAATATTATAGCGGATATCTTGGATCTTTTTCCTTTTTTGATTCTGTTATTCCCCTTTTTTATTAGACGTTCGGCAATTATGTCGCCCATCACGTAGCTCGTTTTGCTTTTTAATCTTCATTGTAATGAGCCACTGGTTGGGGACTCCCTGATCAATTGGCAGGCATCGTTTTTGCGAGTTGATCTCCTAATATAATCCCACTTTCATTCTCAAAAATAAATAAATAAAACATGCAAATGCAAATAAAACACGCCAAAAATATGTATAAATCATCACACAAAACACAAACAAAAACATGCAAAATAACTCCCCTACACTTAGCTTTTTTTTTGTCCCCAAGCCAATAATTGTGTCTTTAAACCCAACAAAAAATATCAAGTATAATTTAAAATTTAATTAATCCATAACACCTTGTTCTATCCGCCTCGGATCCAACATGAATTAATTCTCAACCTCCACAATAGACTCACTCTTGGCTAAGGTTAAAAAAATTAATAAAGGTGTTCGGCCACATGGATAAGTTTCAAATCCTTTTTATAAGTTACAAACCGTTTACACACAACAAAACCACTTAATCACCGGACACAAAAATTATTTTTCTTTTTTTTTCCTTTGTTTTTCTTCTCTTTTTTTTTATTTTTTTCCGCGAGAACTTTCGAGATGTCTTCCACTAGGTGTAAACTTTAGATTTTCTCTAAAGGCTCCTAGGGTGGTTTCTCATACTCATGTTTGTGCCATCGTTTTACGTAAAGAAAAAACATAGGGCTCATGAATGCTCCTAGTTACTACAAAGAATAAACAGAGGAGTATAATCTCAAATGCTCTTTTTTTTCTTTTTTTTTGTTATCTTTTTTTTTTTTTTTTTGAAAAGTTATCATTCTTGTGTAAACAATAATTAAAATAGGTTTCAACTTAATTCATATCGCTGAAACCTCACAATTCAAGCCCCACAACCTGACTATCATTTAGCCCTCGTAACGAACTTGTCTACCAAAATGGCCAATTCACAATTCTAACTAAATCCCTACGTATCAAGTTCGTGGTGTAATTTCATAATTAAAAATTAAATTTTGGCACATTTTTCTAACCAGTTCACCAACACAATTATAAGGTTTGTAACAATTATAAGTGCTAGTGATATCTAACTACATGCATAATACGTATACAATGACAATCCCTTCCCAATACTTAAATCATGCAATGACCTCATGGCGTAAAGAAAATAAAATAAAACGAAAGAGAGACGCCCTGGAAAGTGCTATAATCGGCAAAATTCTAAAGCGATCCACGTGAAATCAATCCCGCAAAAGCCATGTGAAGGGAAAATAAAATACCACATATAAACTATAAAAAATAAAAAATTAAACTAACATGCACAATAATACCACGGCAAACTCACCTGAGGAAAATGCTTGGGTTGCCTCTAAGAAGCGCTCTTTTAACGTCATTAGCTTGATGATATCAACTAAGAAAATCATGGCGGGTCATCGAGCAAGACCTTTTTTACTACCTTGAAATTTTTATCCGGCTGAATTTCATTATGTTCCTGCCATAAGATAACTTTCACAGCAAAATCAGCTGAGTCACTAGTAAAATTACCAGGCAAAGCATAGGCAGGGCTACAAGCTATATCAAAACTCGAAAATGTTAAGATTTTTCCTAAGACATTCATACTTAATTTTCTATTTTTGACATCGATCAAGGTGTTGGTGGTTGCCATGAACGGTCTACCCAACAAATGGTATGATCCTTAATATTACCCTTATTCTTCCCCATATCCAAGACAATAAAATCAATGAGAATTTTAAGGCCACCTACTTGGACCAAAATACCTTCAACAATACCTTTAGGATACCTAAGTCACCCATGAGCAAAGTTGCAAACATACTCTGGTGGACCTCAATTTCCTTAAATTTAATTATTTAAATATAGAGTAAGACATAAGATTAATCCCAACTCCTAGATCAAGTATACCTGCGACATTCTTACCATTCCCAAAAGTAATATTAATGATGAAACTACCTGGATCTTGTTGCTTTTGGAGTCGATTTGGAGATGGGTTAGGAGATTTGTAAGGATTGTCAGTTTTGTGTAAGGACGAACCCTTACTTGTCTCCTCATCCGTGCTTTCTTCACTTGCATCATCCTTCTTTTCAATTTTAGCAATACCAATTTCAAGATCGGTGAGGCTTGAGCTTGCGTTGGTTGACTAGGCGACGAGTCCTTTTTGACAAGAAGTTGAGCTATTTCACCAACTTGCGTAGCTAATTGGCCAACTTGAGTCTCAATTCACTTAAGAGAGGCCTCCAAGGATTCAAACCGCCTGTTATTCCACTCTTGTGTTTATTCGACTAACTTGAATAAAATAATTCAAGCTCTCTTCTAATGTGGGTCGTGGTGGTTGCTCTTGATTAGTCGCCATACCCGATGCTTGTATAAACAACACTAAAAAAAAAAATAGATCAAACGCACCGATGAATAAACCTAAACTAGATACAAACAAAAAGAATCATAATCTAGAAACACGAAAAATAAATACAATAATTATTAAGCCTAAAGTCTTCCCAAGAACAACGCCAAAATTTTGTTCGACCGCTAAACACCTAAAATAAATCTAGCAATCCTCGCAAAAAAAACCGAGATTAACCTAGTAGGGTAGCAAGTTGACCACATGTCGTCTCTCAAGGAAGACTTAACCGCAAATAATTATTATGTTTCACAATAAACAAAAAATAAATCATAAACACTATAATCGATTTGTGATTTTAATAAACTAAAGGAAAACAATTAAGAAGACAATAATCAAACTAAACACGAGTAAAATTAGAGAAAACTATATGGATGAAAGTCTAGGATTTCGGATTCATCTCATCAAACTTGCAAGCGAGAATATCAACTAATTGATCATGCGGTTAACAAATATAACAAACATGTAACAATAAGGCCTAAATCGATAACTCACGTATTCACAGTTAGGGTTATCCCAAAATATTTGCTATTTTCATTAAGCCAAAGTTAGATATTACATCTCCGATTCATATCTAACCCCCTGAATAAATTTAGTCCAGAATAATATCTTCTCTCGATCTCAATTATTCCCTCAAAATAATCAAAAGTTGATCGACAATCAATTATCTAATAAAGCAATTCATTCAGAAAACAAATCAATTAGTCAATACTCATACTTATTTATTTGAATCAAATCATTCTAATAGGAAATTAGTTCATGCTTGAGGATGGGGTCATAATCTCAATTGAAGGAAAGAAAACAATCATAAACATTATCATGCAACAATAACAATCACCCAACAATTGAAATCGACAAAAGAGATGAAGAAATATTACGCTTTGATTAAGCCGCAAAAATAACTTCAATGAGAAGAACCCAAGCAATACCAATGTTGAATGGAAGAGAAAAATATCAAAAACTAAAGTCTAAAAGTACTAAGAAGTAAAGGTGTCCAAAATATAGGCTCCAAAAGTCTTATTTATAAGCCTAGAGTCCCATTCAAGGTGGAAGAGCAAAAAAAAAGAAGCCAAAAATTGAAAATTTTGTGTTCGGAAGACATTGTCGCGTCCGCGCATGGTGCCGTGTGACGCGACTCAGTTTGCGCTGCGCTTTGCAGAAGCGCACCACAAGACAATGGCGTAGATAGGGGCCCCGCCCACCCCTTTTAAAAAAAAAAAATAATTTATAGGTAAATATTTTTTAGAAAAATAATATTTAAATTTTATATGGTTTTTCTTTTAGTTTTTTATCTGGCCCACCTCAATTTCGTATATCGGCCCACCCCCATTTTATTCCTGGCTACGCCATTGCGCGACTCGAAACATTGAAATTTGCTCGGTGTCTTCATTGACTTGTATCTCTATCTCTTAGCTTTCTAGAGCCACTTGAATGACCTCAATATCAATTTTCTAGAGAGAGTTATGGCCAAAATACTAAGACGTGTCATTTCTAAAATTTCATCACGTGATTTCCACTTTCACATGATTTTTATTCATCCAAATGTCTTAGTTTGCATTTTGTATGGAATTAGACATTGTAGAATTCTCTCTTATCTTTGTAATGGCATAAGAATCAGTTCCTTTTCAATCATGAAATCTCTTTATCCTCTTAATCATCTAGATGACTATAAGAGTGCGTAAAAACCACCACATTATGGGGTAATGGGTGGTTGCACTAAAATAGTGGCATCATGCAAATGAAACCGACGCGTGATACTCCGGAATTCATTTCATTTGTTTTTTTATCTCTCTTCAATATATATATCAAAATAAATCTCATTTATTTATTTATCTTCAATAATTTAGTGGGTTTCTACAATTAAGCCTACCAGATTACATATGGGCTTGGATTTCAAAGTCCAACTTATTAATTAACTCAAGCCCAAATTAATCATTGGTTGACTAATTAATGTATTCTATTCCTTTTTTGGGCCTTCTAATCAAATTAGATTTAATTAGAGAATCAAATTATTTAATTAAATATTTAATTCAACTATTGAATTAAAACCCCAATTAATTAATCAATTACATTCAGCTATTAAATTTATCAATTTGAAAATATCAACAACCAAAATTATGTGTGACCCTTTTAAGGTTCACGACTAACACTAGCAAAGACGCTTTCAACTTTTGTAACTTTTGATTAATTTATTCTACTAATTAATCATATTAATTAATATACTTGAAACTAACTCTTTAATTTCAAGAACCTACAAATCATGGTAACATCTAGCAAATAGCATGATTACCTAGTATTAGGTAAAATAATGAGTAAACCTATTTGATTGCAATTGCATACATGTACAATCCTTTCGACAACTAATTTTTCGATTAAATCTTGGGCATGAATTTATCGGAACCCATTGCTTTAATAATCATGATTTTATTTCAAGTTCTAGTGATTATTTTATGAATCAAATTATCGTGCATTGGCTAAGGTCTTTGAATCACAAACTATGAAAACATTAAAATTCCCTGTCAAAAAGACAAGTGCCAAATTCTATATATGTTGGCCATAGACAAGCCTCCACGCACATAAGTTGTAATACCCAATTTACCCTTTTGTGATTGTTAAGCAATCAAAAGATAAATCAAAGTATTGTAGGATATACACAAGGCTATTGTCGTACCTCAAGTGCGAGGATTGATCATGTACTATATATTGCAATATAAAAATTCTTATTCAACAAACAAATCTTCCATATAAGAATTTTCATTGGGTCGTGTTCAAGAAACTTGTTCACCAACAAGCACCCGCATATATGCATTTGCGCCTCAATGCCGATGTTAATGGAATGCAACATTCTCGCCTCACGAGCATGAATCATATGCACAAGTCTTACGGGGGTTATTCAATGTCCTATCTTGAAAAATCCATGACTTGAACTATTTTAAGACCAAAGCCTTAGAGGCATGTTCCATGATTGTCATCAAACGCGCAAACCATATCCGACCCGTAGCTTAAATGATCTAAGGACTTTATCATATAAGCAATTAAAAAATTAATAAATACAAAACATAAGATAAAGAAAAATGCCTTTATATTAATATAATTTCCAATAAAAATATTTTTACAAGTAAGATAAAATCTAATTCACTACAATATAAATGACATTAGGTAACACAAATTTTGTAGCACTTTTTACGTAAGGTACATATGTAACAAATATTTGTAATACTTTTACATTACAATATTTATGTAACACTTTTGTAGCACTTTATCAATATGTAACACTTATATGTAACGCTTTTTATATAAGTAACACTTTTTAAGTATCATTTTTTTATTTCTTTTGTAACGCAAATAGGTAACACTTTTATCAATATGTAACGCTTATATGTAACACTTTTATATAAGTAACACTTTTAAGTATCACTTTTGTTTTGTTATTTCTTTTGTAACGCAAATAGGTATCACTTTATTTAAGAAGCACTCTTGGCAACACTATATTTTATTGATTGTAACACTTTTTAAGCTATATTTTAGTAACACAAAATTATATAACTATCATTAAATCATGTCAAAGACTTATTTAATTAATTAATGTCACCAAACCTAAAAAATTGTAGACATCATGTACTGCTTTTTCTTAACTGAATTTTTGTTTTCTTTTTACAAAGTATTTTAGTTTTGCTTTATTTTCTTTTTATTTTCTACAAAGGTAATTAATTTCTTATTTTAATACCGACGGAAAATGCGCATGTATATATTTTATTATTATTATTTATTTATTTTTTAATTTTTACTAATGGAGACCAATTTCATCGTTAACCTTTTTTTTAACTAATTTTAAAAAAACATTGCCGATGAAAATTGATGTTCATTTTAAAATAATTACTTAGGAATTTTTTCCATCGATAAATTATTTTTTCGTTATTTTCTTTATTATTAAATTTTTTTTGTTGGGACTTTTTTATGTGTCGGTAAATTCATTTTATATTTTTATATATTTTTTATTTTACCGATTGAATATTTATCAATGATAAATTTATTTTATATATTTTTGATATTTTTAATTTGTTGTGTCCTTTAATATATAATATAATATGATTTTCAAACTATATACTATATAATATAAAATTTGATATATACGTGTATAATATAATTTAATACATATATTATAAAATATAATCTTTATTATATAAAATAATATATATATGTGTGTGTGTGTATGTGTATATATAAAATAAAACAAAAGTTGTAATAAGAATCAACTTAGCTTAGTGGCAAATTGCCACTTCCATACATAATAGGTCGTAGGTTCGAATCTACTTGGTGGCAAAAAATAGTATTTCTACGAGGTGCTACAAAAAAAAATGTTACATAAGATTCATATGTAACACTTTTAGAAGTTTTTTTGTTTAAAGTGTTACAAATATAAAAAGTGTTACAAAAAAGTGTTACATAAGATTCATATATGTAACACTTTAGAAATATTGATTCAAAGTATTACCAATAGAAAACTTAATGTAACACTTAGAAAAAGTGTACTAAAAGCTAATAAAAGTGATACATTAGACTATAGGTAAAGACTGGCATGTGCGCGCCATAAAAGTGCTACCTATATTGTCTATAGTAACATTTTATTGCCATTAGGTAACATTTTTCGAGTGTTACACTAATATCATTTATGTTGAAATGATTCTAATTGGAGTGCAAGATCGCACCTACTCTAACAAAAGATTTTTGTCATAAGTCTTACACTAACTAACACTAAAGTGTTAGCGCAACACATTGCTTGTCACACACCACTATGCACATCATTCAACTTCTTGAGTTCTTTCAATAACATTAAAATATCATATAATAAAATGTTTTTTCTTTCGGCAAAATTGCAAAATTAGTTTTGTAACATTATAGGGGCAAAAAAATTGGTCCTATTCGTTTTTAAATTTAATTAATTTGATCATGTAAGTTTTTAAATTGCTCAATTTAAGTCCTATTATCGCCGAATATTGTAAAACCACTGAAAATTGCACGTGATCCCCTAAAATTGAGGATTTTTTTATTTCCAGTTATTTTTCATCAACATTTACAATTCAGATGATAAACAGGATGCAAGACATTCAAAATCGAAAGAGACATGATACTGATTTCATGTCAGTGTTCAGCATATAAGCTGATTATTCCAACTGGAACACACATATAATAGTCGTTATGTCAACCAATAGGTTGAATATCACAGAGCTGATTAAGATTAAAAGCAGGATCAGAATAAGAGCCACTGAGAATGCCATATGCCATGATCTTATTGGCAGCTTCAGTAAGATGAATTCCATCCCAGCTCACATAATTCTGAGGGTCACTACAAGCCGAAGCCTTGGACGATCCACAAAACACTTGCTGGTTGTAATTGTACGAACCACCACCATATCCACAGCATGCTGTGGTTCCATGCTGCATACCTGCACAAAACAAAAGAAAAAAAAAGAGCAAATTAATGATTTGTGCATGTTATGTTAATAAGAATCAAATCGGTTTTTTTTTTTTTTTTTGTTAATTAAAAATGGACCTCAAGGTAGTTATTGTAAATAAGCCTTAATTTAATTTTGAAGAAATTGATGATGATGATACCATGGGAAGTAGGGTTCTGGAAAAGGTCTAGCATCACAGAGTAAGTGTCCACGTAGATGACGTTAGCATCGCTAAGTTGTTGTCTAACTTGTCCAACTGCATCCTTTAGCTGAGAGTTATACTCTATTACAGCATTGTTGTAAGAAGTCAAGCATCCAGACGAGTCGTAATCGGAGTTGTCATGAGGAAATTGCACCAAAAATGCTGGGTAACATCCCACCGGACCAAGATTAAGCACCATAAACGAGCGCCCACCTATCGAATACAGTTCCTGCATGCAAAAATTGATCATAAACATGACCATCAGTGTAAGCGCGCGCGCATTTTCAATCAATTTTGCTAACGTACGCCCGATATACATGGCTATGTCATGATCATATATAAGGCCGAGTCGTGACCTTGATGGCGCTAACGATTTGAGACACAATTTGAGGCACAATTTGCTTGACTCCACCAGCGCCGGCGGAGGATGCATAACCGGTGAAGTCATTCTGGCCAATGTAGATTGTGTAGAGGGCTTTTCCAAATATGTCTGGTTGAGGAAGATTTGTTTGTCCTGGAAATAAAAAATGCAACTAATTAACCAACAGTGTGAAAATTAAGAGGATGTAAGTTGTTACAATCCCGAAAATTAAACATCAGGGGATTGGTAATTTAGAAAGAAAGTTGGGTTTTTTTTGTAATTAGACTCAATCAAAGGTATTTTTGTTTTTTTAAATTATCCCAGCAAAATCAATTAGTTACCTTGGGACTTGAGTTCTTCGACTTTGTCCTTGAATAGCTTCATTTGGTTGACTTGGACAGCCAAATAAAAGGGCTAACTCCATTGACAAATAGTGAAGATTGCGGCTGGAGTACAGTGGAAGCTGATGTGGCAAAAGTTGGCACCATGCCTGTAATCAGATCCAATTGATTGTAGATAAGGGCTTATAAATGGCAATCCAAGACCTTGAGCTGCATCACCATTCCACAAACAAACACTATGATTGTTAGTTAACCAAATTCATAGGAATGATATTTAACATTATTTTAGTGAAAAAGTTTAAAAATCATGATATTTAAAATTATTCTTGTAACAAAAATAGAAAAAATTATCATAATACTTAACAATATTATTTTGTAATTAAAAAAAATAGTGTTGCAAAATCGCCTGAAAGCGCGCCGCCTAGGTGCTAGGTGCCCTAGGCCGAGGAGATTTTGTCCAAATCTATGGAAAACTCGATCGCCCAAAATTTGGGCGTAGGCGGTTAAAAATCGACAAAAAGTTTTTAAAAAAGAAAAAAAAAGAAATAGTTGTTTTCCTAGACATCCTAGGCATTGGGTTGCGCTCAACTAGCGCTAAGCGATTTACGCCATTTTGAAAAAAAAATTAAAATTTACCAAGAAAATCAAGGTATAGCCTCCCATCGGTAGGTCGACCGGTTGGCCTATTGAAATATGTCATGCCATAAGGCAATGGCTGAGATGGAAAAGCAGCGAAAAACCCTCCAGTATCAGAATTTGAGTCCCCAAAGCTGAAAATGGCCTCATAGGCACATTTTGCATCAGCCCTGGAAGAAATTAACATCACCATTAAAACCATCCAATAAACATGACTTGCATCAAAATGGCACATTTTTTGTGTGAAAAATAAACCATTTTTTCTACTTCAATTTTGTTAAGTGTGAAGGAGAAAGTATTGATGTTAGCTGGTTATATAGGGGTTGAAATGAAAGCATGTTAAGCTATACATGGAAAAAAATCATTGTTCCATTAATAGACACGTATAAAAGAAGGAGAGTACAAATTTGTTTATTACTACCTAATTGTTAGATAAGGAAAGAACAAAAGAATCCTGGATTTAGTGAAAAAATTAGAAATCAAAACTCTAGAAACTGATAGCTTCCATTGAATTTGCAACCACTATGACATAATATTTTCAGTGGAATTTTCAGTAAGGGCCAAAGAGTAGAGATGGATGCATGGATCAACATGGAGGAGAAACTTTATCTGGTAGAAGAATAAAGACAAGAATTTCCAACAAATATTGTTTCCTATGGTGTTCATGGGCTGATGATCAACAACACGAAAATACAAGTGTGAAAATGAACTGAAATTAAGAAAGTACTCAATGATCGAGCTATATTTTTCTATTTATATGACCGAGATGAAAGTCTACAATGTTATAAATAATACAAGTGTTAAAAAAGTATCATACTTCATAATTATAAATAATACATTCAATGTTATATATTTGTATTCCATCTTCGAAATGTGATTTTTCATATAACCGCACAGGCGTACCAACATCGCTTATTTCGTTTTAGTCATTTCTATATTTTTAATAAGTGTGAAAATTGGTGTCACATTTTTTCAAGGTTATAGTAGTAAATTGGATGAAAATTTATTTTCCAAAGTTGTTTGTATGTGTAAATTGGAGGTAAAGCGTTTTTTGCAAAAGCTCATTGTAAAATAAATAAAAAGTTAACACGTGTATATAAGATAATAGGAGAACTAAATACAATAATTAATGAAATAGTAGTCAACAAAATATAGTTTTGACAACATTATTGTTTTTATTAGATTTATTTTTGGAGATATTTTTTATTTTTTGCCGATTTTACCATGTATTTCATTTATGCATGTTATTAAGTCGATTTTTAATTTAAAATTTAGTTGTGGAGATTTGTATTGTATTATTTGAATTTTCTATTTATTATGTTCTATTCGAGTTCTCATATTTGGTATTTTTCGGGATGGGTGATGCACGAATTGCATTTGTACAAAAATTATTTTTAGTGATTGCAAATTTTTCAGAATTTCAATAAATAATTAAAAAAATTAATTAATTTTATTATAAATCATACTGATTAAACAATATAAAAATAAATTATTATATTAAAAACCCTCTTTAACGACAATAAATTTGGTTGATAATAAATTTTATGAATGTAAATTGTATCTATTTATTGAACATGTTTATCTATAAGAAAGTAACAATTTGAAAAAAAAATACAATTTCGAGTGCTAAATATTAATGTATTATATTTTAAATACAATCAACAAATAAAGTCATTTCAAATTCCAACATTTTTTAGGGTTTAAAAAGTTAAACAATTGTTAGAATTATTAAAAGAATTAAACAAAGATCTTATTTCATATTTAGCAACATAATTATAAGGAAAAATGAAACATTTCAAAAAATAAAAACTATTCTATTTTTACATATGTACATATATCAAAAAAATATCAAACAAACAATTTCATGTCTAATAGTCAAAATGTACAACTTTAAAAGTTGAATATATCCAAATACACTGATAATCATTAAAAAAATCTATTAACATGAAAAGTATGTTAATAAATATAAGAAGTAATTTTCTATATACATTATTATAAATATAATTTCATTATTAAATAAAATTTTGTTTCTTCTTACATGAATATATAAAAATTATAATGCTACGTATGGATATATATAATATATAAATAATACTTGGATACATATTTTGAGATATTTTCTTCAATTAAAATAAATATTTTTTGATTGGATTTAATCAACTTAAATACAATTCTATACAATTATGAAAAATGAGATAAACTCAAATATAAACTACACATGTATTATAGATAGTCAAAATACATGAATATACAAATTGATGTCCAAAGAGCTCAAATCCATAATTTTTATAGCCCATTATAAAATAATGAGTAAATGTATCATATATTTTCTTTTATTTATTATGTTTATTTTTTATTTTATATATGCAATATAGGTGTCAAACTGAAGACTGTAAAAAGATGATTAATTGGATATATTATACGTCAAAAATGGATATAAAATGGAAAAAATTATTAAAGTTTAAAATAAGAAGAAAAAGACAAATATAATAATTAATACAGTACACACACATATTTGGAAAGCTTATATAACTCTATCTTTTATATAAATTTAAAAAGTGATTTATTTAAAGAAAATTGACAACCAAATATAATAAAATCTCATTTTATTAGTTAAATCCGAAAAGCAAAAAAAATTATTGTTTTAGAAACTGAAAAATGGGCGGAAAAAGTAAGAGTTACTCTTATTATATATATAAATATATATAGGGGAGGATCAAGTGAGACCATGTCTCTAGGTGTGACACAATGGACTAATCTCAACCATCCCCCACTATTAATCAATGGGTATGATTTAATGGATAAAAAATATATTAAAATATTAATTTAATCAATATAAGGGTAGTAGGGTAAAATAACATAACAAGTTAGTTACAAAAATGAAATCAAATCTCTTTCTCTCTCATACATCTCCCAATTTCCCCAATCTCACGTCTCTCTCTCTCTCTCTCTCTCTCTCTCTCTCTCTCTCTCTCTCTCTCTCTCTCTCTCTCTCTCTCTCTCTCTCTCTCTCTCTCATTCCTCCATTAACGCAAATAAAGAAAACTGTGAAGAACTCGAAAATTACAGTCCATGAAAATTACAGAGAAAAAAACAAGAAAAATCGGTACAATATTACGGAGAAATAACGAATGGTGAGTTCGAAAGCTAAATAAGCAAACAAAACTCAACTAAATATGCATTATCCGAAAACTATCTATGCATCGTAAAAAAACTAATATGTAGTACAGTATATCCAACTATGCAAGACGTCATAAACTATGCAACAAAATCAACTAACTCTGTATTATCTAGAAACTATCTATGCATTGTAGAATAACTAAATATACGACATTATGTAACATCCCATTTTTATAATTTCCAAAAGCAACATCCCATTTTCATAACTAAATATACATTATATTGAACATATTTATGCGTGTAGTATAACTACATATGCGACGTTATATTCAATTACGTCTTGTTTTCGAAAGCAGTGCCAACAAAATAACTAAATATGTATTATTTGATGTTTAATTATGCGAGAGAAGAACCCTAACTATCTTTGTAAAATAAAAATATTTGGAAAGAAAACAGTTCCTTAAATTCCACCACAAAATCCGTGAGTGTCAATTTCAAACCCATAAAATCATTGGGACCACTAATTTGAATTACAAAATTACAATCTTACCCTTAAAATCGGCGAAAATTAGGAAATAATTAAAAAAATTGAATTAATCACATCCCTTCATTTTTTAAGATCATTGGGTAAGATGAGTCCACACTGTCTCACCTATGGAGGGTGGTCTCTTTGAACAAATCATATATATATATATATATATATATATATATATATATAAAGCGATTGGTTCAAATGAGACCAATCCTTTAGGTTAGTCCATAAGAACACTTATGGACTCTTGATTTAAAATTTTGGATGGTGTAGATCATTTTAGTTAATTTAGGCATATAAGGGTATAATTGTACTTTTATATTTAATTAGTTATGTTAATTGGATGGTTATTAGCTATATTTAAGGAAACATAATCCTACCTTTTCGATTTACCCGATTTTTAGGGAGGAAAAATCATCAACTTCAAGCGTTTTTTTTTTTTAAATAGATAATTCTTTCCGCCCATATTGGTGAGCAGTCATTTTATTGTATACTTAGTTCAAGAGACTTGTATACGTAGTCATGTTTTATTGTATATTTAGTTCGGTGGATTTGTATACTTGGTTCGGTGGAATCGTATTCTTAGTTATATAAGTAGTTTAGTGAATTTGTATACTTAGTTTTGTGGATTTGTATACTTAGTTCAATGGAATTGTATACTTAGTTATATAAGTAATTCAAAGTGTAATTGTATACTTAGATAAATGTTTCGTATACTTAGTATTATTTTAATGTATAGTTAGTTCAATGTAGTTGTATACTTAGTTAAATATTTATGTATACTTAGTAAAGTTTTAATGTACAGGTAGTTTAGTGTAATTGTATACTTAGTTAAGTATTTATGTATACTTAGTAATGTTTTAATGTATAGTTAGTTTAGTGTAATTGTATATTTTTCATTAATTGTTGCACGATTTTGTTGCCATATTTGAATAATTTGCAGGTTCGAATAGGAAGGAGAGAAAGGAAATGTGAATCACTTGATTATGGGGACGTGATAAATACAAAATCACGTCCCTAATTTTTAGGAAGCGTTACATTATATTTAATTTCCTGGATTCCTATTTTATCCCTTCATTTGTATATTTACTTATGAAATGTTGTATATATTGTAATATATCTTGGCCATTGATTTACTATTTGGATGGTGTAGATTTGGTCATATGGACTAACCAGAAGGGTGGTCTCACAGGATCCCTCCCTATATATATATATATATATATATATATATATATATATATATAGGATATGGATCAAATGGGTCCTCCTCTTGGGGTGAGTCCATGAGGACACATTCTAACCATAGATTAACAAATTTGGGTGGTCCAGTTTTTAAGGGGTTTTTATGTTTATTTTTTTATTTCACAATTAAGAAGGGTAGGGTGGTCATTTTGCATTATAGAATCTATTGAGATTTCATTCCCTCTTTCACGCGATTCACCCACTCTTCACGCACACTCTCTCCAAAGATTTCGGTTCAAAAATTTATCTATTGCTTATGTAGTGTAGGTACATTTGCTTATGACTTGCTTATGTAGTTAATGTATACGTGATGCATATGTAGTGTATATTCATTGCTTATGTAGTATATGCTTATCGCTTATGTAGTATGAGTTTGTTGCTTATGACTTGCTTATGTAGTTAATGTATCAAAGTGGTGCATACGTAGTGTATAATTGTTGCTTATGTAGTATAGGTTTGTTGCTTATGTAGTATGGGTTTGTTCTTATGACTTGCTTATGTAGTTATTGATTCGTGATGCATACGTAGTGTATATTCATTACTTATGTAGTAAAGGTTTGTTGCTTGTGTAGTATGAATTGTTGCTTATGACTTGCTTATGTAGTTAATATATCGTGGTGCATACGTAGTGTATATTCGTTGCTTATGTAGTATCACTACAAGAAAAAACAATCAAATTCCAACGGAATAATTCCAACTAAATAAAAACTGTTGGAATTTTAGAAATTCCAACGAAAATTCCAACACCACAACAAACCGTTGGAAATTCCAACAATAATTCCAACGATAAACAAAACCATTGGAATAAATTGGAATGTCTGTTGGAATTAAAATTCCAAGAAAAATTCCAACCCCAAAATAAACAATTGGAAAATTCCAATGGTAATGAAAATAGTTGGAATAAGTTGGAAATACTATTGGAATTTTTCCAATTTCAATGAAGATTCCAAAATCTTAAAGATACCATTAGAAAAATTCAATATAAATTCCAACAGTAGATAAGACTATTGAAATAAATTGTTGGAATTTTCGTTGGAATATTAAATTCCAACAGAAATTCCAACATTACAATAAATTGTTGGAAAATTTGCAACACTAATTCCAATGATAAACAAAACTTTTGGAATAAATCATTGAAAATACTGAAAATTCCGATGGAAATTTCTAATATTCCAATGGAAATTCTAACATTCCAATGAAAAAAATAACAAAATTGTTGGAACTTCATTGGAATTTTATACAGCATGCCATTAAGAAAACTTAAAAAAATAGTTATGTATAAGTAAAATAGAATTTTCAGAAAGTTCCTGAATTGAAAAAGGCCCCATTTCTCTGTCGATTACGTTGCTTTCACTTCTGCCAAAATCCCTGAATTCATCGCCGCCGTGATTCCGCCCATCGCCGCCGTGATTCCGCCCTTTCAGCTCGAGATTCCTCTCGCCCACGCCCACACCAACTCGGGATTCATGTTCCCCGCTTTATCTCTGTCTTCTCCCTCCCTCCGTCATATTCTCGGTTGGCTTTCTTTTTCATTTTAGGTTACCATTTATTTGCTAGACTACTCAAAATATTGTAATTAATAGGTTATATTTGTGATCGATTACAGGTTTCTTCAGCTAGTGTAAATCTCACAACTGAGACAACAATTGTATGTGTTGTTGTATCTGAAGCCAAAGTTGCACCTAGCTGTGGAAACGACATAGAAGAGATTCTTGCAAAACACTTGACTACTTGTGTATTCAAATATAATCTTAGAAGTTAGAGGTATACAATTTATTATCCATCAGACTTGTAGTTGCAAAACTAACCATTAGTTTTGCAATTCATTGTGCTGCTTATGTTCATGAAATTTTTGTCCTTCATTTTAATTATAAGTATTTTATGAACATTGATTAACTGATGATTATAACATAGAATTTTTGATATTTTCATATACTACTGAGCTCATGAATTCTGGTGGCTGGTAAATGCATTGTGCATAATTTGTATGAGCTAGTCGTGGACATGACTTCCATTATGGAACATGCTTTTTGATTGCTTGAATTTTAGCAAACCAGTGGCTTCTAAATTGTGCCTGAATCATTCTTCAAATATCACCTGGTTTTGATTGGATAACTTCCAACGAGAAGAGCAGAGGTAAGACGAAAAATAGGTTGGGCTTAAAAGATTAACTATGTGTATACCATTTTTTCACTTAAAAATTAGCTGCATTTGATTGGGTGATCTTGTACATGGTGTGGTCAACTTATTGTGAGTCAACATTGACTATATGTTGTGGCTTCTAGGCGGTTGCTATTTTCAAATGGTTTTAGATGGCTTAGATATTTTGGGGATGTTATTTCCATTTTCTGGCAGTTCTCCCCCCATAGACAACAGAGGAGAGTAAGTATTCCTGCGGGGAGTGAAAGTGAAGGTGGAAATGGGGAACAAATGCACAACCATGGTGGGTGTTGTAGTGAGAGAGTTTTTCAGCTGTGTAAATGCGTATTATTTGCTATAGAGTAGATATGTTTGTGTTTATACAGGTGTTGTAGATACTGTGTAAATCTTATTTTGATTGATTTCGCTCTTACTTTTTATTTAACTCATGAAAGTCTAAATAATGATTTTATCATAGAATGAGATAATTTTCAGCGAACGCTCAATCATCTTAAAAGCTAAAACAAATAAAAAAAAATAGAGATAAAATTGATCGTGCTCATCAATAGGTAATTTGTATCCAAATCTTTTTTGACCATAATAAAACAGGTAGCTACAACAAATTCCAAATACACACATCAACAGATCCAAAATTTAATTAAGAACTCTGTTTCATGCTGGGGACTTTAGCTTCTTGCTGCTTCTCTTCACTGCTTGTTGTAATCTTGTCACCATAAGAAGGCTCTTCTGCAGAAGACTCTGTATCCTTCTTCAGTTCTGTCTCAAATCCATTTGCCTTTAATTTCCTTGTTAGATGACATGCTTGAAAGGCTGATAGGCCAGAGTCAACCTTAAGCTTGTATCTTTGTGTTGGTGGATATAACACATTTGTCTTAGTAACACATATAATTTTGATAGTGTGAGAGATCTCATAGGGGTGGGTAATTTAAACATATGCTTGTGTTCTCATCTCTAGACTCTAGTTAATTGGGTTATGATTGTATGCTTATATATTTGGTGAGAATAGTCAATGTGAAATACCAATGTGAGAAAATCACTTTTGGTCAATATTGGTTATTGGAGGAGGACTAAGGAAGAATGTTGGAGCAAAAAGTTGCCGAAGACTTCAGTTCTATACTTTGTTATGCAGGTCATTTTAGGTCACTTGGATGCCCATCTGTATGATTTCTGATTCACAGTTAGGTTTCGATAAATATATCTATGTTCTGTTTTAGTTTTATCGTGTGGCAGCCTTAATTTTTCCTTCTGGAAACTTTAACTGAGGCATCCTTGAAAAATCACTGTCTCAACAGCTACAAAAGTTTTTGTGATAATAATTAGCATTGTTTCCCAGCAATAACCCAATAGTATGGACGGTTATTAAGTTTGTAGGTTGTATTCAATTCATCCATAATGGATTCTGATTGAGGCTTTCAAAATCGTATTATGAGTTTTACGATTTTCTAGATAAAACCCCCTCCAATTTACGTAATTTAGATGCGTTGCTTTATACTCACTCTGGTAACTCTACCATGTTTAGGCAGTTTGCATGGTTTATACATGATTGAGCTCTATGTTATTTCTTATTATATCATGCGATGCCAAGAGTTGGAAGAGTCTCACTTTATTATGTGTCTTATTCCTCTTAGCTCTTAGATACTTCTAAATTACTTTTATTTTCTTGTCTTCATTCAGTTTTAATTTTAAGAAGCTTCAAAATTTAAGTCCATCATATGATGATTTTTCTACTCTCTTCAGATTTCTCCATTGGGTATGAAGGGTTCTGTAACAACTGCTTTTGAAGGCCGGAGTAATTATGGATCATCCATGCCAGAGTCACCTAAGTTCGCAACCAATGAATATGTCTCATCATCAAGTCGTGGCTATGGTCAGAAAATGGATCAGTTATATTCAGACAGGACATCTAAATATCCACCAGTTGAAAGACGCGAATATGTTGATCACCACAGTGCATATCTGGGGAGGGATTTACCGAGTGAAACAGCTAATAGATATGCAGAGTCAGTTGCTTTTGGCCATGAACATCAGGTATTGAATGATGTTATATATTCCTATTTGTAAGCCTCGTGTGGCATATGGTTTGCTGTTTTTGTTTCCTTCATTTTATTTGTTTGTTTTACCAGTCAAATTAGATATCTACCTTATTTGGAATTATTGACTATGCCTTTTCAGTCAAAGCTGTATGATCATTTGGAACAAACAACTCCTCTTAGGCAAGATGATATGCTAAAGGCTCCTGCACTGCAATCTGCTTGTGTTGAAGGAGGAGCTAGGTATGAACTGAAATATCCTTTTCAGAAAAATTAAGTGGTGCAAGATTTCTTGGTAAGTTATGAGGCCAATCGAGGAAAGAATAAGAGAGGCAAATCTTGAGGATTTGGATCTGAGGCGACTTTCTATCATTCTTCGGGTTTGAAGTCTAAGGTCACTCAATCTATTGATATTAAAAAGCTATGCGACCGTATGAGTGCTGTTGAGGAGCATTTAGAGAGTGAATTGGCCTCCATCCGTAGTCTCTGGAGAAGCTCACGGGCGTATCACGCCCTTCCTCTAGCCATGATGCCTCTTTTTCAAGGGTGCAACCCGCCGTTCATGATGAAAATTTTGGAAATGGTATGCTTAATGATGCTAATGCGGATTTTGAGGTTGATGAAGATGTGGGGACTGTTGATTTGTTTGAGTTGGCTTTATTTTTTGTTGAAGGATTTGGGTGTCGTTGATGATATTATTACTTTTAAGATTGTTGATTTGTTTGTTTTGTGTTGGACACCTTATATCGTACATCTGGAAATATTTGATATCAACTTTTTATGATATTATATTTGCACGTTGTCGCTAATAGATTAACTATTTTAGATGGTCAAAAGTATTTATGGGAACATTCCAACAATTGGAATATTTTTAATTCCAACGGAAAAGATAGGTTGGAATTGTCGTTGGAATGTTTTCCAACAAAAAAACGTTGGAATTTTTTCTTAACTTCCAATGGAAATATACTGTTGGAATTATCGTTGGAATTAATTCCAGCAATATAATGTCGTTGGACATAGCGTTGGAATAATCGTTGGAGTTCATTCCAATGATTATATATTCCAACGGATTAATACCATTGGAATCATCGTTGGACTAAATTCCAATGGTATAACTCCATTGGAATTCTTTGTTGGAATATTCGTTGGATTTTTTCCAAATTGGATATTCCAACAGATAAATACCGTTGGAACTACCGTTGGAATATTTTTCTATTGGAATTTCCGTTGGAATTTTGGCATTCCAATGGCCATTTTACCAACGACTCATTTTTCGTTGGAATTTCCGTTGGAATCGATAATTCCAACGGAAATTGGTCAAATTCCAACAGATTTTTCCGTTGGAATTTCAATGTTTTCTTGTAGTGTATAGGCTTGTTGCTTATGTAGTATGAGTTTGTCGCTTATGACTTGCTTATGTAGTTAATATATCCAAAAGCACCATGACACATCTATACAAGCAACAAATTACATTTTCATAAGCAACCTTCGAATCGTGAGCTTTAGCAACTATGGCGAATTGTCTGCAACTTTTTTCATATATTAGTGCATTTGAAGCTTATACATAATCGTATCTCCCGTCGATCCACCAGGACCACCCATCATATTATGCAAAACTACCAATAATTATCTCTCTTCTAGATTCACACTTTCTGTGCGTGTGATTGTGTGATAATTATATGGTCCAACTATTATCAAACCATTCATTTTTTTCATCCTTCGTCTTGGCGAGGACGACTTTCCCGCAATTGCCGGTGTCTCTAGCTTCTTTTTTCAACAGATACAAAAGGAGTCGAGCAAGCTGGGACTCGAATCCCTAGATCTCGCCGCCTTCACAATATAGTGAATCGAATCCCTTTAATGTTGGGTAATTTTGGAGGATGACTAATTTACCCCTTTCTTTAATTAACAACATCTAATCGCAATTTAAGCTCTAAAATCGCAGCCATTAAAAAATCTAGATATGTGGCTAGGATTGGTCCCATGGACTTACCCATGAGGTGGTCTCATATAACCCTCTATATATATATATATATATATATATATATATATAGATTCCCATATATAGTGGAGGTGAAATATTTGATTGAGAAGTGTTAATGGGACACTTATCATCCTATGACGTGCTCAGGCGGCATGTTGGATAGGTATTATTTCATATTAAACTTGTTGTTTTGATTTAAGCTTTACATGTAGCACTTTTTGTCTGCCACGGTCCTCAGGTTGTTCGTCAGTTAACTTTTCTAATTTATCTTGCCAAACTTATTCTTTCAGAAACTGGTATATATGTTGGCCCGACCGAGATGGTTAGTCGGTAGCTCTTCTGGGCCGGCATTACTCGGTCGTTGACCTGGAAAATCGTTTGTCAGGATACTACAAGAAATAAGAAAATTCGAAAAAAATTGTTGACTTTGGCCAATTTCTTTTGGAATTATTAATTCAACGGAAATTCCAACAAAAATGTATTGTTGGTTGAGTGGTTGTTGGAATGATGAAATTCCATTGAAAATTACAACGAAAAATATATATCCAAATGTACTTCCAATAATATTTATCCATTGGAGTATTCGACCATCGGAAAAAATCCAACGGTTTTTCCAACAAGAATTCAATGCATACGCCGTTAGAATATATAAGTCGTTAGAAAAAAACTCAAACGGTAATTCCAATGGTATATATTCATAGGAATATTCAATCATTTCATCTCATTATCTAATTTTTTCATTTCCAATGGGTCCTTGGGTTGCTATCAATTTGTCCAAGTGAAGCACACTTAACAATGTAGTTTCAATATGATGGGCTCCATAAGGAAAAAAAAATTATTAATAGGGACAATACTATCAAATCTTTAGAAAATGTGTATGCAATGACAATTTTCTATTGTAGCGTTGAAATTTTCATTTGGAATTTTAAAAACACTAATGGAAATTCTAACGATTTATTCCAATGTTTTTGTTAACCATTGTAATTTTGTTGGAATTTTCAATGATATTCTTTAGTGATGAAATTTCTGTTGGAAATTTTTAAATTCGAACAATATCCAATGGTTTATTCCAACGGTTTTATTATGTTGGAATTTTCCAGCGGTTTGTTGTAGAATTGGAATTTCTGTTGGAATTTTAAAAATCCAATGAAAATTCCAATGGTTTATTCCAATGGTTTATACCAATGGTGTTGTTTATCGTTGAGTTTCCATTAGAATTTTCCAACGGTATATATACTGTAGATTTGGAATTTTAAATAATTCTAACGGTTTTTATTTCGTTGGAATGTGATTGTTTTTTTTTGGTGAGAACTTAATTATCTTGAATCTTTGGTTGGAAGCTCAAGTCGGTTAACAACATATGGTTCTACAAAAAGTCTACATCATGAACTTAAAAACTGTGACGAAAATTCACCTGGCAGTGTGTGCATGCATGCATTGCTTACCTGAATTAGCAAACGTGAAGCAATTTCTGTATACGTCCAATTTTTATTAGTTAGTAATGTTTTATTCAATTAATTATTACGCTGTCATTGTTCTGTTTGCAAGGTACGTGATTCGGTGAAGTAATGCTTAACTGTACACGTTGTTTTTCGTTATTTAAGTTGGCCAAAATACACTTGTAGTTCTTTGTATTTTTGATATCGTTTGTCAACCACTAACTTTCTAAAAGTTACACATTTGGTCCTATTATTTCAATTTTGAAGATATATTTTTCCTAAAATATTGTATTAAAGGTTGGTTCATTTGTTCATCTCAGCATTTGGTTTGTCATGACAACATTTTAGGAATAAGATATATATCCTCAAAATTGAAATACAGGATCAAATGTGCAAATTTAAAAAGTTAATGGTTGTCAAACGACACTCAAACATAAAAGTGTATTTGTACCACTTAAATGACGGAAATGCAATTTTATCCTTTTCTTTATGACTTATGTCTCAAACAGTTCACATATAAAATGAAAGTTATCTTTTAAAAAAAAAAAAACTCATCATCTTTCTTAACTTAATTATTACTTTAAAGTGTAATAGCATAAAGATGTTTAGAATTTTTACTCCTTAATTTTTATTTAAACTTTTGCAACGAGTCAAATATGATTAAAAAAATTGAATAAAGGGAATACATATAACTTTCTTTGATGCAGTTGAATTGATTATAGTGCTACCAAGTCTAAGGCCAACGCCATCGCTAACCGTTTGTAAGGGTGTTGACCAGGGTTCGAATTATGTATCTTTCAATTTCTTTGAAATTTATCCCCTCCCTCCAACCACTACTCATAACTTTTTAAAAAAAATTCGAAGGCCCAATGCCTCGGCATTCTTAGATTGAAGCAGGTTTTGTTGGATCATAATCCAACATTGGGCTTATATGTGAAATAATTATGCATTGTGGACTATCAATTAAGGTTAAGCCCATTTTAGAAGTGATCAAATTAGGTTTAAGAAATTGGGCTTCAATGTATCTAATAGGGTATGGGCCTTTAATGTGTAAATACTTAATGGGTTATTCCTATTTTAATGATGGGCTAAAATAGGATACCCAATATAACACAGTTATATAAGGGTTATGGTCCCTAGGTCACACGTCTACGACATTCTATTCTGCTATCCCATCGTCAGAAAGAAACCTACGGAGAAAACTAAAGGGTTCTCTGAAAAGCTTCAAGTCGTGTAGATCTAGAAGGCCAAATCCCATGATTCAACTGCTATGGATTCAAGTTATGGGTTCAGGTACGCTTCCGCAATCTAGTCTTTGATTCTTGATAATTCGATATGAATGCTCCTGGATTAAAGTGATATAATTCACTAAAGTTTATTCCAACAAGTGGTACGTGTTCGATTCATATTGATTTATTGAGAATCGAATTAATTATATATTCGTATTTGTGAATATATGGATGGATTTGTTTTCGCTCCGGCTTTCGGTTTTCAGTTCATGGCTGTGGTGACTAATCTAAACTTCGTGTCGGTTGATTGTTTCAGATTTAGTTTCAAGTCTTTTTGTATGTTTTGGTTATCTGAATTTTGTGTATATAGCTTGTTAATATGGTTTCTTGAAATTAGAATCAGTCATGTTTGTGGAATCAGAATTTAAGAAAAACCATGTTCTACTCTATGGATTGATTAGAGATAAACTTGAAATCTGGAATTTGCCATCTCTCTTTCGGATTACTGTGTTCAGATTGATTCTGGGTATTTCCCAATTCTGCAATTGGGGCAAGTTCAATTAAAAAAAAAAAAAAAAAGGGAAGGGAAGAGCCCTTCGGGCAGGCGGTGACAAGCAGCTGGTCGCGGCGGCCGTTGGATGGCTGGGGTTGGCGTGCACAAGGAGCCCTTCGGGTTTCACGCTGCCCCGTGCAGAGTCGTGGCGGACCGGCCTCTCCCGCTGATCTTCGCCGGCGAATGATAGCTTTTGAGGCAGATGTTGGTGAGGCTGGCGGCGGTAATTTGGTTTCTGACAGATGGGTCACTTGTTTTGGTTGGAGAAGATGGTATTTTTGCAAAGAAAACTTATGATTTGGTCTGTTTTGAGATTTCACAAAAATTTTGGGTTTGATTGAATGCTGGCCTTATTTTGGGTAGGTTATACTTTGGGGCTTTTATGGAAATAAAGCTTCTTTATGGGCCCAATTCTTGTTTAAAGGAAATTGGGGTTTTAAATAAAAATGTTTTTAATTTTGGGGCTCAATTAAAGTTTATTTAGTTTTCTAAATTGGCCTCGAATAATAAGGAAAACCCTAATCAAGTTTAATCTTTGAATTTAAATCTTAAATTCAAATATTGGTATGGATTTATATATTTTGAGATGAACTAATTGAAAACGCCGCCAAAGTGGCGACTCTCTTGTGAAAATTAATTCATTTTGGAATATAAAAGGTTGTGCGCATGTAACTTATGTGAATATTAACCGGTCCAAAGGAAGGTGAACATTTATCAGAATTGCACGTGCACCTGTGGTAATAAATGCGTGATAATTATTCGGTTTTACATATGAACACTAAATCGACCCAAAGGAAGGTTTATTGTTTGATATATTCTTATTATCGGTGTTTGATTACCGCACCAAGATATCAATTACAAGTTAATATTTTGTCTAAAGATGAAATATTAATGGAGTGTCGTGTCTTGAGATGAGATTTACCATTATTTGAATTTATTATTAGGATCCCGAGATTTATGTGAGCATGATTTGTATATTGTTCATTTTATGGATTTAAGTTCGTATATTCATGCTTATATTTTCAAAGATCAATATTGCTTTTATGTTAAAAGGGCACTTTATCTAGAAATGTCACTATAGCTAATGAATTCATGCGGATATTGAGAAAATATTTGTCGAGAACGAAAGGGCCCGATTAGTACGCTTTTGACAAATATGATCTCGATCGGTATGAGAGTAAAGGCAATATCAAGAATAAGTTATAGATATGTCTCGTATTGCTTTGAGGATTTGCTAGTGCATTTAGTTTTTGATATCTCTTTCGACACGCTTTAGCTTGATTTAAGGTGAGTCGATAGTTAAAAAGAGTTTTACTCTCTAATTGAGTCATCTCATACTACGCTCGTAGAAAGAGAAAAGGTTAACACAATATGAGACAAAAGGGGCTAGTATTGGTTTTAACTTCAAAGAATAAAAGGCAAGGAATTAAAAATATAGAAGGATAAGGTCGTTGCTCGAGTTATGGTTTGTTTTGAGGTTAACTTAACTTTGGTTTCCTGGCACACATGGTGGAAAGATTTTAGTCCATCAACTCACACCAAAGTGATATCGTAAGAAGGGTTGTCTCTATTGCCAAAAAAGCTAAATGATGATGAAAGATACATCAAAATAGCAAAAGGCAAGACAATTATGGTTGAAATAATAGGAAATATAGATCATTGTAAGTCTTGGATTTTATTTGAATCTTGATGAGACGTTTATTTGGAACTTGACTTCTATTTCTGCTTTGGACAAATTCATTTTTTCATGTTCATTCAGAAATTGAAAATTTAGTTTGTCTCATGATTCAAAATTGGCTAGTTCCAATTCTTTACAATAACCTTTATTTTGCATTACACTATCGCTTCATCCAACAAGTCCCTACTTTTAAGTACAAGAGGTATAAGTAGAAAAACAAACCAATAAAAGAGATTTGTAGCCAATTAGACTTGGGCGTCTTAGAACTTATATATACTGAGATATTTATGAGTAATTCCTACGATTGCTTGGAATGGTCATTAATATATATATTAACGTTCATAGACGATATTTTAGATATGGCTACATGTTCTCATTAATAAAAGGGTCACAATTACTAGACGTGTTCGATTTCTATAAGGCTGAAGTTGAGAATCAACTCAATAAAAGGATTAAAAACATCACATCTGATCGTGGTGGTGCATGCAACGATGGATATGATGGTTCAGGTGAACTGTTCACTTGGTTTATACCATTGATTTGGGCATCCGATATTAGAGTTTTGTGTTGTTTTTTAGTATTTTGAGTCGTTTTTATTATATCTCATAGGTTAGGCATTAATTTCCATTGTTTCGAGTCATTTGAGGGGTCAAGCCATGTTGAGAGCCAATTATATTGAGTTTATAGTCATATTAATGAATCGTGTATCAAAAGAAGTGAACGAACGAGCAAACAACGAGAGATTGTCGTTTTATTATATCTCATAGGTTAGGCATTAATTTCCATTGTTTCGAGTCATTTGAGGGGTCAAGCCATGTTGAGAGCCAATTATATTGAGTTTATAGTCATATTAATGAACCGTGTATCAAAAGAAATACGAACGAGCAAACAACGAGAGATTGTGTTGGGAAATTTATTGTTTAGATTTTGATGAATACCATGTAAAACTTAGAATAGGAAGTTGGCACCCCATTTTCGTTGTAAAAGCGCATTGTAATAAATAAAAATTTGGTCAAAAGTGAGTTAAATCACTATGCCTAAACATGCAAGAAGACAACCGGAGACTAGAAGGAAGACTCATTTGCAAGACAATTTGAGTATGGCAAAGAAGAGAAGACGGAACTCGATTGAAGGAGCATCGAGATGCGGTGAGTAGAAGATCAAGTCAACTCAAGATAGCAAGTCAAGTTGAAGTGACGAGAAGAGTCATCCAAAGATTGGAAGTCGACTCTAAGTCACCGGGAAAGCAAGGAAATGCAAATCAAGTCGAGATAATCGGGAAGAGGTCGTTGCTGTACGTAAATCAAGGGAATTACTTAAACAAGTAATACCTCCATACTACCTTTCTCAAGTGCTCACCCTTAAGCGTGCAAAAGGAATAAACCAATGGGAAGCACTGCACCATCTCGTAACTCGAAAAAGTCAAGAACAATTCATACGAGGAAGTGGCAATTCCAAGGATTGCAACAAGACAAAGCCGACCACAAGTGACTTTCAAAAATAAGCCTATCTCTTCAACGGGCGATTTTTGAAAGATCACTATAAAAAGGCCGAGGAATGACTACGAGAGAGGTTACCCGAACCACGTACATTCAAGAAAACATTTGAATCAGTAACCTAAGATATTCTCAAATTATTCAAGATTAATCCTCGCCCTACATTACGAAGAAAGTCAATCCAACACTCACCTGTGAAGGAAAGATAACTTCAATGAGTTGAAGAGGAAATTGTTGAAGAATCAAGGGGTCTACATTCCACGGAGGATTGTAGGAAGGTTCAAGGTCGAACCGGTCTCAAGTTTTGGAGGGCTTCGTGATCAAATCCAAAGAGCTTGAGCAAGTGGTGTAGTAGCAAAGCAAATGCCTGTGAAGAAGCCGAGTCGTGCGAGAAGCCAGTGCGTGACAAGGCATCTCGGTCGAGTCCCGAGGATCAAGTCATTTTGTGTGATCAAGACTTGATCCGGGTCATTACCACCACTGCTATCGATCAATACCTAGTGGATTCCTCCGGGAGTTGGAGAAGAGAGGAGTAGAAGAATTACCCCATCTTGAACCTCTATAAAACTTATTGTGTCATTTACATTTCAAAGACTTTAATTCCGCATCGTATTTATTTAACTAACTCGAGTTATTCTATCAGCAGCTCGAAACCAGTGCTTTGAGTAACTAACTCATTGATTAACTAACTTAGTGTCCATCAAGGACTCATTTGTGAAGTATTAACTCGAATTTTTAAAAGGACTAAAATCGAAAAGTTGGTAAGGTTTATTCAACCCCCTTCTAAACCGTACACTCACACCCCTTGGGACCTACAAGTGGTATCGAGTGGTTGGTTCATTGAGCTTCCGCAGACCAGTTCTTGAACTAGATCTCCAAATTTTTCAAAGTCTGTTTTTTAGTACTTAAGTTCTTCAAAAAAAAATTTTATCATTAAAAGTTATTATCATGGAAGCAAATTTGACACGCATCCCTATGTTCACAATTGAAGAATTTGATGATTGAAAAATTCGCATGCGGCTCATCTATCGGCATTACATGATGAAATGTGGATAGTGATAGAGGATGGGCCACGCAAATTTTAAAAGTGAACACATTTGCAAGGAGAGCTGAAATTTGAAGGTGAAGAGGATGTTGCTCCTGCCCGGACGGATCATGGTTGAAAACCAAGAGCTGAATGGACAAATGATGACAGAAAAAGATATAACTTGGACAATGTGGCCAAGGACATTCTTTACAAAATCTTGGACAAAGCCATGTTCAATAAAGTCAAATCATGCAAAACGGCTAAAGAAATCTGGGGACAAGCTAACATTGATTTGTGAAGGCTCGTGAGCAAATCAAGGAAAATAAATTATCGGTGTTCGTACTGAGAAATTTGAAAATTTCAAAATGATCGCAGAAAGACCCTGGATCAACTGGATGCTCGGTTCACGAAATTACCAACGAGCTATCGCGACTTTGGAAAAGAATACACACGTAGAAGAAATGTGTATGAAGATTCTAAGAAGTCTCCCAACCGAGTGGGATATGAAAGTCATGGCTATGAGACACTCCATGGACCTATCCAAGACATCCAACCATGAGCTATTCTCGGATCTCAAAGCCTACGAATTTGGCCGAGAAGAAAAGACAGGAAGAGACAATTTGTACACCCAAAACATTTGCTCTAATTGTTAAGGATGGCAAGAAAGTCGAGGTCAAAAAGTCATTGACCAAGAGGAAATAGCCCGATGGTTAAAGGTTTAACAAGTTCTTCAACAAGAACTACAAGAGAGGCAAGGGCGAATCCTCTAGAAGACACTCAGCTCCCTCCAAGTCAAGGGAAGATAGGCCAACCAAGAGAACAAAGCATCAAAAAGTCAATATCAAAGGGTGAAAATCCAAGAATGGAAAGAGCGATCAAAAGGTTGAAAATCTATCTTTGAACCGTAGGGCAACCAGCAGTCACTATGTCATTGATTGCCCATATCCTATAGTCAACAAATACACGGGAATGAAGAAGAAAGAAAGGTCTTGAGAGAAAGAAGACAAGAAAAGAAAAGGCAATGTTGGCTGCAGAGACTGCGAGACAGCCAAGTCAAGAGACACAGGTGATTCATAGAGTAGTAAAGTGACTACTCAAGTGACTCGAAGAAGAAGCCTTGATCTATTTGATGGCCAAGGAACAAGATCAACTCGACCAAGAAGATGAGGTACACTCTAACTCATCACACTCGATTCTAGTGATAGTGAGTTTGTGACACACACACCTCATCACCCATCGATCTTTATGATTCATTAGGCAAAATGATGAAAGATTTTGAACACATTAAATCCTCACACACACTACTAAATGAGGAAAACAACCTACTCAAAAGCCAAAACTCACGGTGACTAAGGAGATGAGTACTCTAAGTCAAATAGCCGATGAGAATGAAAGTTTAAAGACGAAAATGCTAAGCTAATAGCAGAAATATTTGCTATAAAAAGGAGGAAAATGACCTCAAAAATGTGATTGCCTCATTCACTAAGGCATCTAAATCATTGGATGATCTTATTATGAGTCAAAGAGAATGTGGAGACAAGACAGCTTAGGATTTAATTCCTCTGTGTTATGTCAAGCTCCAAAAGTGATTTTGGAAAAAGGATCTTCTAGCAATGAAGTATCTCAAAAATCCAAAACTCCAAATGGTGCACACACATTTATCCCAAAGCACAATTACAAACAAACCGGCATTGGGTATAAAGGAAAAGGAAAACAATCGAGTTGAGTGTGCTAAGAGGACAAGCGAGAAGAAATCCGCCGAGTTCCTCAAAGAACTCCAAACAGAAATACTCAGAAAGAAGAAACAGAGCTACCAAAACCCCGTAAGTTCTATAAAAGAAATACATATGAAGGGAATGGTAGAAAATACCCAAGCCAAGTGATTGGAATAATGTAAACTATCAAAGAAAGACTTATGGAATATAAGCAAAATGGCAAAGGCCAGAACTCAAAGAAAGGCCATTCCAAAGGTATAAGAGCTTTCATCAATACACATATGCACCTAGGCACTATACTCATGATATCACAACTACCCAAAGAAGGAACGCTAAAACACATATACAGCATACGACATTAAAAGAGACAAGCTGTATGAACCTAGAACCCCAAGCAATTTGCCAAAATTAATTATGATTATGGCAATCGATAGATGGCAACCCCTTAGAGTCAAACCATTTGGCTATAGGTTGGTTGAATCATCTTACAATACTAACCCCTCAGACCTGAGACAAGTATGGGTACCTAAAACTTAATTTCCTTGTTTGCGAGGTTCAAGCAGTGAAGTGCAAAGGAGTGCCAGGAACCGGTACACGGATTGGTCGGACACTGCATATGACAGAAACAAGAAAAATCTGTCAAAATTCAAGGAAGTCAAAGGAGCAAAAGTCATATTTGGAGGAAATGAAGCTCTAGGAGAAATAAGAGGCATTGGATCCATCAAGAAAAACGGATTAGAAATCACAGATGTTGCATATGTTGAAGGACTCAACTTCAACTTGCTAAGCATCGCCCAACTCGTGACAAGGGTTATAATGTTGGATTTAACATGGGTATATGCCAAATCAAGGATCTGAATCAAATGAAGTTGTGTTGCAAGATGCGGACAAAAGAACATGTATGTCGTGGATGGTCAACAACAACACCCAAAGACACTGTCTATTAGCAAAAAGAGCACAAATTGAATCAAGTTGGTGAGCACAAGAAGTTCGAGTCACCTGAATTTCAAAACGATTAACAAGCTTGCGGAAGCAATCTTGTGGAAGGACTTCTAGACTCAGTGTACAAAAAGGAGAGTATATGTGACGCATGCGAAGGGAAAACAAATCAAATCATCATTCAAAGAAAAGACATGTCCATCTTCAACAAGAATATTGCAGACCGCTACATATGGATCTATTCGGTCCAGTTGAACCAAACTAGCATAAGTGGGAAGAAATACACCTTGGTGGTAGTAGATGACTACTCAAGATATACATGGACAATATTCATGTGTAAGAAGAAAGAAACTCTCTTAAAACTACCGGTGATGAAGAGGATCCAAAATGAGAAGAGCCAAACCATTATCAAAATAAGATCGTGAGGAACCGAGTTTGTCAATGGTATAATAACTCAATATTGTATAGAAAATGGTATTGGTCATGAATTGTATGCGCTAGCAAGGACTCCACAAAGAATGGAGTTGCGAGAAAGAAGGAATAGAACTCTCAAAAGCAAAGAAGAAGGACCATGTTAGCCAAGCAGGCTACCTAAAAGATTTTGGTGAAGCAATAAACACAAAGATGCTACACTCAAAATAGATGCATGATAAACAGACGGTGACAAAGACTCCTATGAGATTTGGACAGGAGAAAACCAAATGTTGCATATTTTAGAATATTTGGATGTAAATGCTTCATCCATAACAATGGCAAAGATAATTTGAAGGCTTTTGATGCTAAAGTCGATGAAGGTATCTTCTTGGGATACTCGGTAAAGCAAAGCCAAAGTACTCTCAACAAGAGGACTATGGTTACAGAGGAATCCATTCATGTGGTGTTTGATGAGCCAAATGTAAATGGAGAAGACATCGAGACTCACGGTGATAATTTGAATCAACCAACCATGCGAAGAGTCCCTATCTTCAAGTGGAAAATTTGGAATTATAAACCCGGATGAAGATGAGACAGATGAGTCTCAAAACAATTTGGAAAAATGCAGCTAAGTGGTGACGAGAGAGTCGATCAAAGCAACATAGCCGCAAGACGACTAAATCGGCTAACTTACTCCAACCTCGATGTAAGATGGCCGAGAAACCATCCACCGAGAACTAGTCATTGGAGATATAAGAGAAGGTGTCAAAAAAAGATCCGAACTCAACAAGAAGCTATGTTCACATGCTTTATCTCACAAATAGAGCCTAAAGATGTGTCACAAGCATTGGATGACACACATTGGGTTCAAGCTATGCAAGAAGAGTGAATCGGTTTGAAAGAAATAAAGTATGGGAATTAGTTCAAAGACCCACCCATCAAAATGTTATTGGCACTAAATGGGTGTTGAAACAAGATGAACGAGGAAGGTTCGGGTAAGAAACAAAGCAAGATTAGTAGCCAAAGGATATTGCAAGAAGAAGGGATAGATTTTGATGAAACATTTGCCCCGTAGCAAGATTGGAAGCTATAAGGATGTTTCTTGCCTATGCGACTCACAAGAATTTTATTGTATATCGATGGATGTAAAGAGTGCATTCCTTAATGGTTTATTGGAAGAAGAAGTGTATGTTGAACAACCTCCAGGATTTGAGCGTGAAGACTCTTGGAGATAAGGTATACAAACTCAAGAAAGCTCTATATGGATTGAAACAGGCACCCGAGCATGGTATGATACAACATCACAATTCTTGATCGGGAACGGATTCACAAAAGGAAAAGTGGATAGAACACTCTTGTAATTCAAGACAGAAAAGCACATTGCTTGTTCAAATATATGTGGATGACATCATTTTTGGATCCACAAACAAAGAGTTGTGTTATAAATTTTTAAATCTCATGCAAAGCAAATTCGAAATGAGCATGATGGGAGAGAGTGACATTCTTCCTTGGACTCCAGTGAAACAGTGAAGGATGGAACCTTCATAAGTCGGACAAAATACACCATAGATTTAATGAAGAAATTTGGTATGGAAGAGAAGCCTCTCGTGAAAATACCAATGAATACATCAATCAAAATGGATATGGATGCGGATGGTAGGCCCGTAGATCAAACAAGATCTGAGCACTTATGGATCATTGCTCATCTCACAAAGCCAGCGGGCGGACATCACCTTTGTTGTAGGTGTATGTGCAAGATTTCAATCTGCTCCAAAAGAAAGCCACATGATGCATGACAAGAGAATCTTGAGATACTTGAAAGGAAGCAAGAAGTTGGCTTATGGTATCCAAAGGAAGGTGGATTCAAGCTAATTGGCTATTCGGACTCGACTATCTTTGGATGTAGAGTTGACGGAAGAGCACCTCAGGCACATGTCAAATGCTTGGAAACAAGCTAATTTCTGGTTTAGCAAAAAGCAAAATTCAATAGCCACCTCTACTGGTGAAGCGAGAATACATAGGCTGGGCAATTGTTGTGCCCAAGTCCTATGGATGAGACAACGGTGAGAGACTATGAAGTTGAAGAAAAGGAAATTCCAATCATGTGTGATAACACAAGTGCAATTGCAATCACTCAAAATCTGTGTTGCACTCAAGAACAAAGCATATCGATGTCGTATCACTTCATAAGAGATCATGTTGAAAAGAAGGACATCACCTTGGAATATATTTCAACCGATAAACAGGTTGGGGCATATTCACAAAACCATTATGTGAGTCAAGATTTGAAGAACTCAAGCATGAGTTAGGGTTAATTGAGTGGTGACACTCGGAAGACTCAAAGAAAAGAAATGAAACACGAAAAGGAAAAAGAGTGAACTCTCAAATCGCCTAAGTGAATCACCATATCGGAAAGACGGATGTACTAAGTTAGGCGGCGGTGAGTCACTAGGAGAATGTGAGAAGAAGAGTTAACTCGAGATAAGGAATAAGCCGAGTCATCTATGAGCAAAGGGACAAAAACGCAATCGTTTTTACTAAGCGGGAATGTTTTTAAGAATGACATCAAGCATAATTATGACGTGTACAGGCAAAAGCCGCACACCAAGCTTATGATTGGATATAAATGTTGCCGCATTAAATACGAGACATTAAATGCTAATCGGCGTGCAAAATCTTAGCCGTTGATTTTGATCACATTTCAAAACCACCCACGCGCGTCCTTTCGTAAAACCATACTTAAACCATTTTCGCCGTTTCTCTCACACATTACCAAAAACTGTTCACTTTTTCTCTCTCAAAAGCAAAGGCAAAAACTCTCTCAAAAACCCTATCAATCTTCAAATCATCTTCTAAGTTTCATTCGGTGAAATCTTGAAAAATGGCATCTACTCACGATTTTGTCAAGCTAGGAAGACAAATCCACAACGGGTCTACTATGGATTTTGAGGGTATGGTCAAACAGGGTCCGATGACGCCTCATAAATAAGATCGCTGAAAACTCGAAACGATGGGCTAATTCGACGATGGACTTTCCGATGACCTATGTGGAAGAGGTCGCACGATTCTACATAAATGCCGAGATTCACGATGAGGGGATCCAATCCTCATTCACGGGAAGGAGTTCATCATCACCGCCAAGGATTTGGCGAACATCGCACATTACCTGCAGGCGGAAGGAGCACGAGAAATTAATGAAGTTGATGTTGACTTGGTCGCTTGGAAGGAAATAGCCTAGACCGACTATCTTTGAGAAGATAGTCTACCACACCCAACAAGAAGGAGGTGAAGGAGGACTACCACAAATTGTTGGACATTGTTGCCAAATGCATAGACATCAAATTTGGCGGCTTTGACCAATCGTCAGCGAAATTGATCGTATTGGCATTGCGATCATCGAAGAAAAGAAAGTGAACTGAGGCTGAGTTTGTCTACACAGCAGACTCGCGAGAATGTAGGGAACAAATCCTTCAAGGAGAATGGAGCATTTGGAGGATCCTCGGGATACGTCCAGTGATTGGCGGTGATGGAGGTAAAAGGAGTCCTCTTCGACATGGAAAGGTGTTCCATGTAAACAAGATGATGTTCGAGATCAAACCTCTGCGGCGCACTGAAGAGAGCCTACGCTAAGAGAGGCGTCACGAGTGAGGGGGAATCAAGCGACCACCGAAGATACGGTTGTCTCCTCTCCACCAAAGAAGAAGGTTGCCCTGCAGTGCTAAGAAGACCGTTGTTGCTCCGCAAAGAAAGAAAAACAAATCGCTCCCGCCCTTGCAGTAAGTCACCGCCCCCGCTGCCCATGTCTCCCGCCCTGCGGCCGCAGTGGAGAAGGAACCATTAATTCCTTCTCCGATTATCAAGAAGAGGATGCCACAACAAGGAAGGCGGCTACCTCTAAGACATCTGCGAAGGCATTCACCTTCAATGAACCGGAGGAAGTGGAGCGAGAAATCCCTTTGGTTAAAACAAAAGAAGAAGAAGACTTTCCAAACTCTCCGAGCTTGAAAAGACAAACTAAGTCGTCACTTTGGAGAAGATACTCAGACTCGCCTGGAGAAGTAGATTCTCGTAAGTAATTGATGAACGCCAAGTCTGTGAGGCCGATCACAGAGGCAACTTGAAGACACAATTGCAATCGAAGCAGTGAGGAACAAAGAATGGCTAAGACAACCGAGTCACTGTTGCTGATGTGGTTGTTTCTCCACCCGTAGAGAGGCCGCCGAATGAATGTCGAGCAAGTCTACTACCTTCAATACTGGAAACGAGGGCGGCAAGAAAATGATGAAGACGATTTAATCATGCACTCTCCATTGTATCCGGACATCCAAAATCGTGCGTGAGTGGAGAAAATGGAAGTCGAGCCTATCCAGTGCGTTTCAACATCCGAGTTCATTGCGAGGAAGAAGAACTCTTGATTTCTTGAGGTAGACACAAGTGATCTTTGCAAGCCCCTTGACGAGCATAAATATCTTTGGAAATTCGAAAAAGAAAATGAACGGGCTAAAGCGGTGAGACGCAAAGGCACGTGAGAAGGCCAACATCCGCCCTATCACCGCACCCACGAACATACACATCCTCACCTTGACGTCCTATCGAGAAAGTGATGAGGACTGGACCCTCTTGCTACCACAAAAGAGTTGCAAATGCAAAGAAGCAATGGAAGAATCCGAGAATCCTTCATGAGCAAAGAATGATGGAGGACCATGAGATTCCTCCAAAAAGAGATAGACCCAATGGGAGTGGTGCAGCATATTGCCACCGTTGTTTCGCCACCACCTCCCCACTCACTCGAGAAGAAGGAACTAAGGAAGCGGTGATGGCGGGATAGTGGGGACCCCAATCGAGCCAACCCCTAATGAAGGTGTTTTACCACCGCCCCAACTACCTGAATACTCAATGGGAACAAATGAGTCCGGAGATGGGTGACCCCATTCCAAGTCACTCGGTGGTGTGCCGGTGAGGGGAAACTCCCTCCACCGCAAAGCAAGGTCGGATGATGTTTGCGGTGACTCCACAATGAATCTAGGAGGCGAAGTGGAGAAGGAACAAACACAAAATACACAAGCAAGTTGTCATCGACTTAAGCTCAGGCAGATTGATTGTCTGTCTCGAGGTGCCAATCGCTACGAAGGCTAATGACGCTGATGCGATCGTGCGAGGGAAGGAATGTACGGGAGTTAACACTGGCGGCGAAAGTGCAATCCATGGAGTTGAGACTCAATGGATGCCACCGTAGAAGACCCTAAAGACAACGACACTTTGCCGAAAGGGATGTCCAAGGCCTCATTGCGGTTGAGCTGCGCAGGAGGTAATGAAGGCCAACGGGAGGTTGAGACTTCCGGGGTAAGAAGTCAAGTACGTAACATCCCTCCCGCCATCATTGATCCATCGAAAAGGAGATAAGTGCACTTCACGATTCCCAGGATAATCCCGATGTAACCTTTCGGGATCGGAAGGAGACGATGAAGCCGAGTCATCCCCGTGGATCGATCCAAAAGACTCGGTGAGGATGTTCCAACCACGAGTAAGTCCGACCTCAAGTCTACTCGTCAAACTTTCAACTTTGATGAGCCACCCATGGAAATCTCATCATCGTCCGATGACACTTCCGATAAGGTCAAGACCACCAACTCACGTGGAAAACCAGTTGAGACCAACAAAGTCATGAGACAGTGAGGCTCAACAAAGTCGGGTCAACTTCACAACAGACCCCACCAAACGAGGAGTCAGTCCTGCAGGCTCCCAGTCGCAGCAGGTTCGACTCCACAAGGAACCTCACGAGCACCACTCATCATTGAACAAATTCCGATTTGCTCATGATGATCCCTTTGTAGAATCATTTCCCTTCTCTCTAGAGGTACCCGACCTCCCGAAGAGTCGAGAGAGATCTCGCCTTCACGGACGACTGATCATGTCATTCCATCGATACCATCGTTCGGTGGTGACTATGATTTTGATTGCTTGGCCGTCACCGCAATGAGAGGGAACATTGAGGTTCGGGGAGGTGTTCAAAGCATTATTTCTTTGAAATTGAGCGGATGGAGAGGCACCAGGCCTCGATGGATATGAGATCGGATAATGAGATGCCAACTTATGGCGACTTGAGAGGCATAATAGTCTTAATCGGGGAGTGGTGGCAACATCAACAAACAATGCGCGTGGAACAAGCTAGATATTTGTAACATTGTTCAACAAGTCGTTGGTATGGCGAAATGAGAATGCGATGCAAAGACAAAGTTGAGAGAACACATTGAGCACATGCATGAATCTCACACTACTTTGAGATCAAGGCTGCTGCGTGAGCAAAATAAGAATGAGCTCCTGCGTATGGAAGAAAACATGGATCGAAAATTCAGCCTTCTCATGGCTGAGATGAAGTTAATTACCCGAATCCAACGCTACTCGCTCCGAGTTTCGCGCCGCATACTCCGCAGCAGACTCGGCGAGAGCTGGCTATCGCCAGACTCGACTTCTTGCTCGCTAGTTTGTTTCAGGGGTTCCTCTCCTTTGATGATGCCAAAAAGGGGGAAGAGGAATACCTAAAAGCGCCAAGAGGTCGAAGTTGAGAAGGGAGGAGCAATCGTGAAGGGAAAGACAGTGAGGAAGTTTCAAGAGAAAAGAAAGGGAAGTCCGTTGAGGGGGAAGGATCGAGAGATGTGACCTTGATGATTGCACAAACCCCCAACAAGGTCTTGTCACGGTGATATTATCAAGAAACTCCCGATGACTCGCCACTCCAACACTCGATGTACCTATGGTTGACAAGAGAAAGACGATTGAAGCGAGGAATGGAGGAAGTGGAAGGAAGGATGAATGCCCGAGTTATGGATATTCGAAACAACACGGAGGCATTCCAAAGAGAGAGACACTTATGCCATCTCGATGCCGGAACCGAGCGAGATCGGTTGATGAATTTAAAACGCCGCATCTAAAGGATACTTCGCAAACATGTCCATGGCTCAAGCACGGGACTTGTACTAGGAAAAGGGTCTCACACTATGTGAAGAAGTTTCGACAGAGACTCAGCAGACTACACCGTCACTCACTTTGGTCACTCCGCTAGTCACTCGGCTAGGAAGAAGAAGACCCCAAAGACAATACACGCCGGAGAGGAAGAGGCAAAGAGGAAGAAAAAGTGGTGGAGAAAGAGGTTTGAGACCTAGACCTCGCCCAAAAACATTGAGTACATAGATCCAGGCAAGAAAGGAGGGATCTACTTTCCGGTTTTGACGAAGTAGCCAATCCGCAAGTGGCTAAGAACAATCCGAGTATGTGAAAAGAATTGAAGAAGAAAATAAAAGACAAACCTGACTATGGGAGGAGAGACAAGAAAGAATAAGAAGAGATGAAGTCGCCCTGGGCGTATGAAAAGAAGAAAAAAGCGGTGAAGATGAGAAAAAGAAAAGAAGACGAGAAGATGACAGAGTCAAGAAGAAGAAAGAAGGAGGAAGCGAAGAAGATGAAGTGTTCTTGTCCACCCCTTCATGTATTTTACTATGTAAATACATTTTATGTAAGTCTTCCGTAATAAATCAGTAAATTCTCTATTTTTGCGTGAGACACGGATGGTTGCTCGATACACTTTGTAAACTTGATTTGTGTAAAGGACAAGAATGTTATGATCAATAAAAGAATTGATTCTACGCATACATTCTCTGTGAATACACTATCTCGTATGTATCTTTGCTATTTACATTTTGAATGTTTTAAGTTTTGGCATCATCAAAAAGGGGGAAATTGTTGGGAAATTTATTGTTTAGATTTTGATGAATGCCATGTAAAACTTAGAATAGGAAGTTGGCACCCCATTTTCGTTGTAAACTGCATTGTAATAAATAGGGCTGGTCAAGTTGAGTTAAGTCGGCTATGCCTAAACATGCAAGAAGACAACTGGAGACTAGAAGAAAGACTCATTTGCAAAGACATTGAGTATGGCAAAGAAGAGAAGACGGGAACTCGACTGAAGGAGCAGCTGAGATGCAGCTGAGTAGAGTATCAGTCAAGTCAACTCAAGATAGCCAAGTCTCAAGTTGAAGTGACAGAAGAGTCATCCAAAGATTGGAAGCTGACTCTAAGTCACCTGGGGAAAGCAAGGAAATGCGGTCAAGTCGAGATAATCTGGAAGAGATCCGTTGCCTGAGTAAATCAAGGGAATTACTTAAACAACTAATACCTCCATACTACCTTTCTCAAGTGCTCATCCCGAGAAGCGTGCAAAAGGAATAAACCAATGGGAAGCACGCACCATCTGAGAACTCGAAAAGTCAAGAACAATTCATACGAGGAAGTGGCAATTCCAAGGATCGCAACAAGACAAGCCAACGACCACAAGTGACTTTCAAAAATAAGCCTATCTCTTCAACGGGCAGATTTTTGAAAGATCACTATAAAAGGCTGAGGAATGACTCTGAGAGAGGGTTACCTGAACCACGTACATTCAAGAAAACATTTGAAATGTAACCTAAGATATTCTCAAATTATTCAAGATTAATCCTCAAGCCTACATTACGAAGAAAGTCAATCCAACACTCACCTGTGAAGGAAAGATAACTTCAATCAGTTGAAGAGGAAATTGTTGAAGAATCAAGGGGTCTACATTCCACGGAGGATTGTAGGAAGGTTCAAGGTCGAACCAGTCTCAAGTTTTGGAAGGCTTCGTGATCAAATCCAAAGAGCTTGAGCAAGTGGGTGTAGTAGCAAGTGCATTTGCCTGTGAAGAAGCCGAGTCGCACTGAGAAGCCAGCTGCGTGACCAAGGCATCTCAGATTGAGTCCCAAGGGATCAAGTCATTTTGTGTGATTAAGACTTGTATCCGGACTCATTACCACTCGTATCTTGATCAATACCTAGTGGATTCCTCCAGAGTTGGAGAAAGAGAGAGTAGAAGAATTACCCCATCTTGAACCTCTATAAAACTTATTGTGTCATTTACAAAGACTTTAATTCTGCATCGTATTTATTTAACTTTCTGGCGATAAATTTGCTATCCACTTGATAATCTCTAAGTACTAAACCAAATTTAAGGGTGTAAAGTCTTCCACTGAAAACAAATCACAGTCGAGTTAAGTCTTTAGTCAAAAAAGCAGTGAGTTATTCTATCAACGGCTCGAGTCAGTCTGTTGAGTAACTAACTCTCTGATTAACTAACTTAGCTATCCATCAAGGACTCAATTTGTGAAGTATTAACTCGAATTTTTAAAAGGACTAAAATCGAAAAGTTGGTAAGGTTTATTCAACCCCCTCCCCCTTCTAAACCTTACACTCCCACCCTTGGGACCTACAGATTGATTTGAAGAAAAGTCCAAATGCGTCTGGAATTTCTAAAGACTGGCAGAGTTTAGTATTTTGGTCATAATTTTCTCTACAAAATTGATATTGAGTGATTCAAGTGGCTATGGAAAGCTAAGAGAGAGAGCTACAACTCTTATGAAGACACCAAAGCAAATTCGGACGTTTGGATGGCGATGCAGTAGCGAAAAAGTAAGCGGCAGAAGACAACAAAGAGCCAGCGCCCAAAACGGGCGCCGCAGCTCCCAGAGTGTTCTACGGTGGCGCTGCAGCCTCCTCCTTGGCGCTGCAATGCCCGGACTGAAAATAAGGCAGTGGCATTTTGTGTTTGGCACTGCGCAGTGCCCATTTCGAGCTGCGCTGGGCATGGCGGACAAAACAAGAAAACTCCGATTTTTGATCTAAAAGGAGGTACTATAAATAGATACATGGGAGGCTTGATCTAGGGCATGGAGGACACTTGGGTATGAAAACCAACACCACCAAGACACAAGGAAAGAGTTGGGGAAGAAGATTGAAGACATTTATCATCTAGAAAAAGATAAGATTCTTCTTTAATCTTTTAATTCCTTCTTTGTTGTTTCTTGTGTATGATTTGAGATGCATTCTCATTTGATTAAGGATATTTGTATTTTCATCATGAGCTAAACTCTATAATTCTAGAGGGTTGATGTAATCTATGTTTGAACTTATGTTTTGAGATTGTAGTTTGTCAATCTTGATTTCTCAATTTATTTGTGCTATTTGGATTTATTGCTTCTAAATTACTTGATCAATAATTTAGATTGTTGGGTGTATTTGATTTGACTCTTGAGAAAGATAATTGAATACATGACCTTGAAATAGCATAACCTAGGATTTCATAGAATTGAGAGATTTGTGAATCATTTGAAGTCATCAACCAAGATTCATAGTTTTTATCAAGATTTCAATTGGTGATTTTTATAGAGATATTGATTTCCCAATTGTGATCTAAAATCATTTGGCACTCGAGAGAGGAAATGATTATTGTAGAAATCTTGACTTATAAATTGATAATTGATGATTGATAAACCATATTAATAACCTAAGGGATAACTAGATTCATCACACCTCTAGAATTCATTCTCCCATAGATTTAGATGTTTATATTTTGATTAGTTATATCTAGTTATTTTTATTTATAAATTGAGACATCCACCTATTATTGATCTGTCAAATATAGCATAGGTAATTTATACTTGGTACTTATACACGCATTCCCTGTGGATACGACAACCTTACGCATATCACTATATTAAAACTTGACACCGTAGACTTGCGGTTAGAAAAATCTCTAACATGAACAACGTGTAGGATTGTTTGCTAATTTCTAGAGGAATGCAATATCGTCCCCACAAGATACACTAAGTTCGGTTTGCCATTATGAAATAGTGTTCTTGAAAGGCGAAAAGCGAGAATGCTTAAGAATATGGTGAGGAGTATGATTAGTCATTCTATCTTACGAATCACTCTAGGAAGAAGACAAGAAAGGTCATGCATATATCCTTAATAAGGTTTCCAACTAAAGCGACTAACATAATCCCTTATGAACTTTAGACGGGCAAGAAACCTAGTTTGAAGCACTTGCACGTTTGGGAATGTCTAGGCGAGGCAAGGCCTTACAAAGCCTAATGAGAAGAAACCATACTTAAGGACATTTATAGTGTGATTGGATATACTTTCATTTTGAAAATTTTCATTTCACTAGAGAGTAGTAGTGAAAAAAATTTGGGATAAAAAGATGAATTTTGAGAGTGATTGGATGTGAGATGAAAAAGTAATGATGAAAATTGATTTGATGTGAAAATAGTAAAATAATGATTGGATGTGATTGGTAGTTAAAAATGTGTGAGTCAATGAATAGTAAAATTTGTGGGATAATGTGTAATAATGATTAGTTTTTGTGAAAAAATGTGTAGATGTGATTGGTGAAAGAAAAAGTGAGAAAAAGTGAGAGAATAGTATATTTTTGAAAATTTTCATAAAAAATCACATGTTTGGTCAAAAAAAATTCTCCAACGGAACGAAAATAGATTTTCACTCACATCCAATCGCAGCCTTAGTTGTTATTTTGTTGGATACTCTTAAAAGTCCAAAGGGTACAAGTTTTATGATCCCACAACCAAATTTATTTCTAAGTCGTTAAATGCCTGGTTCTTTGAGGATGTTGAGTTTGCGGGGGAGATAGAGTTAAGGATTTTGTCTTTGAAGAGGAATACGTTGATATTCCCACAGTGTTGTTGGCATTGATCGAATTTCATTCACGACCTTGTTCAAGACACAAATCAAGACAATGTCGGAGAACCTCTGTTTTAAATTATTCCATATGAACAAACTCTACAACCTCAAGAACTTATGCCATTGAGAAGATCCACTATGGAAAGAAGAAGTGCAATGCCGGATGATTACATTGCATTTCTCAAAGAAATTGAGGTTGGCATTGGAATGGTGGAAGATGATTCAATCAACTTCTATAAAGCCATGGAAAGTTCCAACTATCAAAAGTGGATGGATGCCCATGAATGAATAGATTAAGTCTATGAGGGACAATGACGCATGTGAACTTGTCCCATTGCCATAAGGTGCGAAACTCATTGGATGCAATGGATATTTAATACCAAGAAAGATTCAAGAGGCAATGAGGAAGGTACAAAGCTGTCTTGTCACAAATGGTTTTACAGAAAAGAAGGCATCAACTATAAAGAGACTTTCTCTTGATTTCTTTGAAAGACTCTTTCAGGATTATAATGGCATTGGTGGCACACTTTGATCTTGAGTTACATTAGATGGATGTAAAGGCGTTGTTTCTCAATGGTGACATTGATGAGGCAAATTATATGGTGCAACGAGTAAAACTTTGTGTCGGAAGACTCAAAGGATATGGTTTACAAACTTAAGAAATCTATCTATGGACTCAAGCAAACACTTGGATAATGATATTTTAAGGGCTCATCCGGTGATCATCTCGTTCGGTTTTGAGATGAATTTGGTTGATGATTGAATATATCATAGGTTATGTGGGAGTATGTCGATGACTTTTTGCTTGCCATCAACGATATAGACTTATTGCACAACACCAAGAGATTTCGATTAAGAATATTGAGATGAATGATTTTGATGATGTCTCTTTTGTGTTAGGATGCAAACACCGAGATCACTCTCGGAGTATTATGAATTATCACAAAAGAACTATATTGAAAAGGTCTTCAAAATGGCATGCGGATTATAAACCAAATGATAACCCCGTGGCTAAGGGAAACAAGTTGATCTCAAACAATGCCCTAAGAATGATTTGAGGAAAATAAAATGCGTAAGATTCCGTCGGCAAATAGAGTCGATGTATGATCAGTATGTCTGTGATTGGATATTGTGTACATTGTAGGGATGATTGGTGGATATATAATTAAGTCGGGAATATACAATATTTGAAAAGCTTGATCAAACAAGTCTAAGGTACTTATGGATAAAGAAAAGTTACATGCTCACATATCGAGGTCGGATCGGTTTGAGATCATTTGATACCGACTACGATTTTATTGGATGTCAAGATAACATGGTATCTAAGTTGGCTATGTATATTTGTTAGTTGTGGAAGAGTTCTAAACATTCTATTATATAGACTCTTCTATCATGATAGCGAAATTTATAGTGTGTTATGGAACATCCAAATCATGGATTATAGTTGCGAAAGTTTGTCACGAGGTCGATGCATATGTAGATGGTATTAAAATACCACTAAGTTTGTGACATTGAGTCAAGAACGCTATATTCCAAACAACAGAACTCGACGAAGACTAAACATAAAGAGATTAAGTTCCGATTGTTAAAGATATAAGTCAAAGTGGACAAAGTGTCTATAGAACATCGATACAAACTCCATAATTGCGGATCCGTTTACTAAGGGATTGCCACTCAAAGGGTTTCATGAACTTGTTGTTCATATGGGTGTCAAATCGTTGAGAATATATATATTTTTAAAGGATATTCGAGTTCAAGTGGAGTTTGTAATTATAATGTTCTTTAATATGTACATATTTTCGATTACTTGATTTAAGGATGCTTTAAGGTTTTACTGCGAGAGATAAATTTTGGTCATGTACACTTTGATTCGGCATATGGTTGGATCTCACTAAGGTAAGGTGGACCGGTTGGAAATAGGCATGTTAAGATCACATTGCATGAAATTTCCATGCTACACATCCACATCATGATCCATGTCTTTAATTGTGTTGGCATATGTGACCATTGATGGGTTGAGTTACGATAAATGTAACGAAGGCCGCTTTGATCCTATGTTGGTACGATTAATGGACCGGATTGGTTCTGAATACATTTGGTTATGACAAAAAGTTGAGCTCATATGGTTATTTTTACAATACATAATTATAAGGTTACACATATAGCCCAAGTGGGAGATTGTTGGATCATAATCCAACATTGGGCTTATATGTGAAATAATTATGCATTATGGACTGTCAATTAAGGTTAAACCCATTTTATAAGTGATCAAATTAGGTTTAAGAAATTGGGCTTCAATGTATCTAATAGGGTGTGGGCCTTTAATGTGTAGATACTTAATGGGCTATTCCTATTTTAATGATGGGCTAAAATAGGATACTCAATATAACACAGTTATATAAGGGTTATGGTCCCTAGGTCACACGTCTACGACATTCTATTCTGCTATCCCATCGTCAGAAAGAAACCTACGGAGAAAACTAAAGTGTTCTCTGAAAAGCTTCAAGTCGTGTAGATCTAGAAGGCCAAATCCCATTATTCAACTACTATGGATTCAAGTTATGGATTGAGTGCACGCCGCAATCTAGTCTTTGATTCTTGATAATTCGATATGAACGCTCCGGATTAAAGTGATATAATTCACTAAAGTTTATTCCAACAGGTTTTAGTAGGAACTAGTATTTCACCGTGCGATGCACGGACTCGTATAATAAAAATATTATTTTTTAATAATAACAAAATATAGAATTTCAATAGATAATTAAAACGTAACTACAAATATATTTGATTTTGAGCTATATATGTTAAAGTATAGAACAATAAATCATAAGTACACACTAAAACAAATCCAAAAAATTAGAAAAGAAAACAAAATATTTTAAATAAATTTGGAATGTATTACATATGATAACCAAATTAAAAATAAATTATAAAATGTTGTTAAATTAAATATCAAATTGAACAATTAATAGCATTTCATAGATTATTTCAAAAAAAAAAATAGCGCTTCATATATGGGCCTCAAAACATATAACATGAAAATATATTAAAAATTACAAAAAAAAATGACCCACTTAGTGTGTGGGTGACTTGATTTGTTTGGCCCAACTTAAATATAATTAAATGAAAAATACAAAACAAAAAATGGAATGATTTCTGCACGTTGAAACCTAGCCGAGCCACCGACGCCCCATTTGCAAAAAATCATCTATCTCTCTCTCTAACAAATTATCTCAAAAACTTCGTTCTTGCTCGAAAAATATTTAGAGATAATGATTTCTTTTTCTGTTTTTTCTTGCTCTACAAATGGAGATCATTCGTTTGTACCCAAAAAATTCGAAAGAGATCCCGATTTTGGATTTTCAATAGAACAAATAAATAAAATGTGAAAAATTAATTCCATTCGAATGGAAAATTTCAGATCTATATTTTTATTATTATAGATCTGAAAATTTTTGTTCGAACAATTTATTATCTTTAATGTAGTTTGTAGTTTGACTTTTGCAGACATTATTCAGATTTGTAATGAACATAACAAAAAATTTCAGATCTATACTTGTTTTTAATAGATCTGAAAAATATGTCTGAATGAAAACAATTCTAAATTGTTTTTCTAATTATTTGTTTTTAGGTTTAGTTTTTTTAGTCGTTTTTTGGAGTTGTACTGTACATCCAAATCAGATATAAATGTTTATCACATCCGAGTATTTCCGTTCTAATGAATGATTTCCTACACGTTGAAACCTAGCCGAGCCACCGACGCCTCATTTGCAAAAATTCATCTCTCTCTAACAAATTATCTCAAAAACTTCGTTCTTGCTCAAAAAATATTTAGAGATAATGATTTCTTTTCTCTGTTTTTTGCTTGCTCTACAAACGAAGATCATTCGTTTGTTGTACCCAAAAATTCGAAAGAGATCCCGATTTTTGGATTTTCAACCGAACAAATAAATAAAATGTGAAAAATTAATTCCATTCGAATGGAAAATTTCAGATCTATATTTTTATTATTATAGATCTTAAAATTTTTGTTCGAACAATGTATTATCTTTAATGTAGTTTGTAGTTTGACTTTTGCGGACATTATTGATTTGTAATGAACATAACAAAAAAATTCAGATCTATACTTGTTTTTAATAGATCCGAAAAATATCCGAATGAAAACAATTCTAAATTATTTTTCTAATTATTTGTTTTTAGGTTTAGTTTTTAGTCATTTTTGGAGTTGTCTTGTACATCCAAATCAGATCTATAAATGTTTACCACATCCGAGTATTTCCGTTCTAATGAAAGCACTTTTTTATGAGTTTTTAGCCTTTGTTCCAGTTTGTGTTGAATATTAAAAAAAAATTTAGTTCTATATTATTTGTTTTTATTTTGTTTTAATAAAATTTAAGGGCTTTTCTTATTTTCTTTCCTTATATTTGAATCGATCCAAATGCACAATGTTGCAATTATCTCTTTTCTTTTCTTTCAATTTTCATGTTTGTATGTTGATGACCTATAGGAAGCTTTGTTCACCATCTTGCTCGGTGGATCCGACTTTATCATTCACGCGACCAAATCAACTTTCCAAACAGTGCGATTTAAGCATAGTTTTGAAATTATAACTTAGACATTTGAAACCATATTCCTAAAATAATATTTTTTTTCTAGATTTACTTCAATAATATTTTTCTATTTACGGTCTGCATATAGATCCAGATTTTTTGTGATTTTTTAAAATAATATTTAATATTTAAAAATCTGTATACTAATTGGTTTTTAGGGTTTTCTTACCTAAAAAAATAACATGATCTAGATATTTTCTAATAGATCTGATCCATGCTTAGAGAATCGATGGTTTTTTTGATATTTTTCTTTTTTAGATTTTGTAATCTTAACATTTATTGGGCATCAAAATTTCTGTTTGCACTATGATGTTTCAATTGATAGTTTTTTGGAAAATTGATGCTATGGGCATAGAATGGACATAAATAATTAGGGATTGTTTGCCGACAATATAGACAGAAAACAAAAATAACTAATTATAAAATATGATTTTTCTCAAAAATTATAAAATACGTAAGTTTTAAAATTTCAAGTAACTATAGTTATACTATTACCGATGAAAGTCTGGATTCGTCCATAGAGTCCACATATTTGAATGAGTCAAATGGTTTGAAATATATCATACATCGGAAATCATCATTGAAAATTTCCGGGAAAAAAAATCAAACAGAACTTTTGTATTCTGTTGTGCGGTCTTGTACTTCATCATGTTGTCTGTCACAGTAAAAATTTTCGATTTGCTGGCACTTATAGTTGAATGAATCCTTTATCCCTAATTAAAAGAAGTAAAATATGTTAAATATATATCGTTCTATTTTTTTTATATATAGACAGAAGAAAACTACGTTCTTCTTACCTCTTTGTTGTGGAAACACATTCTAAGCTTCAACGTCCACCGCAGGTACATTATAAAATCGCCAGAATGAAGCTTACGCGTCCATTGTCCATTGAAGTTTATTTGGATCAATATCCTTAATTACACTTTGAATAGAGCCATTTGAAGAGATTTTTGCAAATTTTGTGATACATGTATTCGAATGCGAATGAACTCTGCAGGGACTTTTCCAAATAATGGTGTGCTCTTGAAATGGGGTGGACATATTTATAATGATTGATCGGTGATCTCGTTGATTTAATTAAATATTTCAAAATAAAATATTTTTGTCGAAGAAAATTATCTCTGTTTGCAACCACTTTCCAATGAACAAACGGTGGAATATATTTAATTATAATGCATAGATAAACAAAAATGCTCTGCACATGGCTCAATGAATAAATAAAAGAACAATTTTTTGAATTTACTATGCAAAACTCCTGGCATGGTTAAAATGCAGAGCAACACAACAGTCGCACACTACTCAATGAATACAATAGTTTGCTAGTTTAGGTAATCATTGGAGTAGGCATGCAATAATAGTGCGAGATATCGTAAATAAATACACAATATGCATGACTTTTAGATGAAATATACCAACAATAAAAGTTTCCATATTTGGCATTAGCATTTTGGCGGGAAATTTCCTTTTTGGAGACTTTCTTGGTTTTATATATATATAGATTAGGAAAGAAGTGGAAGATAGACATGGGTCATGGGTGTCGTCCAATCTAATTTATTAATTTTATGACATCATAGTTTCTAGAATTTAAAAAAAAAAAAGAAATTCATATCTGTTTAGAACATGGCAACTATCCATTTTTGTCAATTGAAAGGATAATATTTGAGGACTATGATTAATGGTTTAAAGAGTGCATAATTATTATTTTTTAGAGAAAAACCTATAGGAGAAAAAAAGATAAATAGTAAAACACTACTTCTCATATGTTTGGATCGCCCATAAACATAGAAAACTCAAGACCTATGTTATGAACAGAAAGACGAAAACCTCAAGCCCAAAACTGTGATTTCTCTCTATCTTGGACTTGAAACCTAGCATGAGGTAGAATATCATAGCCCCTAAACTATCGCATGTTAAGTTTCACTATCATATATACTCTCCCGTCCCATAAAGATAGACAAATTGATAAGGGCAAATGATTGTCTGGGCCGACCTGATAGGCCCAGGACCTTGGACCGACCTGATAGGTCTAGGAGTGTTTGGCCGACCTGGTGATACCGGGCATTGGACCGAAATGATGAGGCCCATAGTTTTTAGGATGGTCTCGTTAAGTGTTAAATAATGGGTCGATCCGTGGAGGCTTATAGCAGGAGATTGGTATAGGGCTTATCAACTTGGGCCGGCCTGTTAAGGCTCGAGCTCAAATTGTTGTGATGAGCCGACCTGTTGGGGACGTGCTAAAGTTGAACATGACTTCAGAAGAATAGGTCAGTTCGGAATATGAGATGTATAAGACTGAGGATGCCTTGTAAGATTTAAAAGGTTTTGTATTAACACAAAGGGCCGACGTGTTCTGAGAGATCGGAGCTCTGGTATTACAGGCGTAGAATTAGGGTTTTTAATGAGATCCGATCCTAATCTAATGATGACTCTGACACCAAATCGTAACGGAATCCCGGATTTTACGGAAACCCTAATCCGAGCTAAGGTATAAAAGGCCCAAGCCCAGGTTCATTCTAACCTAATCCCATTTTTTACTGTTACATTGCTTTTTTCTCTCTCTAGCCTTTGTTTCCTTCTCAAATACTGACTTAAGCATCGGAGAGGGTACGCCGGAGCCCCCCTCCGGCCCCCTTTTGTGCAGGTGTCGTGGTGGTTTGCGTCTGGGAAGGTGCTCGGCGGGGAGAAGTAATATTTGGGAGTAATCAAGTGGCGCCGTCTGTGGGAATCATTGAGCAGAGACGTGAGATTCGAGTTTTGGCTATGGAGGAGGTTAGGAGAAGTTTGGAAGATGATTTGAACCATACGCCGCTGGGAGATACTCCGGGCGTAGTCACGCAGGGGGATGTTCCACCTCCGCCCCCACCACCCCCGGTGAACGGCGGAGGGCAGCGGGTGCAGAGGGCGGGAGCGGATGGACAGACGCCTATGTCTGGGGGGAGTATAGATTTGAGTCCAATGTTCTTTGAACAATTGGGTGGCTTCATCACCAGAGCTGTGGAGCAGACGGTGGAGAGACGCTTGAGGGAGATGCTTCCACCACCAGCTCCACCGGTGGTCCCCCCTCCTCCTGTGGTCCCTCCGGAGGTAGGAGAAAGAGGTTGGCGGCCGACTATGGCGGAGGAAGTACATTCATCAAGGGCGGAGCATGTGTCTACTGAGGACCAAGATTGGTCGGAACGGATGGATGACCTTCACCGTGAGGTGCGAGATATTCGTCGGAGGGTGGTGGAGTGCCGGAGCGGCTGCGGATTCGGGTGAGAGGGGACACCCTTCTCGGAAGAGGTGATGGCAGACGAGCTTCCGGCCTCATACCGAGCTCTGAGCTTCGAATATGATGGTACCACAGATCCGTGGGACCATCTTTGCCGTTTTGAGAACCTTTGCTGCTCTACTACACAGATTCACGGACGGCGTGATGTGTAGAGTTTTTCCTACCACTTTGACGAAATCGGCTCAGAAATGGTTTAGCCAGTGGCCCGGGCTCCATTCGAATTTTCATGACTTTAGCCTCGGCTTTCCTTAACCTGATTACGAGTTGTCAGTAAGTACAAAAAGCGCCACGACCTGTTTAGTATCAAACAGAGAGAAGGGGAAGGACTTCGGAGCTATATCCAGAGGTTTACAGCGGCAAAGTTGGAGGTGCCGTCAGCCTAGTCCAGAAATTTTGGCCAATGCCCTAGCTCAGGGCCTGAGGGATGGGGAGTTCTTTGAATCATTAGTGATAGAGATTTCTGCTAAGACATTTGACGAGCTGTTAGCTCGGGCGGAGAAATATATAAACCCGGGAAGAGGCGAGAAAATGAAAAGAGAGGAGGGGGAGAAAGAGAAGAGACAGGAGGGAAGATCAGAAGACAAAGTACCTCGGAAAAAGCCGAGGTCCGAGGCAATGGGAGGAAGGCCGAGGTTTGAGAAGATATCGCTTTGGTCGTTCCTCGTGGCGAAGTGCTTGTAGCTATTGAGAGGCATCCCGACCGAGATGGCCAAAGGCGCACGCAGAGGCACGAAAGCGAAATGTAAGGAGTTTTGTAGATTTCACAATGAGTATGGGCACACAATGGATCGGTGCACACACACGAGGATGAGATCGAACGGCTCATTCAAGCAGTCACCTCGGGAATTTGTGTACATTGACAAAAAGGAGAAAAAAGGGGAATATAAGAGGGATAACCGGGATATCATCAACTCGGCGGGAGCCGGAGCGTAGGGGGAGGAGAGGGAAGAGCTACCTCCACCTCCGCCCCACCTCGGCGTGAGGTCATCCGGATGATTGTTGGAGGGCCGGGCGGAAGGAGATTCGAGGCGAGCTCGGAAAAATTATGTGAGAGCGGCAAAGACACGGATCGGGTGCAAGAACGATTGAAGGTGGAACAGTCGGCCAAGGGCGAATATCCAATTTGGACCGAGGATTGCGGGGGTATTGTGACACCTCACACGATGCCCTTGTGATCACAAAATGACGATCTCTAATTATGATGTGCAGCGGGTATTTGTGATACCGGGAGTTGGCCGGATATTCTATTCTATGATTGCTATAGGAAGATGGATCTCCAGTGTCGGCTTGGAGACGGTGGACACGGCGTTGGTCGGATTCTGATTTGGAGGGATGATCCAACCAATAGGTATGATTACTTTTTGTCTCTTTGGGTAAGAGCCCAATCGTAAAACTAGAATGATTCGATTTTTGATAGTCGAGGCACCGTCCTCTTATAATGTCATGTTGGGTAGGTAGACCGGCACTAAATGCCTTCCAAGCGTGGTGTCGGTATACCATCTAAAAATGAAATTTCTGTGGGAGAGAAAGTAGGGGAAGTCGATGGTGATCGAGTATATGGCTAGAAAATACGACGAGAAAGTATTCGAAGGCGAGAAAGGGGAGTGTTTTTGATGATGATAGAAACAAAGACAAGTTGGTTAGGTTGGATGAACCGGTGGAGCATGTCCGCCCAATGATGAAATGATGATGGTCGAGTTAGTTCCGGTGACCGATAAGGTCACTAAGGTCGGGAAAGAGTTGATGATGAATTAAGGGATGAGTGGTGGAGTTTTTAAGGAATAATGTGGATGTATTTGCTTGGACAGCGGAAGACCTGGTGGGAATAGATCCAAGCATCGTGAGCATAGCTTAATGTTAACCCATCATATAAGCGGTAAAACAAAAATAAGAGGAACCGGTCCTAAGAAGGATGCTATAATTAGGCGGAGGTGCAAAAGTTGTTGAAAGTAGGGCACATTAAAGAAATCCATTTAGGAATGGCTATCTAATGCAAAGATTGGTTCAAAACGGAGGACGATTGGCGCATGTGTGTGGACTTTAGGGATTTGAATCGTGCTTGCCCTAAAGATTATTACCCATTGCCTCGAATTGATCATTTGGTGGATTCGACGTCGGGATGTGAACCGCTTAGCATGATGGATGCATCACAGGATATCATCGATCGATCAAAGCCAGCGTAGAAGACCAAAAAAGGGTATGCTTCACCACCTCTTTTGGTACCTTACGCTATGTAGTAATGCCGCTCGGATTAAAGAATGCGGAGCCACATACCAAAGGTTGGTGGATAAGATGTTTGGGGAGCAGCTCGGGCAGAACATGGAAGTGTACGTAGAGCGATATGTTGGTCAAAAGTATAAAAGCTATGGATCATGTGCATGACTGGCCGAAACGTTTGACACCGGCGAAGTATAGGATGAAGTGAACCCCGAAGTGTGCCTTTGGGGTCAGTCGGGAAAGTTTCGGGGTACATGGTAACGGAGAAAGGAATAGAGGCCAACCTTAGGAAAAGGTCAAGGCCATTAGAGAGATGGCACCACCTCGGGATGCCAAAGATGTGCAGTGTTTAACAGGTCGGCTAGCCGCATTGAATCGCTTTATTTCACGCCTTGCAGAGAGAAGTTTGCCCTTTTTTAAGGTCTTGAGGAAAGCCAAAAAGTTTGTTTGGGATGAAGAGTGCCAAAAAGCTTTCGAGGACTTGAAAAATTATTTGGCTGATCTATCATTGCTAACTAAGCCGTTGCCTGGGGAGCCCCTATACCTCTATCTTTCGGTAGGGAGCAAGGGGTTAGCACGGTCTTGATCGGGAGAGATATCGGTTCAGAGGCCGTGTACTATGTCGAAAGTTTTGAGGAATGCCGAGCTGCGATATATGCGGAGATAGAGAAGGCGGGTTTGGCTTGGTGGTGATCCGCGAGGAGACTTTGGCCGTATTTCCTTTCGCATAAGGTAATCGTTCGAACTAATCTTCCATTGAGAAATGTGATGAGTAAACCCGAGGTAGCGGGGAGGTTAGTGAAGTGGGCTATCGAAATGAGCGAGTATGATATCGATTTGAGAACAGATCGGCCATCAAAGCTCAGGCTTTGGCAGATTTTGTTCAAGAATCAACTAGAGATGATAGCAGTGAAGGAGCTTGGGTGATTTATGTGGATGGTTCAGTAGGGAGTTCGGGATGTGGTGCTGGTATTGTTTTGATCAGCCCGCAAGGATCGAAAATGACTTTCTTTGTGAGGTTGGAGTTCAAGCTATCTAATAATGAGGCAGAGTATGAAGCATTCATCAGAGGAATGCAAATGGCCATTGAGATGGGGGCTGTTAGGATGGTAATTTACATGGACTCTCAGCTCGTCCATAAACAAATTATGGGAGAGTTCGAGGTAAGGGAAGAAAGGATGAAGAGGTATGTTGAAGCATATCGAGCTTTAGAAAGAAGAGTGAAAGAAATCAAGATATGTCGGTCCCGAGGGGAAGAAAATGGTCGTGGATTTTCGGCAAAATCGCGATTCGGCCTCAGGGGAGAATCAAGCTAAACAGATCACACTTTTGGTAGCAAAAGAAACGGCACTGGGGTTGGAAGTCGGAGAGATTGAGGAGAAAGAGGATTGGAGGTCGGCTATCATAGCTTACTTAAAAGAGGGGGTCTTACCAATAGGTAGGCGTGAAGCAGCTCGACTGAAAATTCGGGCGACACGTTTTTGCATTATCGGGGATAAGTTATATAAGAGAGGCTTCTATGCCTTTGCCGAGGTGTTTGAGTGGAGAAGAGGGTACATATGTGCTCGAGAGATACATGAAGGTTGTTGTGGGAACCACATGGGAGCAAGAATTTTGATGAAAAAAGTCCTGGGCGCAGGGTATTTTTGGCCTTACCCGAAGAGGAAGCGAAAAAGTTGGTGAGAGCATGCGAAAAATGTCGATCCATGCACCTTTGGTACATCGACCGGGCGGAGGAACTCATGACGATGAGCTCGGCATGTCCATTTGCAAAATGGGGAATTGACATCGTGGGTCCCTTTCTCCTGGCCAGGTCGAGGAAATTCTTGATTGTGGCAATCGACTATTTTAGCAAGTGGGTGGAGTTAACCTCTTGCTAAGATAAATGAGGATGCGATGATGAAATTTATTTGGCAAAACATAGTATGTCGGTACGGAGTGCCTCGGGCCTTGATATCGAGATAATGGGACGCATTCACGGGGCGTAAACCGAGCTTGGTGTGAGGAAATGAAGATCAAGCAAAACTTCACTTGGTGGCTCACCCGCAAGCTAATGGGCAAGTGGAGGTAACTAATAGGATTCTTGTCCAAGGATTGAAAGCTCGGCTTGAAAAGCGCAGGAGGAGCATGGGTTCGGGAGCTCGGTTGGTCTTTGTGGGCTTATCGAACTAATCCGGAAGGAGGCCACCTGGTGAGGCTCCGTTCAGTTTGGTGTATGGCATGGATGCAGTCATACCGGTGGAGATCGGGATGGAAACACATCGAGTCTAGAATTTTGATGAAAATATTAATGAGCCGTTGATCCGAGAGGCATTGATACGATAAATGAGAAGAGGGAGATGGCATTTTTGCAAAGATGGAAAAGACACGAGGAAGGATCAAAGCAACTTATGATAAGAAAGTAAAGAAAAGGGCCTTTCAGTCGGTGATTTGGTTTTAAGAAGGTCGGATGCTAGCAAAAACAAAGGGGGTGGATGCGTGGGAAGGGCCACCGGGTAGTGAAGGTGTTGGCGGGAGGTGCGTATGATTTGGAAGAGATCGGAGGTCGAAAGCTCAGAGGCTTGGAACACGATTTGCAATTTGAAGAAATATCATTCCTAGAATAGAGAAATATTTGATGTAATCAATCTACTCGTTTTGAATGAAATGATACGCCCTACATTATGAGTTGGGAAAGTGGAAATGATTAAAATTGACAAGTATTTGGAGCTCACCGAGCTAGTCTCAAATACTTGGGGCCACGAGGCCATGCGAGGAGCTCGGCTCGAGCCGCCTTCCTTTGAAGATCGACAAGTATTTGGAGCTCACTCGAGCTAGTCTCCAAATACTGGGGCCACGAGGCCATGCGAGGAGCTCGGCTCGAGCCGGCTTTCTTGAAGATCGACAAGTATTTGGAGCTCACTCGAGCTAGTCTACAAATACTTGGGGCCACGAGGCCATGCGAGGAGCTCGGCCGAGCCTTCCTTTGAAGATCGACAAGTATTTGGAGCTCGGCTCGAGCTAGTCTCCAAATACTTGGGCCACACGAGGCCATGCGAGAGAGCTCGAGCGCCTTCCTTTGAAGATCGACAAGTATTTGGAGCTCGGCCGAGCTAGTCTCCAAATACTTGGGGCCACGAGGCCATGCGAGGAGCTCGGCTCGAGCGCCTTCCTTGAAGACCGGCAAGTATTTGGAGCTCACCGAGCTAGTCTCCAAATACTGGGGCCATGAGGCACATGCGAGGAGCTCGGCTCGAGCCAACTTTAATACAATTGACAAGTATTTGGAGCTCACTCGAGCTAGTCTCCAAATACTGGGGCCACGAGGCCATGCGAGGAGCTCGGCCGAGCTAGCTTCCTTGATGAAATTGACAATTATTTGGAGCTCACTCGAGCTAGTCTCCAAATACTCGGGAGGTGAGGAAACTTTGCCGACCGAACCTTCCACGCTCACTCGGGCTTGGTCGACATGACAAGAGACATCGGATCCGGAGATCGCTAAGCTCGGTCTTGAGGTCGCATTATCGATCTCGAGCCTTTATTTTGGCCTCTGCAAGCCACCGTAGCTTTGTTGACCTCTTCCGCCTCCTTGTACCGGCGGTTCTCCTCTAGGAGTTTAGTCTCCCGAGCTTTTAGCCGGATGACCTCCTTCTTGGAATTGTTGAGCTCGGCACTTTGGGAAGGATCAGCAAAGCCAACCCGAGCTCGGGGAGATCGGTGCGACCAATCGTGCCGGCCTTGGAGTGGTTGAGGCGAGAATGAAGTCACCACCAAAGATCACCGAGTTTCTCCATGGCGGTTGGTCGGGGTTCGGGCACATGCCCTGAACATATGGATGGCAAAGGTTCCATCGTTGTTCTTCGGATGGAATTGCCAGTGAAGGAAGGTTTGATTGGGCGTATGAATGGGAGTGCGAGAGAGAGAGAAGCGGCGGGGAGGTGGGGTGTTCTTCGCCCTCTTGGCGCCTGTGTCTTGGGTGCCGACTACCGACCTTTGGGAGGAGGAGGTCGGAAAGAAGGTTGAGCCCCTGGGCCGCGGTGAGATCGGCCATCAGCTGCAGAATCGTGGTCTGGTCCGAAGTGGAGAGAGTCGACCTCGGGCGTGGGGGCAAAAGATGGATGAAGGAGGTTGTGAGCCGGAGCAATGGCTTGCTCCTCATCATCCTAAAGCAACCATCCTGTGCCATGAACATATCTCGCACAAAGAGGAAAGATTAGCTAGTGAGTAAATAAAATAAACTAACTACAAAAATGACAATTACCAATATCACAATGCAAGGAGCCAATGATGGGGCTCATTTCAAAAAATATGTGAAGAAGAGAGAGGGGTGATAAGGCGAGAGAGGTCATACTTGACCAAGGTGAGTTTATTTATCCGGGCCCGGAGATCGGAGACCGATCCGGGGTCAGGTTTGCATTGAAGTGGAAGAGTCCAGGTCCAAGCAATTGAAACCCCAAGCTGGGGGAAGAAAGGAAAAATATTTGTCCTTCCAAAATTTGTTGGAGGAAGGATACTTGCTTAGAACCGAGCATCACCCGGGAGGTGATGTAGAAAAAAACCCTTGGTGTTTGAGCTCTTTATTTGGAATAGGGCAAAGAATGCGGATCTAGAGTGGGTTCTATGTCTAAATACTTAGTCAAAATAATGGCTTACCAGATACGAATGAGTTCGGCTAGTTGATTTAAAGGCACCGGAGAATTCGGATACCCCAACCATGAATGGATGGATGGGAAATCGGAGGCCGCCTCTATCCGACCTACGAAGAAGGATAGGGCATTGGGTGGGAGTCGGTTAGGGTCGGTCGGAGTTTCTTTGGGAAGATAGAGTTTGAAAGAGGACGGAATTTGGCGGTTCTTTTGAGGTTTGAAGATTCAAATGATAAGGTGGTCCCCTTAAAATCATGAGGATATACAGTAAAGGACCTGAGCACGGGCTCTGATCTCTATTCAGATTTAATCCCGACGAATCGAACTAGATTGGCCGCATCGGTCGATGGGCGGACTCCGTGAGGAAAGTGGGGAAGGAGAGCGAGCTCGTCGTTATTGCCCACCGTTCTAAGTCGGGCGACGATCGGGTCCGATGGTGTCAGTGAGAGGAAGAAGAAGTCATATTTAAAGGAAAAGAAAATTTGGAGAAGAAAGGTTTACTTATCGGATAGAAATAGGAGGTTGAGGAGGAAGATGGTCCGGACCGTGAAACTTTGGGAAGCTCTAGGAACTTGGAGAATACTGTGGGAGAAGATGAATATTTCGGGAAAGATTTCTCAAAATCGAAAAGAAAGAAAAATGAAAAATGGAGGAAGAAAGTGGCTTTTATAAGGGAGAGAAGACAAAAGCGGTGCCTCGATTTTCGAGGAGATGATTCGACGGTCTTACAGGCGTCGAGAGGCGAAAGGACGTCTTATCAATCAAATCCGCGTGTCGTACTCGCCGAAAGGCCAAAGGGCGGAGGAATTTCAAATGCCAAGAGTCGGGGGAAAGTGAAAAGCATTGACCCTAAATGTTAGGTCGGATTCGGCCTATGAGCAACTATGGTTGAGTGCGAGACCAACCCACAAAATTGGGGAGGAATTGATAAGGGCAAATGATTGTCCTGGGGCCGACTGACAGCCCGGACTGGACCGACCCGAGCAGTTCAGTGAGTGTTTGGCCGACCCTGGTGATACCGGGCATTGGACCGAAATGATGAGGCCCATCGCCTTAGGATGGTCATTAAGTGTTAAATAATGGGCCGATCCGTGGAGGGCTTATAGTAGGAGATTGGTATATGGCTTATCAACTCGGTCACTGTTAATGCTCGAGCTCAAATTGTTGTGATGAGCCGAATTGCTGGGGACGTGCTAAAGTTGAACATGACTTGAGGGAAGAATAGGCCGTTCGAATATGAGATGTATAAGACGAGGATGCCTTGTAAGATTTAAAAGGTTTTGTATTAACACAAAGCCGACGTGTTCGAGAGATCGGAGCTCGGTATTACAGCGTAGAATTAGGGTTTTTAATGAGATCCGATCCTAATCTAATGATGACTCGACACCAAATCGTAACGGAATCCCGGGTTTTACGGAAACCTTTAATCCGAGCTAAGGTATAAAAGGCCCAAGCCCAGTTCATTCTAACTTAATCCCATTTTTTATTGTTACATCATTCTTTTTTCTCTCTCTAGCTGTTTTGTTTCCTTCTCAAATGCGACTTAAGATCGGAGAGAGTGGCACGCCGGAGCCCTCCGGCCCCCCCCTTTTGTGCAGTGTCGTGGTGGTTTGCCTCGGGAAGGTGCTTTCGTGAGGAGAAGTAATATTGGGAGTAATCACAAATAAAAGAATTCACACATATTAAGAAAACATTATAAATGTAATTGAGATTATAATTTTTTTCATATTCTTCATATTCGCCCTTGCATTAAATGGTATTATATCATTACAAGTAAATTAAATAGGGTAATTTAATATATTGTTGTATAATTAATACTCTCAATAAGAAAACAAGCCTATAATTTGGGATGGACGAAAAAGAAAAGATGATCTATCTTTTTGGGACGAAGGAATAACAACTTTTAACATGCACTAAGTTTCAAATCAATGCTTTTACTCAAAAATAAATTTAGTAGACTTGGTATTAAATTTGAAATTTTATTGAGAGTACAGTCCGTAACCATTGTTAGTAATTTTATGTTATTACTTTAAGTAGGGGTGTCAAATCGTGTTATCGTGTCGTGTTTTCGTGTCGACACGATAACGACCACGACACGATAAAGGGCAAACACGAACACGACACGATAAGGATTCGCTCCACACTAATACCTAACACGAAAATTTTCGTGTCGACCCACACCCACACCGATAGTGACACGATAAGTCAAAAATAAAAAGAAAATGATTTACACGTTAATACACGATAGCAAATTACACGATATGATTTATTTTTTATTTTACGAAAATACACATATGATATACAAAATATCAAAGTTATCGTGTCTTTTATCGTGTCACTAATGCAAGTAAATGTGTCATTATCGTATCCTTATCGTGTCGTGCGTGTCATTATCGCGGTCGCTAATGTAAACGTGTCATTATCGTGTCTTTATCGCGGTTAGGTATGCATCATTATCGCGCTTAAAGTAAACACGATAAAAAACACTAACACGACACTAAATTTTCGTGTCCTTATCGCGGTCGACACGATAAGGACACGAACACGTTAAGCGCCAAACACTAACCCGCTATTTTAGGTCGTTTTAGGTAATGCGTCTTTATCGTGTCGTCGTACGAAATCCACCCCTAACTTTAAGTGAACAATGTTTCTCTTTTCTAAAAAGATGTAAATTTAAAGATTTAAAAAGAATTAAAAATGAGAAACGTTTTTTTTTTCTTCTACATAAAATAAAGTCGGTCTTTTTTTATAGTCATTCCCATCAATCCGGATATTTTTAGCCATTTTTTTCGAATACATCTTTTTAGTTATTTTGGAGTATTTAAAACTCAATTTGCCCTCGAGTCAATTAATCGCATATCGAGTCACATTAACTCCAAGCATCGAGTTATCAGAATCGTGACTCGACATTGAGTTATCAGAATCGATGTCGAGGTACAACATCTAGTTCTCTCACTTATTATAACCAGTTTTTTTTTTCAAAAAACTTTGAAATCACATAACGTTTTCGTTTTAAATCCGTTTTGCATGTATAATATATCAAATTAATCCTCTTTTTGATAACTATAATTCAACACTCATATTGCATATTTAAAAACGAAAAATACAAGTTCGATTTTTTAAAAATGTTTGAAAAAAAGAGTAAGAGGATACATAGAGATAGGTGAAAGAGATAGAAATAATTCAAATATCAAACAAACATTCTAGATGGGTATTAATCATTTTATATCCAAAATGGCTAAAAAATACGCCTCACAAAAACGATTATTTTTAATCTTTACATTTTATAAATGACTATTTTATACAATTTCCACTAAAATATATGACTCTGTGTATGTATTCCATTTCAAGTCCACGTCAGGGAGGTACGACACAATCACATGGACATGGGGTAGTAGTAAACGATGCGAGGCACGTCACCCCATCTTTTACGATTGAGTTTCCGCCACGTCGTCTCTATTCAACCGCAAATCACGCATCTCCGTCCATCCCCCAAAGCCGATCCAACGGCATCGAGGAGCCTGACGTGGTTCTTTCCCCCCTCTCACTGACGTCACCCCCACCTATTTTGGAGGTTTTGGGATGACACGTACATTTACATTTAAATACGTGGATGGTTAATGCATTCCATGACCTGTTTTTAAATACATTATTTAGCATTAATTCTAGTATTTAAGAACATAACGTACCACGTATTACTCTTATTTTATTTACGCATCCTGATGAATCGACTAGAGTCAACATGATATTATTCAAATTCGTTTGAGTTTTTTTTGTCTAATTTAAAAAAAAAATGAGTTTTATTTGATTTTTAATCGAATTAAATTTGAACAAGTTTTAATTGAGTTGAACATAAAAAAAAATCGAGTAGCTTGATATTTTTAAATATATTTTTTTACTTTTCACTTATCAGGTCGAACTCAATCCATGCTTCAGTTATCCAGAGAAATATATATGCTCAAACTTAGTTCGTTATTTTATTTAATGAACTCAAACAAGCTTTTAATAGTCAATATTGGTTCAAATTTCAACTCTAATTTTACTTAGGGAGGATTTGAGGAAATGATTTCAAATTACTTCAAATAGTATGGATTTGAAATCCACCGTAATGACTCCAAAAATTGGACAAAATAGAACCTAAGGATTTGAAATCCACTGTATAATGGTCTTATCCAAACAAGCTATGTTATTATGAATTTGAAATCCATAACTTCAAATCCAAATTGTTGGGGACAAAATTAATTTTTCCAATATTTTTTAATTAATTTATGTATTATTTAATTCCAAATTAATTACCCAATATTGTTACTCACAATTGGATCGCAGATATAAGTTTCCGGTCCATGCGTCTGTTTTCTCCTACGAGGTATAAAAAAAGTTCATCCTCATTATTTCTAATTAATCTAAATCATTCGTAGTTAATTATTTTTCTTTGCTCGTGGATTTTCTCTACTATCGGGACTATCCCGAGCGTCGTAGAGGCCTCCCGAAACAACCTCGCCTACTATTTATCAATTGTCGTAGGCAAGTTCTCAACTCAAGAATTACCAATTCCGAAAATAAAGTTGGACTATTGCTCAAAACCATGACTTTGAGTGATTTTATCGGTTTTTAGGCGGTGTCACAAATGAAGCCTCGAGAGAAATTCTAAGGCCATGTATGGATTTGTTTTCAAATGTAATTTTCCACTTTCTAATTATTCTAGAAAATAAGTTTATGTTTGTTTAGGAAGTTCTCAATAGAAATGAAGTTATTTTCAGTTTTCATTTTTTTATGAAAAATATTATTTTGAAAACATAACCAAACAATTTTTCACCATAATCACGCAAATTTATGAGAAAATATACTATAATCAAACAATTCTATGTCAAAAATACATTCAAAAACTATAATCAAATATATTTTCATTTCCAAACAAAAATTTAGGCAATAACAAACCAAATATATTCTCAATTTCACACGAAGATTAATAAAATTTGAAAGTTTATTTTGCAACATTGAAACTAAAAATTGGATTTGGAAATACCTGGAACAAGGTGAAAGTTATCGTATTCATTGCACGTACATCAGATATTTGGATGATGACAATCGAAATAAAATATAAATATGACACTTGTCAATATATCGTTGAGGCTTCCGGTAAATAAGAATATAGAATCTCAAATTGAACATCAGATAAAGGAAAGCACGTACCCACGTGGATGACACATGGGCCTACCCAACATCCATCTAGAAGGCCGTGACTTATGAGATGGCTCACGCTTTGTTGTGGGGACCATCCATGAATTTGCTCAGAGAGGTTGTGGGTGGGACACCTCAGCCCTATGGACCGGTGTGGGGCCTGCACTTTCAAGTACGTGCTGCCACTGCCGACTCCTCTTTGATTCCTTTTGTGGCGCTTGTTTTGGCCAAAGATATTAGATATTCCCGTGGCCTGCATAGTCAGCTAGTCACTCACCATTTCATTATATTTGGGATTAATTATATAAAACTAATATATCACCCGTGCAAGGACGTCACAATTTGTAATATAATGAAGCATTATATAATTCTAATATAAGAAAATTAATATATTGTGGGAATTGTAATGAGACGGGATATGGGCTTAGGACTCAGACACGTCCCGTCTTTGAATATGGAAAGGGGGTGCAGGTTTGTTCCGAACAAAATAATGTAGAATTTATTAAATATCATGTTAAATACCCAACTATAAATTAAAAATTTGAGAAGAAAAATAAATATTATATAATTTAGAAAAATAAGAAAAAAAAAAAAGTATTAATGGATTATACATTTGAAGTAAGTTTATACATCTATTAAAAAACACTTATTTTCACAACTAAATTAAATTAGATCAATGGAGACAATTGATATTTATACCAATAAATTACTATACATGTTACTTTAATATATAAAATCATAGTACTATTTGATTTACCCATAACAACACCATTCTACTTAAATCGTGATATTTTTTAAAAAAACTATTTGAAAAAAATAAATGAACAATAATGTTGGGGGCGAAAATGTTCTTTTATTACTCCCTCTCGTCCGATAAAGATAGGCAAGTAGTGACAATTCACACAGTGATTAAGAAAACATAATAAATATAATTGGGATTATAATTTTTTCCATAGTCTTCATATTTTGCCCTTACATTAAATGGTGGTATATCATTATAATGAAGTATTCCAACTATCTTGGAAAAATGATATTTGTTAAAAATAAAGGGAATTAAATAGGGGTAATTTAGTCTATTGTTGTATAATTAATACTCTCAATAAGGAAACAAAAGCCTATAATTTTGACGGACGAAAAATAAAAGATGGCCTATCTTTTTGGGGCAAAAGGAGTATTAATATATAATTCACTTTATATATTGATTTAATCCCATTAATTACCTATTAATTAGTGGGCTACAGATGTAATAACTCGGCCCACTAGCCATTTTCTTCTATGTAGCCCATAGGACCTCCACCGAACCGGACCTCTCCGTGGCCAACAACTAGGCGCCAAAAGAAGACTACAGAAACTCCTCGTCCGTCATGGCCTCATGCTCAAGTTGAGCCATCGTCCAATCATACTTCTGAGACAAGTCAGACATCTGGCCCTCGTCCATAAGTCCTACTGAATGAAAGGAAACAAGAATAAAGTGTGAAATATAAAGTAACCACAAAGCTTATCCTAGCAATGTCTCCACAAAGATGTGTCTCCATGTCCTTGAAAGACAAGGACCCAAGGTGGGACATCATCAACCAACAATGCTCCCCTCGTACTAGTATACCCCATGTCTGAATCTGTGAAGTCCCAATGGGACTGAATCCCCCCGCAGCGGTTTACGCTGCCAAAAAAGAGAACTTCCGGGCCAACGGTCCCAAAAGTAGCCTCGTCAGGTGATACGTGTAAAATATACGTGCATTTAAGGGCTTATTTTGATATATAATTGATGCATTTGCACGCATATTTGGTGTATTTTACTTGGTTTCCTTTGTTGGGCATGATACTGCGTATTCTTGTAACTTCTTACAAGAAATGGAGCTAAATTAGATAAAAAAAAATGATATCACGTTCCAAAGTATAGGTCAAGAGCTAAGGTATGAGCAAATATGTGAAGTGAAGGAAATAAGCATGGACGGTCGAAAAAAGGAATTTCTTCAAAAATGTCCAAACGCTAACAATTTCAAAGACTAGCAAGGTTTAGTATATTTTTCATAACTTTCTACAAAATGGATATTGATCCGATTCAAGTGGCTATGGAAAGTTAAGAGAAAGGGCTACAACTTTCATGAAGACCCCAGAGCAAATTGGACAAAACTGTGGTTTCATGTTAAATCTTGATTAATTATTTTCTTAATTGATTCATGTGTTCTATTTTATGAATTCGAGTGCTTATTCTTAATTGTTTTTTATCTGATCAATAATTAGCATGTCATATTTGTTAGTGCAAAATTTGGAAGAGGAGTTCTAACAAAGACGGAAATCGAAGACATAAACGGGTGTATCGAGTGGAGACCTATTGTTTGTTGGGGAGTCATTCAATTCATAGATCTTTTGGAGTTAATAATAGTTGTATCGAGTCGGGAGACCTACAATTGTTATTAATCTACTATTTATGCACCGCCCGGGAGAGAAAATAGACTAACTTAGGAATTGAACCCATAGAATTGCATGAATTGGTTATTGAAACTTTAATTGGATTTAATATTGAAGAAACATAATGAGATTATGTGCCTAAGATTGCTTCCATTATTGTTGAAAATACTTGTGGGGTTCGCAAATTTATTTATTTTTCTTTTAATTTTTGATTTTTATAAACTTGAGATTCGATCGCTTCAATAAAATTGGAATGCGATGTTATTATACCTAAGTGTTTTGTAGGAATACGACTTGCGTGCCATTATTCTATAAACAACACTGTACACTTGCAGTTGTGAGATCCAAAATATTTTCGGCGAACAAGTTTTTGGCGCCGTTGCCGAGGATTGAATGATTCTACTTATAGTAATAAGTAGTTCAATCTTAATTGAAGCTTTTGTAAATATTTTTATTTTTTATTATCGATTTTTTTGTAAATAAATTTTTTTCGATTTTTGTAAAATAATTTTTTTATTATTTTCGATTTTTTTCCTTTTGTGAATTGTAAATATTTTTTTTACTTTTGATTTTTCTTTCTTATGTAAATAATTTTTTTTATTGCTTGTTTCTAACATCGTTTTTGTTGAATGCGAGACTGAAATCGTTGGAGACACAACGTAGCCCAAAATCGCTACTACACTGGGAGACCAAAATCAAAAGGCCAAATCCGCAAGCGATACTGAACTTAATCCGAGAAAACAGTGCAACGCCATTCGTATGATTAGATGGTACGAATATGACGCAGGGTCAAGGATTTCAACCGATACTGATTCAACGATGCTGATGTTAGAAATTTGAAGCCTGGTCAAGACGTAAAACTTAGCGCTTTGGAGAGGCAACCCAAGAGGCGTCGCGGCAAACCCCGGGTTCAAAAAAAATCACACTAACGTGTGCAATTCCACACGGGCCGCGCGACCATTGAGAGACCAACCACACGGGCGGTCCGGTGAGATACACAAGACCATGTGGTCGAGATAAAAAAGAAAACAGAGGTCATGACCAGGGCTACACTACCTGGCCGTGAAATGCACACGGGCCATGTGAACTATCCATGTAAGTACTCTTTACGCATTTTTCTTTCTTTTGATAATGTCCTCATATGTTGGGATGAAAAATATTTTAAGTTTGGGGGAGGGGTTTGTCAAGAATGCGTAATTTAGTACTTTTTGCATTTTGTATTGCATTTAGGATTGCATGTAGAGCATATAAAAAATTGCATCGAAAAAAATTTCAATTTTTTGTTTATTTTTTTAATTTTAGCACGTTTAATTATTTTTATGTGTGATTTTAATCAAGATTTTTGAAAATGCCCAAAGCTTCCGTATGATTTTTACTATGAGCATTTAATTTTATGAGATGACATGTTCTTATGAATAATACGATGAATGGTTAAGGAGATGTCTTTTATTTGTTTGGCACGAGTTAAAAAAATTGGGTATTTGAGCATGTTACGAAAAATAAGCCTCTCGAGCTTTTGTTCCTATAACTCGCTTTCCATCTTATGCAACTTATTTTTTTTTCTTGAGTGTGTCATTCATGATTGCTAGAACTCTAGAACTTGCTTTGGAATCTTCATTGAAGCCATGTGTATGTGCAATTTTTGAAAATAATTTAAGGCCATCTTTGTTTTAACCTACTTAGACTAAAAAGCCTACCTATGAACTCATGATTCCCTAGTTAGCCAATTTTGAGCCAAAACTTTTATTGTTAGCCACATTGATATTTAAAATTGAAAAATAATTTTATCCGTGAAATTTCTCGAGCTTATAGAAAATTAACACGTTTGGGGAGATGTGAAAATTTTATGAAAAAGAGAGAAAGTTGGCAAAAGAAAGAGGGATGAGCAGATGATCTAGGTGAATGAAGAAAGAATGAAGCTCAAAAAAAAAAGGAAAATCTCTGAAGAAGAAAAGAGAAAATTGAGCACAAGGAGAAGAATGAAAAGACAAATTCTGAAAATTGTGAAAATTTGAGAGCTTGAGGCTAAAGAAAAGAAAATAGGCAAAAATGCCTAAGAATGAAAAAAAAAAAGGAGAAAAGGGGTGGAGTTGAATTGAAAAGAAAATATCTTGAAAACAAATGAGTATTATCTTTGAAATGGGTTAGTGAATTGCAAGTATGTGTACTTAAATTCTATTTGCTCAAGTCAAGTCACTTAATCCAAATTTTCCCTACCCTTACCAAAGAGCCTACATTACAACCAAATGAAAAGTTCTTTTTGATTCTTAAATTGTGCACACTAAAGTGGTAGAGATGTTAGACAATTTGCAAGCTCTATGGTAGTTCTACATTCATTGAGTTGATTTTGAGAGTAAACATTTACCATAGAGAGATGAGTGATACACTACTACTACTTGTGATTCGCGATGTCAAGTACCCGAGAAGAGTATTACTTATGCTTTGAACTTGTGAATGATGACTTTATTAATAATGAATTGCATGGTTTACTTGAATATGGAGTCAAATGAGATTGAATGTTTCTAGTGTTCTTGTGTGTTCTTTGTACCCCTTTGATATTATTTTTCTTAATTTTCTTATGACTAATAATGATTTTAGTTTGGGGATTTTAATACATGTAAAATATATGTGCATTTAAGGGCTTATTTTGATATATAATTGGTGCATTTGCACACATATTTGGTGTATTTTACTTGGTTTCCTTTGTTGGGCGTGATATCGCATATTCTTGTAAACTTCTTATAGGAAATGGAGCTAAATTGGATAAAAAAAATGATATCACGTTCCAAATTATAGGTCAAGAGCTAAGGTAAACAAAAGAGAATTTCCTTCAAAAATGTCCAAACGCGCTAACAGGTTTAAAGACTAGCAGGTTTAGTATTTGTTTCATAACTTTCTCTACAAAATTTATATTGAGCCGAGTCAAGTGGCTATAAAATGCTAAGAGAAACGGCTACAACTTTCATGAGGACCCCATGAGAAAATTTGGACAAAAACATGTCACACGGCCATGTGAAGTACCCGTGTAAAAAAGACATGTCCATGTGAAGTTGGGAAAAACAGGGGACGAAAACAAGCCGCATGGCCGGATCGTGTGAGAGCCACACGGCGTGTGAGGTGAATCGCATGAAATCCACACGGCCGTGTGAGGCTACACGGATGGGCCGTGTGGACGCGTTGTCTTGGATTTTTGTGTCCTCTCTCTCCAACTCTACAAGTGATCTCTCCAAGCATCTATAAAGGGACCCAAAGGCCGCATGGAAATAACAACATCCATACTACATACAACACATCAAATTACATAGAATACAAAATCCAATGTCTTCTCGAGAGAGGAGGCTAGGTCGCGAAGAACACCACAAGGCCTTTCGCATCTACGGGAGCACAAGAGCTTCAAGACTTGGAAAGAGAATCCATTCTCGACACGAAGGGTTTTCTTTGGTAGTTTAGATCTCTTGTATGTGCTTAAATGACGTCATAGTATTGATTTGAATTTGTCTATGAATTTGTTATCAATGTTTGTCTAATCTTTCGGATCTTCATGTTAAATCTTGATTAATTATTTTCTTAATTAATTCATGTGTTCTATTTTATGAATTCGAGTGCTTATTCTTAATTTCTTTCTATCGATCAATAATTAGCATGTCATATTTGTTAGTGCAAAATTCGGAAGGAGTTCTAACAAAGACGAAAATCGATTCGACATAAACAGTGAATCGAGTGGAGACCTACAATGTTTGTGGGGAGTCATTCAATTCATACATCTTTTGGGAGTTAATATAGTCATATCGAGTCTGAGACCTACAATTGTTATTAATCTATTGTTTATGCGCGCCCGAGGAGGATGAATAGACTAACTTAGGAATTGAACTCATAGAATTGCATGAATTGGTTATTGAAACTTTAATGGATTTAATATTGAAGAAACATGTTGAGATTATCTGCCTAAGGTTGCTTCCATTGTTGTTGAAAATACTTGTGGGGTCCACAAATTTATTTATTTTTCTTTTATTTTTTGATATTTATAAACTTTAGATTCGGTCGCTTCAATAAAAATGGAATGCGATGTTATTATAACCTAAGTGTTTCGTAGTCAATCCTCGAGGGATACAACTTGCTTGCCATTATTCTATAAACTACATTGTACACTTGCAGTTGTAAGATCCCAAATATTTTTGGCGAACATCAGGCTCCATCCTCGGCCTTTTCCCACCCGAAGAGCCCTAGGAGGACGGGAAGTAGAAATAACATCAACACCGTCCCCAGGACAAGAACCAGAATGCCGATTACCATCCGAGTGGTGAGGGTATGACCTTGACTTGCCACCCACGGGGTGGGGCTCTAGCTCCTACCAAAGACCAGTTAGGATGCTCCATTTGCCTTCTACTTCTTCTTCTCCTTCTTTGTTAAAAGCCATCAACTCAATAATGTCAGAACTCTCTTTCTTTAGGAACAAACAAGATATAATATTAGAAAACAGAAACAATGAAAGTATGCGAGAAAAGATAAAGAGCAAAGCAAGAAAGTAAACACTCCCGAGTATCCAAAACTCTCGAACATCCAAAAAACTCTTAAACAACCCTTTCGATCTATAGATATCCGACATCTCTTTACGTGAAGTAGTAGTACCACGTGTTGGGAAATTTATTTTATAGATTTTGATGAATGTCATGTCAAACTTAAACTAGAAAGTTGGCACTCCATTTTCCTTGTAATATTCATTGTAATAGATAGGGGAAAAGCCGAGTCAAGTCGCCTATGCCTGGAAAAAAGTCAATCAAGATCAAGTGAAGACTCGCCGTGGAACAACCGAGTATGGCAAGACGGAGATCAAGAACTTGACCGAAGATGTATCACCGAGGAACAATTTGTGTGAAGTGTCAGTCAAAGTCATCTCAAGAATCCAAGTAACAAGTTGAAAGTGACAGATGAGTCTTTAAATGATTGAGCAGCACCATTTCAAGTCACTGGGGATATAGCAAAGAACAAGAGGAGTTAATCGAAATGAATCCATTGCATAGAAGTCAAGAACATTACTTAAATAAGTAATACTTCCATCTTGTCAGTCTTAAAGTGCTCATCCCGTAAGCGTGCAAAAGGAATAAACCAATGGGAAGATCGCACCTCGTGTCGACCAAAAGTCGCACATTCGTTTAATACGAGGAAATGTCTACATCTCAAGATTGAAGACCGAGAAAAGACAAGCCCACGAACACAAGTGTCTTTTGAAAATCACTTATCTCTTCAACGGGCAGATTTTTAAAAGTTCACTATAAAAAGTCGATGAAATTCATTGAGAAAAGGTTACCTTGATCCTTAACCACGAACAAGCAAGTAATATTCAAGTCGTAAACCCGCAAATATTCTCAAAGATATTCAAGCAAATCCTCAAGCCGAAACTTGAAGGAAATCGATCCAACACAAGTCAAGGAAGGAAAGACAACTTCAAACTGTTGAAGAGGAAACTTTGAAGAATCAAAAGGGTCTACTTTCCAAGGAGGATTGTAGGAAGGTTCAAGGTCGAACTAGTATCAAGTTTTTAGAGGGCTTCGTGATCAAATCCAAGAGCTTGAGAAAGTGAGTCAAGTAGCAAAGGCACGCCTCCGTGAAGAAGTTCGAGTGGGAAGAGAAGCCAACTGTGTGATCAAGGTTGTCTAGATCGTTGACCACTTTGTAAAACAGATCTTTTACATAGTGGATTCCTCCAGGAGTTGGAGAAGAGAGGACTAGAACAATTACCCCATCCTCGAACCTCTATAAAAATTGACTATGGTCATTTATTTTTCAAAGACTTTTATATTTCTCGCACACTTACTTGATATCTTGCTAAATTTATTTGCTATCCAATTGATATATAACCAAGACCTAAAATCAAGTGTTAAAACAAGTTTTAAACAAATTTAAGGGTGTTAAGTCTTCCACGATAAAACCAACACAGCCAAGTTAAGGATGGTTAAACAACAAGAAGTTATTCTATCAACACTCTATCGAGTCCGCTGAGTGACTAACTATTTGAATAACCAACTTAGCCGTCCCTCAAGGACTTAGCCGTTTGTGTTAACTCGTTATATTTTAAAAAGGACTAAAATCGAAAAGTTGGTAAGGTTTATTCAACCCCTCCCCCCTTCTAAACCTTACTAAACGTGGTGACTTGGCCTCGAAACCCACTCATGGGGAAGCTCCCAACCATTGTCCCTCACAAAGAAGAAATCCTCCTTCCATGTACCGCCGGAGAAAGGAAGCCCGTAAGGAACTTCAGATTGAGCGTGGAAAGAAATGAAAGAAGGTGACTTTAAGACTTCTTAGTATAAAAGAGAGAATGAAATCCATCTACATTAACAGCATATCCACTTTCAGATAGCATATTCATATCCCCCGTATTCACACATAGCTTGGGGGAACCATTGCCTAACACATGACCCTACCGATCTAAGGATCGCCACAAGGAAATTATCCGGAGGAATGGTGAAGACAACAGATAAACTATACTGAGATACCTATTGTAAAGCCCGGGCGGATGGGTAAGTTTATTCTCCAACCTCGGAGCCAACATGTGGAACTCAAGGGAGCCCTAATCGCTCCCTCAATCGCGAATAAATCGAGAGGTAACTCTACTAGCTAACTCTCCCGGACAACAAAATCGACACCCGAGAGGAGGCCTATGTGCCGATACTTAGCCGATGAGCCTTGTCCGGACTCTCCTCTCGGACTGACTCATCGGGAACCTCTTCACTTGGGCATGAATCCGATCAAGGTCTACGACTTCCTCACCAACCAAACATAGCACGAGCTAAAGGAAAAATATCAAAGCCCACGGGCAAAGGCAAAAACAGAATGATGGAATCAAACTAACCGGCCGTGATGCCCGACTCCCAGTAGAGATGATGAAAGGCTAAAATTCAAAACCCGGCTCGAAATATAAGAAAACTCTAAAAAGATGGTGAAACACGCGAAGAAAAAATGCATCGAGAGGCTTGCCCTTCCCCCACGGTGGGGAGGAACATTGGTGTCCTCCCGACTCTCTCGGGCTCTTCTCTCTCTCCTCACTATTTGGGTCATGCTACTCCTCACCCAACTCTCCATGGACATCTTCCTCAACTCTCAAGAAAATTTCACTAAGTGTTCTACCAAGCAAGAAGACTTAAAATTGAAGAAAGAGTAGAGAGAGAAATATTATTTTTGGGAGACATGGTCAAAGCTCTCTTCCCAAGCTTGTCCTTGTGTAAGAATGACCAAGGAATCTCAAGACAAGCTAAACACAATATAAATTTATAGCTCCCACATCGCTCCATATTTTCACAAAGACCGTAGCCGGGAGGCTTATGTTGGTGGAAAAAATATCCTTTTATTATTAATATATAATTCAATTTATATATTGATTTAATCCCATTAATTACCTATTAATTAATGGGCTACGATAGAATAACTGGCCCACAAGGTCCGGATCCGACCCACAAGCCATTTTCTCCTACACGGCCAATCAGGCCTATCACCCGGTATATAAAGGTCCCTTCTCTTCATCTATAAGTTATAATCTCCATAATATTCAGTATTTATTTATTGTATTATATTCTCTCCCGTTAAGCGTGTTGACTTGAGTGTCGGAAGGGACTATCTAGACAACCCTAGGGCCCATCTAATGTTTGCGTGTGTGCAAACAAGTTCCCTGACAGAAGACTTCCGATTTTGGGAGAAAATCTTCCCGCTTGGGGAGAAAGAAGACTTGGACTAATTCGTAAACTCTTACTTGGATTGATCCGCCTCTAAAAGGCAACATCAAATAATATTTTTTGTTTTTAGATTAACTAATAATATAGCCTTTGAATAATGAACAAATAAATAGATTTTTTTATGTAAACAATTTTTACTTACATTATATCCAAAAAGTATATGCAACATTTATTTCTACAAAATCCATATATATGTATATTGATTTTATTTCTAAAATCGCTATATAATGCAAATTTGAATATATGTAAATCTCCTTTATGAATATTTAAATTTAAATATATATTTTGGCTCATTTTGTGCTATATATTATATTTATTTATGTTTTAAGTTGGTTTTGAAATTGTAATCTTGTTTTTCATATTTGTATTGTATTATTAGAAAGTGTAGTATATTGTTTGATTTTTTCATGTTTGATAATTACCAGATATTTGATTATATTTATCTGGCAAGAATTATGATTTTCTAAGAAATTAAACAAAATAAATACTAATTGTTGTGGGAAAAAATAAAAAACAAATAGTACCTATTAAATTTAGATTTACATTATGTCTAAAATCTTACCAATTGTAAATCTATGAAAATTTATGATAATCAATTTAATCAAAATAGCAAAAATCAGATGTTTAAATTAAGAAAGTATAAAAAAATATATATTTTTTATCTTAATCATTAGAATTTACCCAAACTATGCTAAGGTAAAAAATAGATTTACTAACAATAGGGAATTATAATTTTTAAAATTTAGAAAGTATGATGTATTAAATAATTTAATATTTTATATCATTGTTTTTCATTTATTTAAATAGCCTTATATTTTATTTGATAATTTTTAATTTTATAGAATAATTTTTAATGTAAATGATTATATTTGAATTTATCTAATGATTTATTTTTTATTATAGATATTTTTGATTTATTTTAATAATGTTTAGATTTTATCATATGATTTTATGACTTATCAAATAAATTTTAGATTTATTTGATAATTTCAAGGATTTATTTCTTAATTTTTATTTATTTATATAATTTTGTCAATTCTTTGATAATTTTAGACTTATTGAATATTTTATAGATCTTATATACTAGTTTTTGAATTTATTTAATTTATTTTGTGTTTTTTATTTTTATTTGGACCATTTTTTATCAATCAATACCTTTTTTAATAATAATTCAATATTTTCTAGATTTAGAAAGGTGAAATGGGCGAGAAAATTTTCCTACCATTTATAAATGTCATTGTGTTTATATATATGTAGATTTTATTTCTTAAACAACTATTAGTTTTGATTATATACAAAATTACAATTACGATCTAATAATTTTAGAAAAAAATAAATTTAACTTTTCTTAATAATAAGAATCTATTATTATGTGATGAAAAAGCAAAAAAAAATCAATATTAAAGTGAAAATTTATTCATATAAAGAGTAAAAACAATTTGGTTACAATACTATGTATCGACATATAATATTGACGCAAAACACGTGATATGATTAAGTTTGGAAAGTTTAATAAATTGATGGTACAAAACAATGGTGTCTATTGATACACGGCCTATTATATGATTAAGAGGATGTTTGGCCGAGCTTATAAACTCTTCAAAACATCTCATAAGATGTTTGAGAGCTTATAAGCTCTTTAAATTTGTTTGGTAATCCTTTTTAAAAACATCTTATAAGCTCCCAAAATAAGATGTTAGAGCTTATAAGTTGTTTTTAAAAAGGTAGAGGAACCCCAACGTTGTTTCAAAATAAGATCTTATTTCATCAACCTCCTTTAATTTTGACTATTTTAATTATAAAACCGCCATTATCGACATCTTAAAAGATCTACCATCTTATTTTATCCAAAACTTTAACAACTTATTTTTAAAATTAGATCTAACATCTTATAAGCTCTAAAAACATCTTATAAGACGTAAGAACTTATAAGATGTTTTAAATAAGCTTAGCCAAACGCCCTCTAAGCTTGGAAAGTTCTATAATTTCTATATCGTAAATTGTGAAATTCATTATTCTATTTTTTCTTTTTTAAAAACATTAACTACAATATGTATATTTATGTTATACAGATTTTTAGGAAAAATTAATGCATGGGATGTTGTATGTCCTTTTTTATAAGGTGAATTAAAATTGTTTTCCTTAAAATCTTGAATTGGTTAATTGATTACTATGTATTAAAGAGTAAATTCAAGTTCTATAGACATGCGCTGCGGAAATCATATCTATATATAATAACAAACCTTTTGCTAATTTTATTTTCTCGCCCATGTACCTCTTGCTAAATTTGTAAAATACGTTTTTTGGTTAAATTAAAAAGGCATTTATTTAATGGTTAGTTGTCACCGATTTTATGAATCCGATTTTTGGAATTATAGATTTATTAGTAAGATAATTTCTAAACTTATACATTACTGTTGATTGTGGCCATCTAATTCAATTTTCAACTTTCCTTAATTATTATTTTATTAAGTAATTGAGGTAATAATGTAAAGTTTCCATATAAAATTATTTGACTTTCTTTAATTTTTTGATTGCAGAAAATTAACGTTTCCATTAGATGTGCGATAATACAGGAAATTTGACAATCAAACAAATATTACATAATTGGTTCTTAACTAAAAATAACTTTCCAATAATAAATTAATTACATCAAAAAGACTTTCCAAATATACCTAATTACAATAAGTAAATATTTTGATTTTGGCAACTCAATTACATACGAAATCTAATTCTCGTGTGACAATTGTATTCTGAATTCTTAATTAATCACAACAAATTCAGCTTCCAATTTCACCGAATCTATATGAAGAAAATATTTTTGATTACTGGCCAAGTAAAATATAAACTGTAATTCAATTAATTTTGTACTGAAATTTGGAGATAAAACAAAAATAAACGAATTAAATTTAATTTAAGTAAAATTTAATTTTCCAAAAATAGTCTAATTTCTCACCTATATATATGTCATTCAATTTCATCATAAACCATCGCATTCAAAACGAACTTCTGAAATGCAGCAAACTAAAATACAATCTGTAAAATTAATCTATCAGCTATCAATATCAATGGCACCCATGATAACTCTCTTCGTGATTTGAGTATGACAAAAACGCAATAGGTTGTAAAGCTTCATCTTATTCGATTGTATGAAAAGCCCGCATACAATGACAGAAATCAAATACAGAGTCTCGAATGTGTCTTTCATGACAGCGAGGTAACATGCATTTACATAATTCTTCGTTTAATTTTACAGATATTAACTGATCAAATTTCTTTTGTAGGGCGATCGAATTCATGGAACTGTGAGACATTTTCAGATTGACCAGTTCAAAAAGATTTTGAAAGAAGGCCGTGTTTATACCATTCGCGAATTTATTGTTGCTAACCAAACTGACAAGTACAAAGCCACCACAACCAAGCACAAGATAATGTTTTGTGTCAAAACTCATGTTTTTGAAATGTTTGATAATTTGTTTCCAAGATTATTATTCAATTTCAAGAATTTCTCTGAATTGTCTAATGCTGAGAGTGTTGATGAGACACTGCTGTTTGGTATGAGCTTTATATATTTCTAAATTTATTGTATTCATGCAATGATTAAATAATGATATTTTTCATAGCATAACTGTTAAAATTTTCCAGATGTAATTGGAAGGGTAGTGTCTATGCAGTCTGCACAGAACAAAGAGTTTGCAGGGACGATTACCAAATTCATCGAACTGACACTAAAAGCTTTGGAGTAAAATTTTATAAATAAATTGAAAACAAAATGTTTAAAATATTATATTTCAAATACAAATTTTTAAATATTTAATTTCCAGGGACAATCGTATATGTTGCACACTCTGGGAGGATTATGTAGATATGATCTTAAAGCATCTTGAGACGCAAAGCTTAGGGCCTATTGTTATTATACTGCAGAAGTGTCGGGCAAAGGTATTCAGAGGTAATATTGAATAAGTATATATTATTACAAAATCAAATTATAAATTAAATATTTATTAGTTTGGGCTTATGACTGTTAACAATTTTTTTTTTCAGATCAAGTGAAGGTTTCGAATTTGTTTCATGTTACAAAGATGATTGTGGACACCAGCGTTGAAGAAATCATTGATTTTAAACAGAGGTAAAAAATTAATCAAAATTTGTTTTTTTTTTTGTTGTATTTTAAATTTTGATTAATTACAAGTAATTGTTTTTTTCTGTTTTAGGATTCATGAACACAACACATAGACTAGGTCCATCAGCTATGTCACAGCTCCTTCCGCTCGAACTATTGTGGAGGATTTAGAGTCTGAAAACTCTTCTTTTAGGACATTAGATCAGTTATATACAAGAGGAGAGATTGCAATTTTGACTTTTATACCAAAACAAAATTATTAATATATTTCTTTATTCACAATATATTAAATATTATTTATTTTTATCATTTTACAATAGGTTGGGAGATTCTGGATTTGTGCAAAGATAGTTTCTTTTATTGGAGAATGGTGGTACCTTTCTTGCAATAAATACCTAAAGAAACTTGAAGAAGCTGGTGAACAATTGTATTGTGCGAAATGTGACAGTCAACATCAGACTGGTATTTTTAGGTACAAATTACAATTTCAAATTGTGGATGAGACAGCCTGTGCATCTCTACTTTGTTAGGACAGAGATTGTGACACTTTGATAGGCAAGCCTTGCACATTATTTAGGGAGGAGTCCATGCAGGTAATTTTATTTTTATTTGCTTAATTATTGATTTTTTGTACTTTCATTTTTCTTTATTATTCTGTATTTTATGACACTGTTTTTTTATGAATTTGTTTTTTCTAAGAAACAAAACATCGATGAGATTCCTGAGGAAATTTGTTCGCTGCTTGATAAAAAAATATTATTCAAAGTGCAAATCAAGTCAGAGCAACTTCGAAATTATACATGAGAATTTACAGTTGTCAAGCTTACAAATGATCCTTCTTTGATTTCAAAATATGGTTGCTCTGTTTTTTAGAGTCAGGTATGTTGAAATATTATTGCTGCTGTATCTTTAGCAATTGTATACTAAAATTATTAAAAAAAATTAGGAGTCGGACTTCTTTTCAAAGCTTCAAGCAGATGATTCATCACAGTTGAAGGTATTGATTTTTTCAATGTTTGTTTATTAAAATGGTAGATTAAATATTGAATTTTAAATGCATTTTCTTAGTTTTAAACTATACAATTCTTTAACTTTTGTTAATCCTGTTTTTATTTTTATGTTTTAGGATTATTCATCAAAGGATGAGGTTAACACGCCAAACAAAGGTGTCAAGAAAACAAGCAAAGGGGTCGAAACTTCTGCTACTAAGCATGCATTACTTGAGGAATTATCATCCTCAACCACTTGCAAAAAATTAAAGAGTATTATCAAGAAAAAAAGACGACAAGGATGATTAGAATGGTTTTTGAACCTTATTATTACTTGATTTGACATTATTACTTGATTATATTTGAGTTTTAGTTGTTTTGTTGAAATCACTAATATTTTTCTACTTTAAGAAATCAATTTGCAATAATATTTTGATTATGAGCACATTGTTGATTAATTGTGTTTTTTATTGGCATCTGACAAAAAATTTCTTCTCTTTACATTATACGCAAAAAAAAAATTTAAAATCTAATGATTATATACCTTAGCAGATATTTAACCACATAATCTAAATTCCACTCACAAAAAAATTAGAAATCATATAATGAAGATCCTAGCACCAATAGGATTTCACTACATTCACGGTGTAGGATCAAGTAGCTTTGTTTGCTTAGGATCTTCTTGGTATTAACTTAGTATCAAACAGAGCAGTGCATATAAATGAGAAAGGTAACAGGATCATAAAGAAATTCATACACAATATAAAGGAATTCATAAATAGTATAAATGAATAAAAAATGACAGATATCTTACCTTTCTCATCTATTTCATAATTCTGATATTAACATTTATAGAAGATATACTCATTAATGTACTATATGGCAATGAAAATTGACATTGATCATAAAAATTATTTAGATTTAGATATTACGAAGTCATCTTCAAAATCAACATAAAAATGGTAATCAAATAATCTTCTATGTTTACCAAGTTTCCATATTTCAACCGTTCATATAAATGACATAGCTAACATGATCATTTTTCATTTCAAAGTTAATAAAAAAGACAGGGGCTAATTTCAAGGACAAGAACACAGTAACCAAAAAACCAATACGCAGACAGAAGTTTACCATGAGACAACTTAAAGGGCATAATATTTTGGGCAACAAACGTAAAAGGGATGAACTCAGTTCAAGCGGTATTATGATCTGTACTGTTTATCAAGATATATTATATTTAGTTGGAGAATGAAATTTTGAAATCAATGTTGTTTATCAAACTTTCCTAGAATGCTACTTACATGTGCCTCAAACTTGCCACAATTTTTATATTTCTTGTTTTCTTACTGTCACTTGACCTGAAAAACAGAAATGTATTATCAGTCAATAACACAACATTATTTAAAAGCCCTATAAGGCATAAGAACTTTAATCTATTCAACGAATGCCATTAAGATGTGTTGTATGGTGATTTGTTTCAACATTAAATATGTTCTTTACTTTTTTAAAACCAATTAGATTGCTGCATATATTGCTAGAAATATTTATGTTCATGTTATATAGAAAGGGAAATACATAATATTAGAACATATATAAAATTCGAACAACTTTAACTTAATAAACAAATATAAAATCCTAAAACAGAAAATAAAATTAAAATTATAAAAGATAAATGAAAATTAGAACAGATAATATATAACTCTTATCTTCTTTTCTTGAATTAATATTTTTCGCAACAGGACAAATAAAATCGGACATAATATTTCACTAAAATTTTGACAATAAGATAAAATTTCCATCATTGAAAACCCGAATGAACGAATCTGCAGTTTATCAAAATAAGATATTTTTTCACTAAAATAGTTAACTATCCCAATAAACACCTTACTTAAAAGTTTTGCAGAATATCTTACAATAAAAATAAATAAACCGTTACACGAAAATATTATTCAGATTGTAACAAAAAAATTCAAAAAAATTGAAATCAGACAAAAGATACATAGGGAAGGTTAACAAACAACTTATCTTATTTTTAGGTGTATATCCTTCTCGATCTGGATTTTTGGGGTTTATTTTTTATCAACCAAATAAACTAATCTGCAATATAAAAAAATTAAAATATAAAATATTTAAAAATGATAGTTAATAAATAAGCAGATCTAATAATGGTCACTTATCTTTTTTCAAAAATTATTCAGATCTGCACCTTGAGTGTTCAGATCTGGAAAAAAGGACCAAAAACTCGAAAAAAATCATTTAAATTTTGAACTTATCAAAAACCGAACAAGTTTTTATCGTCAAAACAGAAGATCTGAAAATGATTAGGGAATAAGATAAAATTGTCCACATACCCGAACCAAAAATCGATGGCAAAATAACCAGACCTATGAATCGAAACTTTTTCTCGGCTATTCTTTTCAGCTGTTAAAAGTTCTAAATATTTTTCAATATTTTCAACATATCAAAAAATGAACAGAGTAGATCTGGTTATTTTTCAATACAAAATCTTAAATGATTAGAAAAATTAAAATTTCGAACTACCACAACCGATAATCGGTTTCAAATTTTTCTGGATTTGAAGATAATATTTGACAAGATTTTCTTCTCCATCGCCATAAAATGGTGAGGAGATCAGAAAATGTCAAAAATCAAAAATAGAGACCAAAATACTAGTGTTAGAAATCGGCAGAGGAGATTTAAAATGAGCTTTACATGCTGAAATTTGTAAAAAATTGAATAACAAATTTGAAAAATGTGAATAACAATATATAGAAAACCCTAAAACTTTTGTTGAGGACTATTGTGAAAAAATATATGAAATCTGTAAAAGATGTTTCATTAATAGTTTTCGAACCATTGTGAGAAACCCTAATAACACGGTAGAAATGACATAGAGAGAAGATAAGAAAAATCGAAATTTCTGGGTTACAGAAACCCTAACAACACGTAAGATATGAGGGAGAGAGAAGATGACAAAAATTGAAAAATGACAGAAGAGAGAGAGAGAGAGAGAGAGAGAGAGAGAGAGAGAGAGAGAGAAATGTGTTAGAGAGAAATGAGAGTTGGAAGAATATGGATAGGTAGGTGAAAGGCGATGGAGGGGGAGTGTATTATTGCCCTAACACACTGAAATGACATCTATATCCTTTTGTTGTATCAGAGACAATCTACACCCGCCATTTCAGTACACGTTGTCCCATCATGCTCACTCTCACCATGTACAACACGATTTTGACACGTGTCCTGTGATTTTTATACATTTTATTTTTTGGCTGAAAACTTAGTGGGCCTAATTAGATGTTATGGGCTTAGTGTGTTGTTGGGTTAAAAAATTCTTATTTGTATTGGGCTATCATAATATAACAAAGTTGTGTTAGTTAATATAAATTATTTAATAATTATTTAATAATGAATAAAAATTTAAATATATAGTATAAATAATTATTTTTCAAATCTAACTGCATTTGTAAATTTAAATATATAAATTATTATTCCAATTTTTTATTTAAATTACGTATTTCATTATATTTATTAGTTTGTATGTATATATAAATTAACATATATAAAGTACTAATTCTGATTTTTTTTTATATATAGATATTTATATTTTAAGAATAAAATGTATTTTTGAGAAATTAATAATTTAGTAATTATTAAATGATGAAATTATAATTTCATTAATAATTTAATCTTTTTACGATAAATATATAGTATAAATAATTATTTTTAGAGTTAAATGTATTTGTAAATTTAATTATATAAATTATAAATTACAATATTTTTATTTAAATTATGTATTTTTCAAATTAATTATTAGTTTGTATGTATATATAAATTTAAATATATAATGTACTTAATTAGGATTTTTTTATATATAGATATTTATATTTTAAGAATTAAACGTATTTTTTCAAAATTAGAAATTAAATAAATCTAATATTTCAGTATACAAAATAATCCAGTATAAAAAAATTATGTCTTAAGTTTAATTTTTCCTTTTTTAAAATATACAATTATAAAATAAAGTGTTCAAAAATTGATAAATTGCACTATACCTTGAATGATTTTAGTATTTATATAGTACAATTCTAAATTGAATTAAATATTTAAAGTGCTATCATTTTATATATTATGCCTATAATGTTATGATAGTAGGCAAAATATTTGTTTGTAAAATACACCTATTTCGCATTTTTTTACCTCTCGCATAAAATAATTTTATTAATAATCTTATATCTAGAAATAATTATTTATTAACACCTCATGTTTGTATCTTACTCTTTTTCTCGTATTTTACGAGGACAATCAAAGTACATCTCCAAAATTGTCTCGTAAGATTTGAATTAAAAAAATGACTCATTAAGAGGAAAATTATATTAATTGTCTAAAGACCCATTTCGATGTCATTATATGTGGTAATTTTATTAATATATTAACTTTGTAAAATGTTAACAAAGTTTTGATGAAAATAATATTTTTATGCTCTCAATTAAATATAGATTATAATTATTTTTGTAGGTAATCATTATTTTGATTTGTTTTTGTTCTAATCATTTTTTACGTAAAATCACGAAAGACCTCAAAGGACTTTTCCAAAAGTATCTACAACATTTGATATACAAGGTTCATCGAGCAGAAATATCTATCCACTATCAAATACTCCGCTTAGTGACATTACAAACGGTATATCATTATTATTGTTGAATTTTTTAATGTTTTATAAATAAAATAAATTACTAAAGATGCATATGTTTATATCTAATATTTGTATTTTATCCATGCGATGCATTCAGTTTAAAGATGAAACCACATTGGAAATAGAATTGAAAATCTTACCATAATCAAAGATCAAACATTTGGGTCATCTTCAGGATGAGTTCAAATTCGAAACAATAATTGATCTCACAAAGATGAGTCCATCAGAATCGCCGACGAGCAAATGATACTACACTATATGTGTAAGTAGTGTTACTTATGTGGGGTCGTAAGTGAAAGAGATAGTTACCTTCTCTACAAATGGTGAGTGTGATTTCTTTTAATTAATTGTATCTATGTTAATGAATTAATGTTTTTATATATTTGTTTAACAAAGTTTATATTATATTTTTAGATTATTGGGATATGAGTGATCCGACATACAAATGTAAATTTTGTGGAGCTTTGTTTTGTACGAAGAAAGGCTATCTTTGTATCCAAATAACAAGCCTCGATACTTTGTGTTGCAAAGAATGGCATTATTCAACTACCTCCCATTAAACAACCGCCTGATGTGCTTCGCGATTTATTATTTGGAGATGGAAATAAATCTAAGCACTTTCAAGACAACATAAGATCATACAACAATATGTTCCATTTTACTGATAGGAGGCAAGATCGACAAGGATATAAACAGAGGTCGTGGTCCTCCCGTGTTTCAATGCATGGACAGTAATTATCATCCGATTGGAAGTTTATTGTTGTCCGATGGTTCAACACCAAAATTCACACAAATGTATATATATAATACATAAAATAAAATATCATACCGATTAAATTCGGTCGGTATTGAGCATTTAATTAAATTATCTATTAATTGTTATTTCTTTAATCAATTATCCGATATTTCTATTTTTATATCTATTTTATTTTTTAGGCAAGGTAGTGAAAATAATAATTTGCACGGTTATCGTGGAGTGACTTAAAGAGAATGCTAGATGAGAATAATATTTTAGTCAAGATCTTTAGAATGACCAAAGAGAAGATTCGACAACATGGTGATTCCGATGTGAGATTGCGTCTAATCGGAAAGTGGAGTACGGATGCTAGGAGATACAATATGCCACGAGTTCGAAGTTGTTGCACTTATTGTGGAGATTTTGATCAGGCTTTAAGAGATCGATATTTTAATTGAAATAAAACCGAGTTCAAACGTATCAACAAATGAATGCATCATACTTGGCTTTGCAAAGATCCGTTATTATTACCTTTTGGTGAAGACAGTTTCGAGAAGACATAATATTTTCCAATCAAGAAAATTAATCAAATGGGCGTAAAAACCATGTTGTTTGAGAATTTTTCGCTACAGATAGCACGACAGAGAACAAGAAGATTCTACTATTTTGTCATCAAGAAGATTATTTCAACAATTTGTTGTTGATGCTTACACAATGGTCTAGTCGGCCCGCTTTGAAGTATATTCCGTTGCACCAAAAGAAGTTGCGTTGAAATATATAAGGGTCTAACGGATGCTTTGTTGAATGGAGATATCAATCCAAGTAGCCATGGAAAACGATTATATTACCTTCCGGTTTCACTAGAAGTGCTCGATATATGATACGTAACTATCGTGATGCAAATGGCTATATGTCGGTGGGTGGGCTATCCGAATTTGTTTATAACATTCACTTGTAATCCAAAGTAGCTGAGATTGTTCGATTTCTTGATAGAAGAATCTTAGTCCCGAGGATCGACGACATTATCTCGCATAATCTTTAAATTGAAATGGATTGTTTGATAAAAGATCTTCATCGAATAAAATGTTTGGGAATGTAATAGCAGGTTGTAATCTTCTCAACTATTTTATTTCTATGTAAGATTTTATTTTTGTTTCTTATTTTTCACATTATTTTTCTTAATCTTGACGTTGCGCTTATATACACGACATGAATTTGTAAGTGTGATTTGCCTCATGCACATATATTGCTTTTCCTGCCTAAAAGAAGACAAGTATCCAATCGCAGATGATATAAATCGGATTATATCGGAAATACTCGATGAGGGCGTTGATCCATATTATTATGTTGTAGTGAGAGACCACATGATTCATGGTCCATGTGAAGATGTTAGAAAAACTCTCCGTGTATGGGTCGATGGTCGTTGCACTAAGCATTTTCCAAAAAAATTGTGGATGCAACTACTATTGATTAAGAAGGGTATTCGTGTTATGACGAAGAAATAATGGGATAATTATTGAGAAAATAGTGTTCCTGCGGATAATGATATATTGTGTCGCACAATCGCCGATTCTGTCGCTAAAGTACGGAGCTCACATTAATGTAGAATGGTGTAACCAAATCGATCGATAAAATATTTGTTCAAGTATGTCAATAAAGGACATGACCAGGTTCTGGCGTCGTTCTATACGAGCACCAATGATGAGGAACTGGGAAAAATCTGACGGTTAGTATGTTTTATGATTGTAGATATATTTTGGTCGTGGTGAGGCAAAAGATGTAGATTACTTGGTTTTGAAATCCAATATAAATATCCTCCAATTGAACGTCTAAGCTTCCATCTTCCAATTGAGAGTGTTTTTTCTCCGATTCTCAAAGAATAGATTATGTTCTAAAGAAAGATTGATTAAAGAAAGCATGTTTTTAGCGTGGATGGAAGCCAATAAAATATATCCTCAAGCTGTGGAGTTGACTTACGCCAAGCTCCAACTAAATTCGCTTGGAAATCGATCTTAGAAAGTGGATGCGAGGAAGATTGGTAAATCAATAGGCCAGGCTTTTTTATGTCTCTCCGGTTGTGGGGATATGTACTATTTGAGGTGTCTCATTAACGTGGTCCGACGGCTACGTGTCATGACGACTACAAGGTCAACGTGTGCAACACTCTTCATATCGCCAAGTCCGGCTATGCTCTTGGTCTGTTAGAAGATGATAGGGAATATATTGACGCCATCATTGAAGTGAGTCACCGGGCATCCGCCGAGACCCTAAGAAGTTTGTTTGCGTCATTGTTGTCAATGATTCATTGAAAGGCACTGCAAGCCATGTGGGGAGAAGTGTTGAGAGTTTTTTTCGATGACATTCTATATAATCAAGACGACTTCTAAATCATCAAGGTATTAATATATTATATTTTATATCTTATGGAATTCCTTTGGGCGATTATTTTCATAGTTTATAAATTTTAGTGATATTCATAATAGTTATGAAATTTATTATATTTCTTTCTTCTTCTTTTTTGTAGATCTTGTATTAAGTGAGAACCAAATCAAGAATCTTTCCTTATCGGAGATTGAAAATTTATTGCGAAGTCGTGGTAAGAGTCGATGCAATTTTGGTTCGATGCCATTTCCTGGGATGTTGACAATCTTCAAAACCACCAAAACAGATCGATACGACAAGTTGCGCTATGATCGTAAAGTGTTATTGGTTGAGCACCGTAATCTAATTTCCAAACTCAATGATGAACAATGTAGTGTTTACTCAAAAATAATGCATGCGGTGATATCCGATAAAGGTGGTATGTTCTTTGTCTATGGATATGGAGGCATAGGCAAGATATTTTTGTGGAGGGCTTTATCTTCGGCGTTGAGATCAAAAGGAGAAATTGTACTAAACATGGCATCAAGTGGCATAGCGTCTATTTTGTTGCTAGGTGGCAGGACTGCACATTCGCGATTTGTTATTCGCTTAACCCCAAATGAAAACTCAACATGCAATATCAATTAGGAAAGTCCACTTGCGGAATTGATTATTCTTTCTAAGCTTATAATCTGGGACGAAGCACCGACGATGCACAAGTATTACTTTGAAGCACTTGACGAAACTTTAAGATCTCTTTTAAAACTTGACAACCCATTGGCAGAACATATACTGTTTGGAGGGAAAACTGTTGTGTTTGATGGAGACTTTAGACATATATTGCCTGTTATACCTAAGGGAAGTCATCAAGATATTATAAATGCAACGATTAATTCATCGTATTTGTGGAAAGATTGCATGAGTTTTAAACTCGACTAAGAACATGCGTCTTCAAAGCTTAGTGGAACCGATGATTATGCAAATTTGGTGCAATTTTCTGAATGAATTGCAAGCATTGGAGACAGAACGATTGGAGGATCGAATGATGGTTGTGCAACTATTAATATATATCTTGCTAGAATCTTCTGGTGATCCGATTGCAACTATTGTTAAAAGTACTTATCCGATGTTTAGAGACGCCGTTGATGATCCGACTTAGTTGAAAGAGAGGGCTATACTGGCACCGACCTTCGATGTTGTTGAGTCCATAAATCAATATATGACGTCTTTAAATTCATCTGAGGGCCAGACTTATTTGAGCTTCGACAGCACATGTAAATCTGATGCTAATGTTGACTTCTTGCATGATCTGCACATGCCAAAATTTTTGAACGGGATAAGATGTTCCGTTGTTCCTAACCATGAATTGCATTTGAAGGTTGGTACTCCTAAGGTTATGATTTTTAGGAGCATGGACCATTCGATTCGATCGTAACTAAGCACTAGATTGGTTATTACAAGTGCTCGTCAAACATGTGTTTGAAGCTAAAATTATCACCGAACGAATGTAGGTCATAAGGTGTTGATTCCGCGAATGACATGACCCCATTCGGACTGACCCAAAATTCCATTCAAGTTTTAACAAAAATAGTTCCTCTTATCGTATCGTATGCAATGACTATAAATTGAGTCAAGGCCAATCTCTCCAATGTCGGGCTATTTTTATGAATCCAGATTGCCATGGCCAATTATACGTTGATGTTTCCCGTCACCAATCACAAGGGTTTTGAAAATATTAGTATGTGGTGACGATGAATCAAACAACAAGCAAACAATGAATGTGGCATACAAAGAAGTCTTTCAAATTAGTAGTTTTTTTATATAATGCTTTAATTTCAATAATTTGTTTGAATTCTATTTTATATTTTTATATTTTATTAATATTAATATTTTAACATCCATCCAATGGTTCGACACAACAAACTCTATATTGTTCAACACAATCCAATTGCAAAGGTCCAATATAACACTCACCGTATGCTGTTGCATGGGTGTAACACTAGTATATATATAATAGCGTAAGTCCGGTTTTTCCCGCCAAATTGTACTAGCTATTTTTAGCTATAATTATTTTTGTCGCTTTTTCTTTCCCCCTTATTAATGTGTCTAATAAATGCAAATTAAAATTAATTTGGAATCTTATATTTTTGGTCTCTAATTTATCAAATATCTAAATATATATAGAGGATTAGACTACATTTAAAATGAATTATAGTTGTTAATTTACATATTTTGGCATCTAAACTATAACATACATAAGAAACTAATTTTGCCTATAATTATTTTTTGTCACTTTTCCCCTTCTTAATGTGCTTAAAAATAGTGCAATATTTAGATTGTTTTTTGATGTGTGTAAAATATACGTGCATTTTGGGGCTTAAAATGATATATAATTGATGCATTTGCACGCATATTTACTATGATTTTACTTGGTTTCCTTAAAAGGGCATGACATGCGTATTCTTGTAATTCTTGTAGGAAACGGAGCTTACAATGAAAACATATCAGTTGAGGTGCCCGATAAGATTGCCGAATGAGAAGAGAAGATCAAAACGAGAAAAAGTGGACAAAAACACTTCACACGACCGATCGTGTGGTGTCACACTACGTGTGGAGTGTCGGTGTGAAAATCACACGGTTGCATGTGTGAAGAAGGAAGAAAGCAAAGACGGACGGAGCAGGCCCACACGGCCGGACCGTGTGAACTCACATGACCGTGTGTGGGAAAAGAGTGGCCATCTCACAACCCGCCGTGTTGAACCACATGCCCATGCAAGGAAGGGCCGAGCCCAAAGACCACATGACAGTGTGGTCCCACATGGCCTAACAAAGTGTGGGAGTCTGCATTTTGACGCGTATTTCAGATGTTTGCTTCCTGTTCCAACTCTACAAGTGATCTCTCCAAGCATCTATAAAAGGGGACCAAGTCTTGCACGAAAATACATCATTCCATACAGCAAAAACACATCAAATAACACAGGAACGAAGGAATCGAGGATCTTCTGAGCAAAGAAGGCTAGATCACTAAGAACACCACAAGGCTTTCGCATTTAGGGAGCACAAGAGCTTCGAGGGCTTGGCAGGGGAATCCATCCTAACAAGAAGAGGTTTTCTTTCTATGTCTACGAACTCTTGTCTGTGCTTATATGATGTCAAAATGCTGATTCGATTTTATCTACGAGTTTGTAATCAATGTTTGGCATATTTTTTGGATCTTAGGGCATAATCAAAACGTGGATTTGTATTAAATATGATTACTTATTTTCTTAATTAATTCATGCGTTCTATTTTATGAATTCGAGTGCTTATTTATAATTGATTTTTATTTGGTAATAATTTGCATGTCATATTTGTTAGTACAAAATTTTGACGATGAGTTCTAACAAAGTCGTAAATCGAACCGACATGAAACATGTGTGACAAAGCGTTTGTGGGGAGTTATTCAATTAAATCTTTTAGAGTTAATAAGAATTGTAATAACTGGGAGGACTACAATTGTTATTAATCAACTATTTACGCACCGCCCCGGAAGGGGGAGTAGATGAATTTAGGAATTGAACCCATAAAATTGCATGAATTGGTTTTTAATACTTTATTCACAATTAATATTGAAGAAGCATGTTGAGATTATGTGCATAAGGTTGCTCCTAAAGATGGTGAAAATACTTTTGGGGTTCATAAATTTACTTAATTTATTTTCGAGTTTTAGTTAGATAAAATATTCAATTTTTGGTCACTTCAATAAAATTGGAATACGATGTTATTATAGCTTTAAGTGTTTTGAGATTCAATCCTCGAGGAATACGACATTGCTTGCCATTATTCTATAAACTACGCCGTACACTTGCAGATTATATGAACCAAAATATTTTTCGAACAAGTTTTTGGAACCGTTGTCGTGATTGATTATATTCTACTTAGATATAGTAATAAGTAGTTCAATCTTAATGAAGCATATTTTTTTGTTTTTTTCAAAATTTTTGAAATTAATTTTGAATTTTTTTTTTTGGTTTTAACATTGTTTTTGTTTAGTGCAGATAGTGCATGATCACGTGTTCCAGATCGACCCAGCCAATTCCCTTTGATTTGGAAATTGAAAAGACAAACTAAACAACTAAGAAAAAGCCAAAGCAATAGCAAATGGGACTAATCCGAACGTTGTGGAAAACAAATAATGAGGAGCGCCCACCGGGGCCGCATCCGTGACGGAATTGTGGAAAGGCTCGCGAGAAGGGCGCTTAAGGACTACTTCCAACCGGAGGTAAGCCAAACTTATGGGGGTGTAGCCCGTCTCACGATCAATGCAAATAATTTTGAACTAAAACCAGATTGATCCGGATGGTGTCACAAAACTAGTTTGGGGTAGAGTCGTTGAGGATCCAAACGCGCATCTAGCGCACTTTCTAGAAATTTGTGATAATGTTAAGATGAATGGTGTTTCGAGGATATCATCGATGCCGCCTATTCGCATTCTCTCTCTCGCGAGATAAGCTGCTAAGGGATGGTTATGCTCTTTAACACCACCATCCGCAAATTGGGCGTAACTAAGTCAATGGTTTCTAGCCAAATACTTTCCCCTAGTAAAACGCCGCAACTCAAATATAATATCGCCTATTTAGGCAATTAGATGTTGAGCCGCTATATGAAGCATGGGATAGATTCCGGAATTGCTAAGGAAGTGCCCTCTGTTTGATAGATGTTTTTATCTTAATTTTGATGATTTTATTTTTACACCAAAACAATGTTTTTAATTGTTGTCCAAATACTCCCAAATGATTTCAAATGGTTTCAATATTTTTTGAGTATTTCTTCAAGTTTTATTTTATAAAATTGAACAACACTTTAAACGATTTTATGTTTATAAGTTTTTACTTCAAAACAAGATTCCTAAATGTTGTCTAAATATTCCCGATTGGTTTAAAATGTTTTTACTAAATTTTCTGAGTATTTCTTGAGTTTTATTTTCGACAAAAATTGACAACATTTTGCCTCGAGGTCAACAGGCCGCTCTATAGACAACCCGCACCAAGAGTACGTTGAAACACAAAATTGAACCTGGAGTATAAAAGAGCAGGTCGACCGGTCGCCGGGTGTCGACCGGTCAGTCGACCGGCCGCCCAGGTGCGGCCGACTGACCCGCAAGTTTTGTTCTCAAACGTAAACTTTGGTCTTCAATTTCTTAAAGGCTTGGACCTAGGTTGAACATAGGGGTGACCTGGTCGAACCCTATGCCGATTTGTCGCTCTATGTAAAAATGATGTGTCATTTTTTGAACTTCTATTTCTCGTGCGACGCTGTTCTATCTTTTGACAAAGAAAATCGACCGTTTGACAGTAGACATCTTTTCCTTAAAATGTGGGATTGATTTCTAACAGCTATATTCTTGATTTTAATTGTATTTTTCTGTAGATTTTCAATCCCCAAGAGGAGCCTATGCTTGATCAATCATCTCCTATAAATAGAGGAAGTCTTGGAGCAATCAGTACAACAATTGAGATACAACACAACAAGATACACTTCAAGCAAACACTTGTTCTTCATTGTCATTATTCTTGTTGTAATTTTGCCTAGCTTATCACTTTCACATCCTTGAGGTCTAGGCTATTCTTGATTACACTTTGCACTCATATTGTAATATTCATTATTGAGTTGTAATCTTGATTTTTGGTCATCATTCAACACAAGACATCCTTGTGAGTATTCTTGTGGTAAGAATACACTGGGTGATCTAGGTGATAGGTGTGTCAAGAGTGTGGTGCTCTTGAGGTGTTGAAGAATTTGGTATTCTTCAAGATTGAAGATTGTGGTGATCTTCAAAGGTGCCGTTGAAGGAAGATTGTGGTAATCTTCAAAGGAGATTGTGGTAATCTCCAAAGGTGGTGTTGAAGAAGAGTGTGGTGCTCTTCAAGGTGTTGTAAGTTGAGTTTGTATTAATTTTGGTAATTAATAAAATTATTTTTATTTTTGAAATCCATCCCGGATATACTTTGGGGTGGTAGAAGATTAGGCCATAGGTGGGTTGAACCTCTATAAATCGACGTGTGTTGTTTACATTCCGCACCTTTATTATTGTCTTTGAGCATTCGGTTTGAAAAAGAGGCGTGAATCGAAAAGATGGAGATAATCTATTCACCCTCTAGATTATCGTAGCCGCTTGACTTACAAGTGGTATCAAAGACAAACTCTTTGGCAAGCTCGTTTCACATCGCGAGTGAAGAGGAACGATCGTCGGCTACGAACGAAGCTCATCTTACCGCACTCCACCACCAAGCTACTTCTATTTGATTCCAAAAATTATATATTTTGGAAATAAAGAATGGAATGTTATTTACAAGGTTCGGGTTCGATATTTGGAACATCGTCATAAATGGAGAATCCATTCCGATGAAAGATACACCACACACCTCCAAAAGCTTCAAAGAGCTCAATGATGAAGAGAAGAAAATCATCTCCTTAAATGGTAAAGCTCTCAATATTTTGTATTGTTCATTTACTAATTTGGAATATGAACATATTGTAGGAATTGATCACTCATGGAGTATGGCAAAAATTAGAAGCCATTCATGAAGTATATGCAAATAATAGGAGCAACTCAAAAGCATCTACTTCTCAAAGGGATACAATGTCAAATCTAAGGAACAAGCCTCTTACAACTTCCAACTATGAAGAAGTTGAACATTGTCTTATGGGCATCAAAGAAGAAAAAGAGGTATGTCTTAAACCTTCTACTTCTTATGATATTATCATTCAAAATGATTATAGTGATTTACAAAATGATTTTGATGATCTTCAAAATGAATTCCAGACTTACTTGTTAAATACAAAAACTTGAAAAAGGAATTCAATGTTTTGAAAAATGAAAAGGATAATTTATTTACTTCCTATGAATCACTATCATGTGCTCACACCACCACACTTGACAAGGTTAGAAACCTTGAAAAAGAAAATAGTACTCTTGTTGAGGATATTAATTGCATGAAAAATGATTTATCTAAATCCAACTTGAGTACCGATGAAATTGTTGATTGTTGTGATAATTCGAAACTAGAACTTGATCATAAGTTTAATGTTGTCAATCATATGAAAAAGAATCAAGTCTCTAAGCATGTTGGTCATTATGCTCCTAGAATTATTACTTGCTTTTATTGCGGTAAAAAGGGTCATACGGTAAATACTTGTCGGGCTAGAAATAGCTCTAATTATTGTTGGAGACCTAAAAGTCTCAAAGTTAATCCTAAAGGACCGAAGACTTGAGGGTACCACAAAATAATGTTTTATTAGGTACCCGGCGAAATAATAATCGGAGAAAATTCATACCGCCAAAGAGACATCAAATGACCAATTCATTTGATCAAAGGAGAAAACATTTTCAACAAAGTCACTTTCCAAGAAGAGGAAATAATCAAAAATGGGAAGAACACAATACTTGAAACGGCAAAGACAACATCAACAAGATGATTTTCCAAGAGAAAGACACTTTCAAAAATGGGAAAGCCACAATGCTTGGAAATGGAGAAATTGGAGAAGCCATCATCAACAAGATGATTCTCAAAGGGGAAGATATCATCAACAATGGGAACGACACAACCCATGGAAATGGCGTAATTGGTAAACCGTATCTTCCCAATTAAATATGCATTTTATTTAGTTAGTATGCATGTTTTTATTTGTGCCTATATTGCAAATGAGTTTTCATAATTTTAAAAATAAGGTCCTCAGCAAATATTTGTGTTTTTAAAATCTTTTGAAAATAAGACCTTACTTGTTGTTTCTAAACTCTTATGGATTTTTATAGATAAGCATAATTTTTGTTATCTCTTATTACTTGCCTAATCTTGTGTTATTATATCATGTGCAATTTGTTTAAGAGTTGTGTAGGTAATATATCTCATCAAGAGTATTAAACTATCAAGGTATGTCCACTCGTATTTGTCTTAGAACTCGATATTATGTTTATGCTCATGTTTTTCAAACTATTTCATTTCAACCCCTTAAGTGCCCCTAAATGATTTTGTAATTTTTTTTTAAAAAAAGGGGCACTACTCGTTAAGTCTCGATTTTCTCGAATATATGTTTTTCCGAAACCCATATTTGTTGGACTTGGTCCAAAATTATCTTTTTGCAAAGTTTTAAAACTTTTGGGGTGAAAAATCGAATTTTTGAAAAACCTGGAGAATGAAAAATTGCACTTTGGGGCCAGTCAAGCGGGCGACGGCCGCCCGCACGCTGACCGGTCGCACCCTACCTCGGACCGTCGCCAGTGGCAATTTTTCAAGACATAAACGGGTCCGCTTCTTATTTTTTGAAACAGTAACTCAAAACTCTCCCAAACCCTTATCGCAAATCACCCCTTTTCTCTAAATCTTCAATTCTTCATCAATCTTTACGATTCTTGTTGCTAATCCACCTATTTTTGCAAGAATCTTACATATATGGCACCTCCAAGAAATTCCACCGAACAAAATCCCACTTCCAAGAGAAGAAAGGGCGAAGAGGGTTCTTCGAGAAATCGGCGAGACGGTTTAACAAAGGATATTCGAGCCGCACAAAGGAATGTGGCTCAAGAACGTGATGACATTCAAAATCCCATACTCTCTCGGGCCCAAATTGCCGAGCCCACGAAACAATTTCGCTAAAAATTACCGTTGGGCAAAAAGTAAGAAATCTTTATTACTCAAGCTCCCAATTCGAATAATGTTCTAAATTTCATCAATAAATATGGAGTGGTACTATGAAGATTTGGGAATGGGTGGAAAGTCGATTGCTCGAACTAAAATTTGTCGTTTTAATTCATTTACTAATGAATATCCTACTATTAGAGGATTCTTTGAGGAGCAAGGTTGGATGTTTTTATGGGAGCATGCATATGTTTTGTATGATGATGATATTATCCAACATTTTTATGCAAATATGTGGGTGCAATATGATAATGATGATAAAAAGCCTATTATGTAAATTGCGTTTGTTAAAGGTCGTCACTTTAGGTGGACTCCTAATGAAATTTGTCGGCTTCTACATGTTAGAGAAGGTGGTTGGGACTTTTTCTCTTGTGCTATTTGGAATGATGATATGTTGGGGGTGTCTATGAGAGAAGTTAAGACCTATTTGGGCGTATGGCCAAAGTATTCATTGTTGGCGATGACACTTGAGCACCGAATTTTATCCTGTTATTGTCGCCATCGTATTTGTGGAAAAGCGGGTAAAATGCCTAGCAACATGGACTATTTTTGACTTATAAGATTGCTAGAAGGGAACCGCTTAACTTTGGCACCATTCTTATTCAATGTCTAATCGAGTCTATCACTCAAGGAAATAAGAAGTTTGTTATGGGCAATCGATTTGTAAACTTCTTATACAATCGACTACCTTCGTTTAATGTAATTCGGAGGTATTTCAAAATGACTTTGACATTGATAATATCTCCCAAATGGTCACTATGCGCAAAAATATGGACATCCGACCAACTAAGATGGCTAGAGGAAGAGGCCATGATTCCCGCATCCAAACGACTTCTTTGATGATGCCGAGGCCGCGAGATTGGCAGAGGAAGGTGAACAGAGCAATCCGGGAGGGTAATACCGGTTCTCAACCTTCTAGGAGGTACACCAAGCCGAATTTGATGATTTAAGATCGTTTCATGAAGCTAGGTATGAGGCTTTGGAGTTAAAAAGACCTCGAAAATGCAAAATCAATCGGCAAGTTGAAGAAATTCATCAAAGATTTTATTCCCGGAACTTGCTTCTCTTCGCACGAGGATTGATGTCCCCACCCCTTTACTATTCTAGCATTTTCTTTCTTGTCCTTGTTGTCTTGTATTTTTTTGACTTTCCGTAAAACTCTTTCGTACTAATGAGATTTGCTTGTTTTCTTGAAAGGGTTAAAATAGCAAGTTGATAATAACTTGTGGATGATCATGATTTTGATGGAGTATTTGATGGTAAAAATACTCTAGTTTGGCATAGTTTGTTGTTGGTATGAAGTACTTGATGGTAAAAGTGCTTCTTTTAATTTTTGCTTAAATGCATTTGACATGTCTTGATCATTTTGTTTAGATGTATAATTTGGGACATTTGTAATGTCTAATATGCATTGTTTGATGCTTGACATGTATTACTTGTTGGCTCTTTAATTTTTGCTTGATGGCATTGGTAATGCCTTGATCCTTTTGGCTAAAATTATCTCAATCGGGTCAAACCCTTGAGAATTTATTTTGTTTCGAGCCTCTTATTTGATGGAAAAATGTTGAAAAATTGTTTTTGGGTGATGATATGAAAAACTTGGCTTAAACTCTTTTGCAAGGGCTATATACACCTTCTTTAAACGTTGACGCCCGCCAAGTGTTCGATATATTGCTTCAATGAAAACTCATCACCTACATGATTCTCTTATTTTTAAATGTCTTAAATTCTTATTGAGATCATGTTTTTGGCTAACAAATGAGCTTATGGTTTTCTTATGATACATCTCTCCCATTTTTTTGATCCTTAGCTTAATTGCTCAACGGTTGATAAACCGTCTCTTTGGCGCACTTTGATATAACTTGTATGATGTTTTTATCATCCTAACACTCTTTTTGATGATTCCAAAGGGGAGAAACAGAAAATGGCTCATTAGCTCAAAGAAGCTAATAAAAGCTCGTTATAAAAGCTATAAGCTACGGCTCTCAAAAGCCATAAGTTGTGAATTATATTTAGTCCAATTATTGCTTAATGGACTTTTATACATGTCTAATGATGACAGGGGAGCTTATAAGCTCTTGAACAATATGTAAAAGCTAAGCTTTTGACTCATGGTTAATCGCTTTTACATTATTCTTGATGTGTTTGTTGATAGGGGAGCTTGTGCTTATTATGCCTATTATTGAATATAATTACTCCCTTTCTTGGTTGCTTATGTATTTTGGAAATTTTTGGTTGCTTCCAAACGGTTAGATGTTTTTACCGGAAAATTGTTTTTAAAATTGTCCTTCTAATATTTCTAAAAATTGTTTTGGTTTGTAATCATCAAAAAGGGGGAGATTGTTTGATACATGTTTTTATCTTAATTTTGATGATTTTATTTTTACACCAAAACAATGTTTTTAATTGTTGTCCAAATACTCCCAAATGATTTCAAATGGTTTCAATATTTTTCGGAGTATTTCTTCAAGTTTTATTTCAGATAAAATTGGACAACACTTTTAAACGATTTTATGTTTATAAGTTTTTATTTCAAAACAAGGTTCCTAAATGTTGTCTAAATACTCCCGATTGGTTTAAAATGTTTTTACTAAATTTTCTGAGTATTCCTTGAGTTTTATTTTTCGACAAAAATTGGACAACATTTTGTCTCGAGGTCAACCGTCGCTCTATAGGGCAACCCGCATCAAGAGTACGTTGAAACACAAAATTGAACCTCGGAGTATAAAAGAGCAGGTCGACCGGTGACTGCAAGTTTTGTTCTCAAACGTAAACTTTGGTCTTCAATTTCTTAAAGGCTTGGACCGGTTGAACATAGGGGTGACCTGGTCGAACCCTACGCCGACCGGCCGCTCTATGTAAAAATATTGTGTCATTTTTTGAACTTATATTTCGTGCGACCGGCCGCTCTATCTTTTGACAAAGAAAACCGATCGTTTGACAAACAGACATCTTTTCCTTAAAATGTGGGATTGATTTCTAACAGCTATATTCTTGATTTTAATTGTATTTTTCTCAGAGATTTTCAATCCCCAAGAGGAGCCTATGCTTGATCAATCATCTCCTATAAATAGAGAAAGTTTTGGAGCAATCAATACAACAATTGAGATACAACACAACAAGATACACTTCAAGCAAACACTTGTTCTTCATTGTCATTATTCTTGTTGTAATTTTGCCTAGCTTATCACTTTCACATCCTTGAGGTCTAGGCTATTCTTGATTACACTTTGCACTCATATTGTAATATTCATTATTGAGTTGTAATCTTGATTTTTGGTCATCATTCAACACAAGACATCCTTGTGAGTATTCTTGTGGTAAGAATACACTGGGTGATCTAGGTGATAGGTGTGTCAAGAGTGTGGTGTTTCTTGAGGTGTTGAAGAATTTGGTATTCTTCAAGATTGAAGATTGTGGTGATCTTCAAAGGTGCCGTTGAAGGAAGATTGTGGTAATCTTCAAAGGAGATTGTGGTAATCTCCAAAGGTGGTGTTGAAGAAGAGTGTGGTGCTCTTCAAGGTGTTGTAAGTTGAGTTTGTATTAATTTTGGTAATTAATAAAATTCTTTTTCTTTTTGAAATCCATCCCGGATATATTGGGGTGGTAGAGATTAGGCCCTGTGGGTTGAACCTCTATAAATCGACGTGTGTTGTTTACATTCCGCACCTTTATTATTGTCTTTGAGCATTCGAGTTTGAAAAAGAGGCGTAATCGAAAAGATGGAGATAATCTATTCACCCCCTCTAGATTATCGTAGCCGCTTGACTTACACCTCAACACGAGATATCCCGACCGCCAACAGTTTTAGTACTTCTATAATGGTTTGAGTGGCAACACAAGAACAATTATAGATGTTGCATCCGGAGGTGCACTACTAGGGAAATATCCCGAGGAGGCATTAGAATTATTAGAGGAGATGGCAAACAACAGATTACAATGGCCATCCGAGAGATCCAAGGATAGACGTATCGCGGAAATTCAGGATTAGGATAAGATCGCCATACTCACGTAACAAATATCCATGCTAAGTATGAAACCGGATGCGATGCAACAAGTAAATTCAAGAGAGGTAGTAGTGGTTGTAGAGGAAGCAAATTTTGTAGGGCGCAAGGCTACAACAACTAAAGAAATAATCGACACAACCTCACTATAATCCGGCTACCAAAGGAACAAAAATCATCTCTAGAAGAGATGCTAGCTTCATTCATCGGAGAAACTCGAGCTCGACTAAACCAAGATGAAGTCAAGATATACGTAATCGAGGATCAGGTAACTCAATTAAATACTAACATGAATGATAGATTGAAATATTTGGAAAAGCAGGTGGGACAATCTGCTACGTCAATACATGGCCGACACCAAAAAGGTAAATCCCCGAAAGCCACAAAGATAGATTCAGGAGAAATAAGTGCCAATCCATTCGTCTGAGGAGTGGAACAAGTTATGAAGGTCCAAAGATACCAATTGATCAAGAAATAGAAGCAACCGAGGAGCAGGGCACAACAGAGGAGGTGGCGCCACCCCCTGTGGAAAAAGAAAAGATAAAATTTGCCCCAACCATTGCAAGAACTGAGGTACCTATCCCATTCCCGCAAAGGTTTCTGAAAATGAAATTAGATGACAAATTTCTAAAATTTTTGGAAATTTTTAAGAAAATTCAAATCAATATACCTTTCGCAGATGCACTTGAACAAATGCCAAACTATGCGAAATTTCTTAAAGATATCATGGAAAAGAAAAGAAAAATCTCGGAATATGAAACGGTGAAACTGACAGAGGAGTGTAGTGCAATTATTCAAAGGAAGTTACCTAAAAAACGCAAGGATCCCGGGAGTTTCACGATTCCATGCGTAATGGGGAACAACCTTTAATAAAGCACTATGCGACTTAAAAGCATTAACTTGATGTCGTTATAAATATTTTGAAAACCGGGATTAGGCAAAGTAAAGCCTACGACAATTATCCTACAATTAGCGATCACTCGATAACATATCCAAAAGGGGTGATTGAAGACGTGTTAGTAAAGGTAGAAAAATTCATCTTCCCAACAGACTTCATTGTGTTGGAGATGGAAGAGACCGAGAGGTTCCATTAATTCTTGGAAGACCATTCTTGGCCACAGGTAGAGCCCTAATCGATGTGCAAAAAGGTGAATTAACATTGCGCGTAAATGATGAACACATATTATTTTCAATTTACAAAGCTATGCAATTTTATGAAAACGCTTCGAATATTGCAACATGATTGATGTGCTAATCCCATGCATGAAAGCCGAGTTTGAAAAGGTTGTGATGAAAGACGACCGAATGGTGCTTAAGTCACTCAGTGGAATCCCAAGGTATGTGTTTGGATATTACTGACGATGAGGTTATCGATTTTGTGTTTGTCTTAGATTCAACGGACGAGAAAATTTCGGACCATCCCACACGATCGCGTGTGAAACAACACGGAAAAGGTCGCGGCGACGCATACCTCTGAGCGTATATGGCCGTGTGGATCAACACGGCCAGGCTGTGCGGCACGCTGACATTGAAGACTTTCAGTCACACGACCGTTTGGCCCTACACGGCCGGACCTTGCGACAGAAAGAGGGCCATTCACACGGCCGTGTGACTATACATGGCCAAACCGTGCGTGCAGGTTCTGACAGCCCAAGTCCACACAGCCATGTGGCTTCACATAACCCGATCGTGCGACACTTGTTTTTAGCCGAAAGTTTGAAAAACGAACTCCCGGGTTCTCCAGAACTTAAACCTCTTCCGAACCATCTCAAATATGCACTCTTAGGCGACAACGAGACCTATCCGGTAATAATTTCTTCTTCCCTTACTGAAAATCAATTGGAAAAACTACTGCATGTCTTAAGGGAATATAAAACTGCGATTGGATGGTCAATTTCTGATTTAAAAGGTATAAGCCCTTCGATTTGCATGCATAAAATAAGAATGGAAGATGATTGTAAACCTTCTGTGCAACATCAACGAAGACTTAACCCAATTATGCAAGAGGTCCTTAAGAAAGAAGTACTTAAATGGTTAGATAATGGGATAATTTTTGCTATATCTGACAACAATTGGGTAAGTCCAGTACAAGTCGTACCAAAGAAGGAAGTAATGACGATAGTAAAAAGTGAAAACAATGAAATCTTAGCTACTAGAGTTGTTACAGAATGGCGTATTTGCATTGATTATCGAAAATTAAATGCTGCAACTCGAAAAGATCACTTTCCCCTCCCTTTTTATGAATCAAATGTTAGATCGCTTGCAAAAGTTATGAATACTATTGTTTTCCGGATGGGTACTCTGGGTATAATCAGATTGTGGTTGCTCCAGAGGACCAAGAAAAGACAGCATTTACATGCCCTTATAGTGTGTTTGCATTTCGTAGGCTACCATTTGGGCTATGTAATGCACCTGCAACATTCCAAAGATGTATGATGGCAATATTCCATGGAATGATTGAAAACATCATGAAAGTTTTCATAGATGATTTTCGATTTTTGATAGTTCATTTGATCATTTCTTGCATAATATAACCCTTGTTTTGCAGAGATGCGAGGAGATGAACTTAGTATTAAATCGGGAAAAATGCCATTTTATGGTAAGAGATGGCATTGTACTCGCTTCTTTCGCAGTTTGGAAGTCGACCGAGCAAAGGTGGTGGCAATTGAGAAACTTCCACCTCCAAGGAATGAGAAAGCAATAAGGAACTTTTTCGGACATGCGGGTTTTTATAGACGCTTTATTCGAGATTTTTCCAAAATAACCAAACCCCTTTCCCACTTACTTGAAAAAGATGTACCTTTTGCTTTCACCCCGATTGTGTACAGTATTTGAAATATTGAAGAAGGCTCGTGATCGCACCAATTTTGATCACACCATATTGAGTCAACCTTTCGAGATAATGTGCGATAGCGACTATGAAGTAGGTGCCGACCGGGACAAAAATGCGAGAAGCTATTTCGTGTTATTTACTACGTAAGTCGAACATCGATCCGCACAACAAAATTACACCACAACCGAAAAAGAATTGGCGGTGGTGTTTGCATTTGACAAGTTTCGTGCCTACCCGATTGGAACAAAGACAATAATCCATCTGCACCACGATGCGGTCAAATACCTATTGGCAAAGAAATATGCAAAACCAAGGCTCATTCGATGGATACTCTTTACTACAAGAGTTTGATATCGAAATTCGAGATAGAAAAGGGTGTGAGAACGTGGTAGCTGATCATCTCTCACGACTTGAGCAAACAACTAATGAAAATACGAAATGCACAACAATCAAAGAAACATTTCCGGATAAATTAATCCTCATGGCCGAAACGACCATCCCCTGGTACGCTGATATTGTCAATTATTTAGTAAGCGGGGTTTTACCATCAGATATCACATATCATGCTAAGAAGAAATTTCTTCATGATGTGATATATTTTTAATGGGACGAACCTCTTTTATTTAAAAGATGCGATTCGATTATAAGGAGATGTGTACCTCAAGAAGAATGGGCAAGCGTCAAGCAATTCCATTCATCACCATGTGGGGCGGGGGGCCACCACACACTGCGGCTAAGGTATTACAGTCCGGTTTTTTTTGGCCTTCTATTTTCAAAGATTGCTATAAGTTTGTTTTTCAGTGCGATAGGTGTCAACGTATGGGAAAAATTTCAAGGCGACATGAGATACCGTTAACTAATATCATGGAAGTGGAATGGTTTGATGTTTGGGGTATATATTTCATGGGACCTTTTCCAGTCTCAAATGGGTACATGTATATCCTCCTTGCGGTAGACTATGTATCCAAATGGGTGGAAGCAATCCCTACTTAAACAAATGATGCCAGGCTTGTGCTAAATTTTTTACAAAAGAACATATTCACAAGGTTTGGCACCCCACGAGCACTCATTAGTGATGGAGGATCTCACTTCTGTAACAAACTGTTTAACAACATGATGGCAAAATATGGAGTAAAACATCGAGTGACCGTCGCTTACCATCCACAGTACAATGGGTTAGCCGAGGTATCCAATAGGGAAATTAAGCGGTCTTAGAAAAATGGGGCTTTAATGCTCGATGATGTTTGTATGGGCTTATCGTGACGGCATACAAAACACCTCCGGATAAGTCCCCGTGATCGATTAGTTTTTGGGAAATCATGCCATCTTCTAGTGGAATTAGAACATAAAGCATTTTGGGCGGTGAAAAAGCTTAGCTTCAACATGATCATGTAGGCGAGAAGAGAAAAGCGCAAATAAGAGAACTCGGAGGAATTCCACAAGATGCATACGAAAATGCCCAAATCTACAACGATCGCACAAAGAGATGGCATGACAAAAAGATTCTCGAGAAGAGAATTCTTACCGGGCAAGTAGTACACTATACAACTCAAGATTACGATTATTCCCAGGTAAGCTTAAATCAAGGTGGACTGGTCCTTTGTAGTGAAAAACGTGCTATCACCAGGAGGAGCCGTTGAACTATTAGCAACGAATGGTCGAACTTTCATCGTAAATGGACAAAGAATTAAACACTACTATGGGCAGAAACTCCACAAGAAGTTTCACCATCTTCTTGTAAGTAAACAATCTCTGTAAGTACTTATTACACATTCCTCTTTCTTTCTCGATAATTTCCTCATATGTTCGGGATGAAGCATATTTTAAGTTTGGGGAGTTGTCAAGAATGCGTAATTTTGTATCTTGTTGCATATTGCATTGTATTTGGGATCGCATGTAGAAGCACTTGCATATTAATTTTCGAAAAAATATATAAAAACAAATTGTTTTTTTTTTTTTTATTGTTTTAGCACGTTTACCGCTTTAGACGTTTAATTACTCTTGTGTGTGGTTTTTTTCACTCATAAGCCCGCTCCCTATGATTTTACTATGAATATTTTATGGCATGGAATAACATACTTGTGGAAATAATGTAATAAATTCTTAGGAGGAAAGTTATTTATTTGCTTGGCATGTGATAAGAAAATTGGCTATTGGATTATGTTGCAAAAATAAGCATGTGAGCTTTTGTGCCTTAAACCGCTTTATAATATGCGGACTTATTTTTCTTGAGTGTGTGATTCATGATTGATAGAACTCTATAACTTGCTCTGGTATCTTCATTGAAGCCATGTGTGTGTGCAATTTTTGAAAATGATCTAAGGCCATCTTTGTTTTATCCTACTTAACCTAAAAAGCCTACCTATGAACTCATGATTCCATAGTTTGCCAATTTTGAGCCAAAACTATTATTCTAAGCCACATTGATCTTTAAAATTTACATGTTTTTATCCCTAAAATTTCTTGAGCTTGTAGAAAATAAATAAGTTTGGGGAGATGTCTTTGAAAATTTATGAAAAAGAGAGAAAGTTGGCAAAAGAATGAGAGATGGGCGGTATCCGGGTAAATGTACATGAAGCTCGAAAAAGAAAGAAAATCTCTGAAACATTATTATGTAGAGAAATCGAGCAAAGCAAAAAAAAATCTGAAAATTGTGAAAAAATGAGAGTTTGAGGGTAAAGAAAAAGAAAAGAAGGAAAAAAAAAGGGCCTAAGAATGAAAAAGGAGAAATAAGGGTGGAATTGAGTTGAAAAAAGAAAAACTGATATCATATTGAAATGGGTTGGTGAATTGCAAGCATGTGCGCTTAAGTTCTATTTGCTCAAGTCAAGTCACTTAATCCAAATTTTCCTACAATTACCAAAGAGCCTACATTACAACTAAATGAAAAGTCCTTTTTGATTCTTAGATTGTGCACACAAAAGTGGTAGAGATGTTAGACGATTTGCCAGGTTATGGTAGTTCTACTTTCATTGAATTGAATTTGAGAGTAAACACTTACCATACACTTTTGAGAGTAGAATGATATACTATTTACTTGTGAGTCGCGATGTCAAGTACCCGAGAGATTATTAATTATGCCGAGTTAATGAATAATGACTTCTTGATGATGAATTACATGGTTTCTTTAAGTATGAAGTCAAATGCCATTTAATGTTTATAGTGTTCCTGGGTGTTCTTTCGTTTATACTCCTTATATTGTTTTTCTAAATTTGCTCGAGGACGAGCAATACTTTAAGTTTGGGGGATTTTGATGTGTGTATAATATACGTGCATTTTGAGGTTTAAAATGATATATAATTGATGCATTTGCACGCATATTTACTATGTTTTTACTTGATTTTCTTAAAAGGGCATGATACTGCGTATTCTTGTAATTCTTGCAGGAAACGGAGCTTAAAATGAAGAAATATCAGTTGGGGTTCCCATATAAGATTGCGAATGCGAAGAGAAGATCAAAACGACGGAAAAATAGGACAAAAATACTTCACACTATTTGGACAGTATGGTGTCACACGGCCGTGGGAGTGCCGGTGTGAAAATCACGTTGTGTGAAGAAGGGAAGAAAACAGAGAGGATGGAGCAGGCCCACAAATAGGATCGTGTGAACTCACACGGTCGTGTGGGAAAGGAGTGGCCATTGCACAACCCTGCCCATGTTGAACCACACGCCCATGCAAGAAAGTGGTCGAGCCCATCACCACACGGCCGTGTGGTCCCACATGGCCTCCGGCCGTGTGGGAGTCTGCTTTTGACGTGTTTTTCGTGTTTGCTTCCCGTTCCAACTCTACAAGTGATCTCTCCAAGCATCTATAAAGGGGACCAAGTCTTGCACGAAAATACATCATTCCATACAACGAAAAACACATCAAATAATACAAAGAACGAAGGAATCGAGGATCTTCTGAGCAAAGAAGGCTAGGTCGCGAAGAACACCACAAGGCTTTCGCATCTAGGCAACACAAGAGCTTCGAGGGCTTTGAAAGGAGAATCTATCCTGACAAGTAGGGGTTTTCATTCTATGTCTAAGAACTCTTGTCTGTACTTATATGATGTCATAATGTTGATTCGAATTTGTCTATGAGCTTGTAATCAATGTTTGGCATATTTTTCGGATCTTAGGAGCATAATCAAAACTGTGGATTTATATTAAATATGATTATTTATTTTCTTAATTAATTCATGCATTCTATTTTATGAATTCGAGTGCTTATTTATAATTGCTTTTTATTTGGCCAATAATTTGCATGTCATATTTGTTAGTACAAAATTTCGGACGATGAGTTCTAACAAAGACGGAAATCGAATTCAGACATGAAACATGTGTGACAGGCATGTTTGTGGGGAGTTCTTCAATTCAGAAATCTTTTAGGAGTTAATAAGAATTGTAACGATCTGGAAGGACTATAATTGTTATTAATCAACTGTTACGCACTGCCCGGAAGGGGGAGTAGATGAATTTAGGAATTGAACCCATAGAATTGCATGAATTGATTTTTAATACTTTATTCGCATTTAATATTGAAGAAGCATGTTGAGATTATGTGCCTAAGGTTGCTTCTAAAGATGCTGAAAATACTTGCGGGGTTCATAAATTTATTTTATTTATTTATTTTTATTTTCGAGTTTTAGTTAGATAAAATATTCAATTTTCGATCGCTTCAATAAAATTGGATTACGATGTTATTATAGCCTAAGTGTTTCGAGATTCAATCTCTGAGGAATACGACCTTACTTGCCATTATTCTATAAACTACACTGTACACTTTGCGGTTGTATAAACCAAAATATTTTTGGCGAACAAGCGATATCATATTGAAATGGGTTGGTGAATTGCAAGTCTCAGGCGCATTCTATTTGCTCAAGTCAAGTCACTTAATCCAAATTTTCATACCCTTACCAAAGAGCCTACATTACAACCAAATGAAAAGTCCTTTTTGATTCTTAGATTGTGCACACAAAATTGGTAGAGATGTTAGACGATTTGCAAGCTTATGGTAGTTCTACTTTCATTGAATTGAATTTGAGAGTACTTATGGTAGTTCTACTTTCATTGAATTGAATTTGAGAGTAAACACTTACCATACACTTTTGAGAGTAAAGTGATACACTATTTACTTGTGAGTCGCGATGTCAAGTACGCGAGAGAGTATTAATTATGCCGAGTTTATGAATAATGACTTCTTGATGATGAATCACATGGTTTCTTTAAGTATGAAGTCAAATGTCATTTAATGGTTATAGTGTTCTTGGGTGTTCTTTTGTTTTTACCCCTTATATTATTTTTCTAAATTTGCTCGAGATGACTTAGCAATGCTTTAAGTTTGGAGGATTTTGATGTGTGTAAAATATACGTGCATTTTGGAGCTTAAAATGATATATAATTGATTCATTTGCACGCATATTTGCTATGTTTTTACTTGGTTTCCTTAAAAGGGCATGATACTGCGTATTCTTGTAATTCTTGCAGGAAATGGAGCTTAAAATGAAGAAATATCAGTTGGGGTGCCCGGATCATTCCATACAAATAAAACACATCAAATAACATGGGAACAAAGGAATCGAGGATCTTTCGAGCAAAGAAGGCTAGGTTACGGCGAAATCACATCAAATAACACAGAACGAAGGAATCGAGGATCTTTCGAGCAAAGAAGGCAGGTAGCGAAGAACACCACAAGGCTTTGCATCAGGGAGCACAAGAGCTTCAAGGATTGGAAGAGAAATCCATCCTAACAAGAAGGGTTTTCTTTCTATGTCCGTTGAACCACACGCCCATGCGACCAAGGCCAAAGCCCAGCACCACACGGTGCTTGTGGGTTTCACACGGCCTAGCCGTGGGAGTCTATTTTGACTCGTTTTTCGGTGTTTGCTTCCCGTTCTAACTCTACAAGTGATATCTCCAAGCATCTATAAAAAGGGACCAAGTCTTGCATGAAAAAACCAACTTGATACAAAGAAAAACACATCAAATAACACAGAACGAAGAAATTGAAGAGCTTCCGAGAGCAAAATGCTAGGTCACGAAGAACACCACAACGCTTTCGCATCTAGGGAGCAGAAGAGCTTCAAGGGCTTGGAAGGAGAATCCATCCGACAAGAAGGGGTTTTATTTATTTTTCGAACATAATAATTTTTCGTAGATTTTCTTTTTTTGAAAATTAAAATGCAAATGCTTCTACATGCGATCCTAAATGCAATGCAAAATGCAATAGTACTAGATTACGCATTAATGCATTAATGAAGTTTGCCGATAATCATGTTTAGCTTGATATATTCCATGTGAAAAATATAAAATATATTATTTATCTTATATTGGTAATAGATGCTAGATATGAGAGTTTTGTTATGTGACATGTTCATTTTCCTAATAGTTCTAAGAATTTTATCTCCCATATATTCAACCAACCCCAATCCTTTTACCCATTAATATCTTAGAAGATTTCACAAAGCCCTTATCACTTAGTTTTCGACTTTTCGGGAATATCTTAGCGGATGAATTAGTAGTTCTTGTTCTTGTTTCTTTAGTACCTTGATGGTTCCTATCCCCGTAATTTAACGCCAAATAAATGATCGACACATTCGTAACTAGAATTGTGACGACCCCTCCAACTATGAATGTTTTTAGCCCTACCTTTTCTATTCGGATCTTCACTTTCACTAGTATTTTCAATAGGACCAAGATTCTCCATTGATTTCTTTATCCCATACCCACGTTCTAACTCCTTCTTAAATACCATCGAATTAAACCACCACCTTTCCATAGAGTTCTCTTGCCCCCTTAATTTGCATAAAAATAATAATTTTAAAATAGCACCGGACAATAGACGAGAAATACAATTCAATGTTTTCTCACGATGAAGCCAAAAAAAAAAAATTATACTCCTCCGTCCCAAAAAAGATAGGCTACATTTCCTTTTTCGTCAGTCCCAAATTATAGGCGTATTTCTTATTGAGAGTATTAATTATACAACAATATACTAAATTACCCCTATTTAATTCACTTGGAATGATATATCACCATTTATGCAAGGACAAATAACAAGAATATAAAAAATATTATAATCCCAATTACATTTATTATGTTTTCTTAATTTGTGTACATTCTTGTACTTGTCTATCTTTATGGGACGGAGGGAGTAGCATACATCATAATCATGAAAAATATATTCAAGACTATATATTTGTCTTCTTACATATATATAATGTTATGAATGAATATATATAATATATATAATAGTGGATACATATTCTCTTTAATTAAAAATTGAATTTAATCACCATATGAATAAATAGGGCAAGCTAAAATAATAATCGTACATATATCATAAATATTCAAAATACATGAATATACAAATTGATGTCCTTTAGCCAAAATGGATAAATTTTTAAAGCGACTTACAAAATAATATTCTGAGTATATATATATTTTTGTTATATGCAATATGAGTGTCAAATCAAGATTGTAAAAATATTATTAAATTGATATATTATACGTCAAAATAAGATTAAAAATGAATAAAATATTAAATTAAAAAATAATGAGACATAATAATTAATGCAAAGTACAAACACAAATTTGGAAAGCTAATTTTTATATAATTCTAATTAAAGGACTTTAAAAGTTGACCATCAAAAGTTGCATCGCATTTCAATAATAATCAACATTTTTTAGTGTACATATTTTAATTACTTTTAATAGTCTTGTGAAATGAATGGTAAAATTTTTGTGATATTATTTATAGAAACTCTCTTTATATATATATATATATATATATATATATATATATATATAAGAGCAATTTAAGATTAGGTGATGTTAATGCATTAATAATTAGAATATCATATTTATTCTTTATTTGGATAATTTTTGTCAGTTTCTCCCTCATTAATGTGTACTTAAATAGTGCGGTTTAAGGCTAATTTTGTATCTCATAATTTTGGCTTCTTATAATTATAATTTTAAATGTTAATGCAATAATATATTTTTTCGCCAATGACAATTACATTAATAGTACTCCTTATGAAGCAACAAAAATATTTTATTTATCTTATATTATTAATTGATATTTTGGGAGTTTAAGATTAGTTAATGTTTAATGCATTAATAATTGGAATATCATCTTTTTGAATTTAATTTATAATATATATGCATATAAAGATCGGACTACGTTTAAGATTAATTATTTATGTCATTTTACATATTTTTGGCTTTTAATTTATAAAATACCTATATCACACACTAATTTTGTCTATAATTATTTTTTTCAATTTTCCACTTATTATCGTGCTTCAAAATAGTGTATTTTTAAAATTAATTTGGAATCCATATTCTTGCCTCTTATAATCGTAATTGTAAATCTTAATGTATTCATAAAATTTACCGAGAATCATACTTAGATTGATAGTAATCAGTGTGAAGCCAATAAAAATTTTATTTACCTTATATTGTCAACATATAATTTTTCCGGTTTAAGATTAGTTAATATTAATGTATTAATCATAGGGATCTCATATTTTTCTATTATCCAGATTACAACAGTTTGAAGCCAACAAAAAAATATATATAACTTCATAGGCAGTTGAGTATGGTTTTGAAAGTTACATTGACATCAATTTTTTTTTTTTTTGTGATTCCATGAATCATTATCATATCACTTAATCGTTTTTAGTGTGGTTTCATCTTTACGTTTCACTCTAGTGCCATCTTCATCAAATATTTTGCTAATATTGATAGGATATGTATTAAATTAGAGTGTTTTTTGAAGTTCATTTTTTTGGATCAACTTGAATGTTTTATAGTTAGTTTAATAAATAGTATTTTGTTGTGTTTATTTTTATATTTTTGTTATATTTTATTTTTATAAAACATACATGTATATATTAATTTTTGATTCATATAGGACTAAATGTGTTAAATAAATCTGTTGGGACCAAAAGAGTAAGCATGGGACTAACAAGTGTTTTTGAACCTTTTTCTTATGGGACCAAAAGTGCAATTTTCTCTATTAAATTACATCATTGAATTATGAATCTATTTTAAAGATTAACAAACTATGTACAATAATATCATGTTTTTGAATGATTCATATATATATATATATATTTTTTGAAAGAAGCTATATTGTTTAACAGATTATCCAATTAAGAGATAATTCCAATTTCTAGGTTGAACTGACAATAATTATGGAAGTAGTTATAGCAAATATTTGAATGTGATACTACTTGTCATAATATATTGTAGAAACAATATGTTTAAAGAATCAATGAACATAACTTCCAAGTTAAAATATCGTTATATGATATTTACTACATTTATATTTAAATGAAATCTGATTGACAAGAATTACAAAACTAATTATCGAAAAAAAACAGTATATGATAGTTAAAAACTATAGAAAGTTGACAAGATATCTATAAGAAGAGATATATATTAGTTATAAAAAAACATTAATAAATTGGGATATATATTAGTTAAAAAAATAATAAATTGTTACTTACCGTATTAATTTTTTGATTCAATTGGATAATAAAATAATGAATACACTAAATAAAAACTATAATTATTTTAGATTATAAATTGATATAATAACATTTCATTTTGAAATATTTGATATTTTTCTTAGCATTTGATACTCTTAACTGATAACCACAAAACCAACAGTAGGTTTTTTTCGTTTTACAGACTAGCAAAGCTTCATTCAATGATAATTGAATTCGAGACATATTTCAAGTTATTATATTTTTATTATATTATATCAAGCAAACGATTTTATGTTTTTTGATTAAAGATGGTCTTAGTTCAATGAAAACGCTTTTGGTAGTAAAACTTCATTTGACAATTTGTAAATTACACTTCTTCATAAAGATCCTTTTTGTGAAAACATGATAAACTTATATCATATTTCTGTTAAGAAAAACATTTTCTTACATTGTGAAGTATTCATTTTTTTCAACAATACAAATTCAATATGAAAATACATGTTTTACAAATATATACATACATAAATATAATTATTTATAGAGAGGTAGGAATTCTACCACGTGTGTGTGTGTGTGTGTGTGAGAGAGAGAGAGAGAGAGAGAGAGAGAGAGAGAGAGAGAAATATAAACCAGATGAATTTGGCATTTAAGGTTATTATTGAAAATATATAACTTTGAATTTGTAATAGATAATATTTATTTTTATTTACCTTATATGAATATTGATAAAAATAAAGTATACATACTTAATCATATTAATAGATATTTGTATTATAAAATAATAATATTAAAATAAAATACGCGTGCAACGCACGGAGAGAAATACTAGTAAATCTAATAACTAGAAAATCATGAATATTTTATAAGCTAGATATTATTCATTAATTATGAAAAGCAAAAACAAATTATTGTTTTTAGAAATAAAAAATGGGTGGGAAAAAGATTTTATTACTATTTTGATAATAGTCTCTTATATATATATATATATATATATATATATATATATATATATATATATATATATATAGGGATTGGTTCAAATGAGACCAACCCCTTCAAAGTTAGTCCATAAGACCGTATATAGACCCTTGATTTAATTTTTTAATGGTGTAGATCTCTTTAGTTATTTTTGGGTTATAAGGGTATGATTGTATTTTCACCATTTTACAGTTTTTTTGTAGATTACGTTAATTGCTAATTAATAGGAAAATAGAATCTTTCCTTTATCAGTTTCCCGATTTTTAGGGGGAAAAAACCATAGATTTTCAGTTCTGTCTTTTCAAAACTGGTTCATTTGGCTTCCCTCCTCTTGGACGATTTTTTGACCAGCAAAAAAACCCTACTACTCTTTCTTTTCTCCCCCAAATATACTTACACTTCCATTCGTTTTATCGCACACAAAAAAAAAAAAAAAAAAAATCGGCCGTTCGTCTTCTCGGGCACACCAAAAACTTGAAGTTTGAAATTATTTCTTGTTCATAAGTTTCTTATTGGTAGAAGGTTTGGGTTTTGCGAAGAAGGGAGCAGAGAAGGGTTATTTTGCGCCCGTTTTTTGCGTTTGTAAAGGTGAGTTCCTTTTCTCTGTTAATAGCCCAATTTCTCCAAATTTCAGTACGTTCTTGTCTTTACCAAGTAATTTTTGGTGGGTGTAGGAGTTCGATTTTTGTGGAGAAGGTTTGAGGAGAGGGAAATCGACGCCTGAGTTCTTGTATTTGAAGGTATGTTTGTTGTTTTATTCTTCTGCCTTTTTTTATTGTTTCTGGTTGTTTCTGGGTTGTGGTGTATTCTAGCTATTCGTATATATTATGTTAAATAAATAACATTAAGTGGAATATAAACAAATTAGTGTACCCCAAATAAGAAACACATAACAAGTATGCAGATTTTTTTACTAAGTATACTGATATATTATGTTAAATACACAACATTAAGTAGAATATAAACATACTTTTGTATGCAGATTTTTTATACTAAGTATACAAGTTTGTCATGTTAAATATTAAGTATGCAGATTTTTTATACTAAATATACAAGTTTGTCATGTTAGATATACAACATTTAGGTGGAATGTAAACAAATGAGGTTTAAAGTTCTTGATATCTGAATTTGTGTTCTTTTTATGTAGGTGTTTGTGGCTAGTAAAATGTCAAGTGAAGAACAGAAATAGAGGTCAATAGTGGTGCAGATGATAGTTTCGGAGACGAGCAGCCCAAAAAGAGGCGAAGGATTGATAGTTCATATCCCGGCACGCAAGTTAGGGTGAAACACAAGGTTTTGGTTGATGCGCTTGCTTTTATAAAACCTGCACAAAAGAATGCACGGTTTGAGGGGGTCACCTGGTTTCTGAAGGGCAATGCAAATCTCATGTGTACATTATACATGAAAGTGATCTTTTTGATTTGCATGTACATTATACATGGATGCAGCAACTTGTATAGATAGATATGTCGAATTGTATATTTAATATGTTCCATTTGTTTATTTTTGGGTTATTTGAATTGTATTTTTTGTTGTATAAACAGTTTAATATACTTGTTTAATTAGTTACGTGGATTTGTATATTTTATGTGGTGGAATTGTTTACTTGATTGTATGGGTGATTCACGGTTTTAGTTCAATGGATTTGTATACGATTTGATGACATGTATAAATAGATATATCGAATTGTATATGTAATGTGTATCATTTGTTTATTTTTGATTAGTTGAATTGTATTATTTGTTGTATAAGTAGATTAATATATCCGTTTATATAGTAACGTTGAATTGCATATTTTGTTAGGTGGATTTGTATACTTAGTTGCATGGGTGATTTATTGATTTTAGTTCAGTTGAATTGTATTTAGTTGCTTATGGACTTGTATAAATAGATATGTAGAATTGTATATTTAATGTGTTGCATTTGTCTATTTTGGATTAGTTGAATTGTATTATTTTGTTGGATAAATAGATTAATGTATTTTGTATAAATCTTAAGGTACTTATTTGCGTATATCTGATGTAATTGTATATATAGTAAAACAATTTTGTATGCTTAGTTTTTTTTTTTTGGCATATTTAGTTGAATGTAATTTTACATGCAATACATGTTTAGGGAGAAAAAATAACATTAAAGATAAATTAACAATTACTCAACGTTACAAAAAAAAAGTTTTCATTAAATAATAAATCGATTTAATTATTTTTTGAAAAAATAGAAACATTGCACTAGGTCGTGGTGTCGTGGTTTGGACATGTACGATCGTTATGCTCCGATCTCACCACATGTTACACATCGTCTTTTGAGTTTTGCGTTTGAATCCGCTAATTGCTCCATAGTTTCGGTAAAATTGTACACCGGTTTCCAACGTAGCGAAATGCATTCCCACTCGTGGAATCTTTTCTTGTTCCACTCGGTATCCAATATTTTGTTGATCCCGCGAGATTTTGATTCGTTGTCCTACGTTGTTTTTTGACATCACAAAATTTATTAGACAATAATACAAAATATATATATTATATATACAATTATATAACATCATTCATACACAATTTTCATTTTTCACGATATTGCCTATGTTCTCAAATATTTGTATAAAATATACATTTTTAATAGTCTATGTTTATAAGTATACAAACCGATTAATTTATTATAACAGACAATTTCTACCATACAATGAAATAAGTATGAGTAGATTTTTAGTTGAACAAATTACGCATTTAAAATATACAATCGTTGTATTATAAATATACAACGAATAAATTAATATATACATATTCTAATTGAATGAATAAACACGCAACGAATTTAGTAACAAATATACTATCTCAAGCAGATAAGGCGTAAATATGCATATACATAATGCTATATACACAAGACTTATATTCTAAATTGGCAAATTATCCGTACTAAACATACAAACTACTAATTGAGATGCAACCTTCATACAAGTGGGTAATATGCAAACATATACTATATATACAATGTTGACACACTACATAGCCAATATTTACATACTAAACATACAAAGCAACAATTATGCGGTTCTATATTTTTGCATACAAAGCAACAATTTAGACTTATATTTAAAAATTGGCAAATTATCGTACTAAACATACAAACTACTAATTGAGATGCAACCTTCATACAAGTGGGTAATATAGAAAAATATAAAACTATATATACAATATTGACACACTACATAGACAACATTTACATACTAAACATACAAAGCAACAATAATAGAAGTGCATATAGTTCATTCGAGTCATCAATTGTTGATTCACAAAGGCCTCGAATATTATAGCTTTTTTCTCAAGAAATTACGGAGGACATTCATCGATTTGCGTTGAAATCAATACTTTTTGCCATTGTATAACTCTTTCCAATCAAACGGGTGATACCTCCTTGCAAATTGTTAGATATCCGTCGCGTTTTATTTTTTGTGGATGAATTGCAGTCGATTTTGGGTGATAATGGTGATTAAGAGGTTTTGATAATGGCGATGCAAAGATGTGTTGACGTTGAGAAGGAGACGATATTTTTTATTGTATATGGTAAAATGCGTGATTTATGGGGACGTGATCAATAATGATCACGTCCCTATAATGTAGGAGGAGGTTATAATTAATAATTTTTCGGATTCCAATTTTACTCTTTCTATTGTATAGTTACTTTAAAACCTCAGTATAGATTGTAACGAATCTTGGCCATTGATTTACTATTTGGATGGTCTAGATTCGGTCTTATGGACTAACTTAAGAGGGTGGTCTCACAAGATCCTCTCCCTATGTATATATATTACCTTGAGATTTGGAGTTATTACTAAAATATACAACTTATAAGTTTTAAAATTACGAAAAATACTCCTAATGTTTGAAGAATTATGGTAAAATTAAAAGAAATTTATGTAAAGTCAATAATGACCTTGATGGAATTCCAATAATAAAAAAAAGGAAGAAGTGAAGAATAAAAAGAAATGGACTAACAAAATTACACCTATCTAGTTCGAAGCTTTTTTTCTAGTTTTTGGAAAACCTAAGCAGTGAATTTTTTTTTTTTTTTTGTAACCAAAGAGTGTTTATAAGATTTTGGAGAGAGTTTTTGGTGTTTTGAAATTTGTGAAAAATTAAAATAAATTTCAGTTAACCAAATGACATCTTTATCTCCTCATAATATGTGAACAATACTATATGGGAATTTTTTACTTTTCAACTCAATTTTGTGATGACATTAGCAAATTTTATTAGCTCAACCAACAGTTGGGGTAAAATATTAGGCAGAATAAACCTCGTGATACTTTTATAATTTTTAAATTCAGTAGCTTTTGTTTTAATTACTTCACACCTCAACGGTACTTTTTGTAATTAAATTCAGAAGTTTCTTCCAATTTTTTCAAAATCTCTCAATCCTTTAACAAATTAATGCGTCCCTTATATATTACGGTGTGACCAAATTCTTAGTATATCATGAGTGTCTTCTTAAAATTGTATGAGGTAAAATATAAATTATAATAAATAGAATGCAACTTATATGAAGACATTAAAGCCAAATTCACAACGAAAAATAGTTTTTCTTTAATTATAGGCGAGCTGGCCGGCTTAACTCACGATCGATGGTGGGTTGGGTGTTGAGGTTTTCCCGACCAACCAACTTGACGGAAAGACACTTTGGCGGTTTTGGCAGATTGTGGGCCACCCGCCATGACCACACCTGCCGCGTTTTGATAGCTTTATTCATGTCAACCTCAGACTCTTCTCATTTGGGTGAGTCTTAATAATGTAAAATAGGTTTGAGTTGAGTTTGTATTATGATTTGAGACTTGATTCGACCCTTTATTAAAATTATTAAAACTACTTTTTATGAAAATATTTACTAATGATTTTTTTAAAAAGTAAATTGTGCACTTTCGTGAAAATATATATCTAATATATATATATATATATATAATAGATAAATTGTGCACCCATTAATTATCTCTATATAGTTTATAAGTGGTAATAGGACAAATTGGTCATTTATGATTTGTAAAAATAACAAATAGTCATGTTAAAAACATGTTTTTTTAAGTAAATTGACCAAAATGATGGTCATATCCTTCTTGTATTCTTTGGCGAGGTATTTGATAATTTTTCAAAAAGTCGATGAGGTACATTTCTCGATACTGAGAAATGAGTCTCGATCCCAAATTCTCGGTCCCGAAAATTGTACCGATCCCGAGAAAAGAAAAAAGGACAAAGTGGATAATTAAATTCAAAAAATGGCTAAAAAATATGTTTTAGAAAAATATGGCTAAAAAATATTTTTATTATAAAAAATAACCAAGAATTTGATAGACTAATTGTATTAATATTGTGCCCCTATTATAAAAGAATTCTGGATATGTCCCTATCTCTACATGCTCATTTATGAAACCACATATATGTTTATTAATTTAAAATATATAAAGGGGATTCAGATTTTCTATTCTATTTTTCGTTTCATTTCTTGTTCCATCATACTAATATACGACATGTATAAATATATTAAAACGAATTTGTATTTGTTTAAATGACATGTGTTGATTCGTCATTTTTCTTTTTGTGTGTTTTGAAAGGATTATTCATCACTTTAAGTGAATCATGAAATGGAACAAAAATCTGACCCTATATAGAGGAATATTGTTACCGTGGCCACGTCATGTACTCTTGAGTCTTGAACGTTGAATACTCACCATTTTAAAACGTCAGTAGTGGGGACCCCGAAGAATTAGTTTTAATGGGAATAAGATTTGGTCTTAGAGAGGTGGCCCCGATTGGACACGTGGTCCATCCTGGATGAAATTAGTGTTTGGAATAAATGGAAATTGAAATGGAAGAAGAGGTGGAAATATGACGGGGCGATGTGGGCAATGTTCAAAGAGGGACAATGGTGCGTCAGACATGGAGTGCTTTTCCGCGTCGAAAAGTGTGTGTAACCTCTTTGCCTGGATTTATGCATTGACCTCTCTTCTCATGCGTAATTCTTGCTCCTTTGTTACTGGGACGTTTTTCAAAAACTTCTGTTTTCAGAAAACGTAATTTATTGTAGTAGAACTGAAAATAGTTGAGAATTAGAAATCGATATTTGATAGTGTTTAAAAATAGAAACATAAGTTGAGAGCGTTTGGTGAAAAAGTCGGAAGAATATTTATTTATTTGTAAAAGTCAAACCACAATTAGAAACATAAATCAAAAATACCCATCTCCATACTTTTAGATTTTGATTACATAAAGCAGAATCAGAAACATAATTTGTCATTTGCAAATATAGGGAGTGTTTGTGTTTGCAATCACTAAAAAAAACACTTTTTAGTTTTTTGGTTAAAAAAAGCACTTTGTAATGTTTGCAATTGACCAGAATCTAAAACCATGGAGAGATGTGCTTTAATTTTTTGCTTCTGGTTTGACTTTTGCAAATAAATAAGTATTTTTCTTACTTTTTTTCCAAACAGTTTCAACTTCTGATTCTAGTTTCAAACACTACCAACTTATTATTCTCAACTAATTTTACTTCTACTACAATAAAACACTTTCTCTAAGGTAGAAATTTTTGCAAACACTCGCATTACAAAGTGCTTTTTTTTGTAGCAAAAACTAAGAAATGTGTTTTTTAGTGATTGCAACACTCGCATTATTAAGGCCAAAAACATTAAACATGTAATGTACTGCATTTTTTATCGTAAAATTTAAAATTTTATTTTCACACTCTTTTTTTTTGTTGAGAAAATTACTCTAATTTGTTAATACATGTGGTGTGTATATATATGTGTACTGTCCTAATGAAATAAAATAAGATATGGAATATAATTTTACAACAGAGACTTCAAATTATGTTGTGGGGCATAACTGCAGAAGCAGATATTTAATTTTGCAAATAAATACAATGTAATCGTTTAGTAATCAATACGGATCTATTTTCACACCACATATAACCTTCGATTTCATTCTATATTCATACTACAAAAACAACCGTGTAACACATGGGATTTGTGTTAATTCGATTAATAATCATCAAAATGGAAGGAAATAAAAAGTTAGTTGTTGGGGACAAAAACGGTATTTCATAATATAATTAAATATAATTTATTTTATATTTTGTTTATTCAATAGTAATTGTCCAATGGGATCTTGATGATTAAATCGGTTCAAAGGAGTCCGGGTTTGGCCCAAACAGCCGTTTTCTCCTACGTGGACTGGCCCATATGCCAAATTCTTCTACACGGTCACGGGGCCCATGCCCCGCGTATAAAAATGTCCCTCCTATTATATGTAAGTAATAAACTCACAATTAATTATTCTCTACGCATTGAGATCGTTCATCGTCTTAATTGTCTCTCGTTCATCGTCTTTGACATGAGCATTGGAGGACCTCCGGGCTCTAATGTTTGCACGTGTGTGCACAAGTTCCCAATCAAATGAGTTATTGCTCGGGAGCGAAGACGTGAAGACTTCCCCTTGGAGAGAAGATAAACTCAAGACTTTCCTCTCGAGAAGAGGATTTTGGTCAACTCGGTTGACTTGGGTGATCCGCTAGAAAAAAAGAACATCTTAGCGCATTGATCTGTGGGAACAACAAAAGCACACAAAGATGCAGACTCGATCGCAAGCACGTGATGGTGGATCTCAAGTTGTAGGCCAAGGCATCGGAGACCAGCAAGAGGAACGATCGCCGGGAAGACGGCGAGCCAGCCCTCCTCCTCTTGGAGGAGTGCCACGCTCCTCCTCCATTTGCCAGAGGGGCATCGCCCCCTCCTCCTCCTAGGGGGGGCTCCGCCTGTTGAAGAAATTCGTTTATCTCGGGAAGCCTTCCAAGCTCTCTTGGATAAAGTTGTCCGGAATGCTCTGAGACATCAAGCCACAGCAGATGCTGCAAGAGGACCACCGCGGGCTCCGCCCGCCGATGAAGACCCTGCTCGAGATGATCAGGAGGAAAAAGAAGAAGGTCGCGGCGAGAATCATAATCGTGATGAGCCGCCACCGGTTGAAGAATCTCAAGTTGTGTAGCCTAGCCAACTCGCAGGCTATGGCATTGATGAAGAGGAGCCCTTTGGCTCTAGTTATCTTATCTGAACCTTTGCCATCAGGAATCAAGACCTCCAACCTCCCGGAGTATGATGGCACTGGAGACCCACAGGAACAATTGGACAAATTCTACGCCAGCGAGATCTTTACGATATGACGAATGCCTCTCACTGCAAGGTATTCCACACTACTCTTACCAAGCGGGCGCTGACATGGTTCAATCAGCTCCCGGTGGGGTCGATCTCCGGGATGGACAAGCTCACGTAGGCATTCATGCAGCAGTTCTCCATCAACAGAAAGTATCCCAAGACCATCGCTCACCTCTTTCAGGTGAAGCAAAAGGAAGGAGTGACACTGCAGGAGTTCATGAAGCGATTCATAGAAGCGTCAACTAAGTGGCCAACGTCCGCCAGAGACATTGGCGGGGATACTATAGCGAGAATCTACGCCATGGACATCGAAGGAATCTCTTGCCGGGAAGCCTCCATCCAACATGGAAGAGTGTTGAGCAAGCAGAGAAGCACATTCGTGTCGAGGAGTCTACCAAACCCGAGCACAAGGCGTCAGCGCAAATCCCACGAAGAGGGGAAGAGTCAAGCGCGAAAGGGCTCGAGGAGGATAATGGACCAATATATACATCTCTTAACGCTCCAATAGCGGAGGTGTTAATAGTTGCTCGAGAAAAAGGGGATCATTTATCCTCCGCAACCGCCGAGATAACCCTTCGCAGCGCGCGTCCAATTTATCGCAAATATTATAGAGATCGGGGCACACCATCGAAGACTATTTTGTTTTGAAGAAGGAGATAGAGCGGCTCATCCGGAAGGGCCATCTCAAGGACTACGTGGATCGAGCAAGTTTCGGCGTGATCTAGGCCACATGAAGAATCTCCACAAGACCGGCGTCGTTGATTGCCATAGCGAAGAGGGGGCAACAATCACGCTGCTGGAGTCATCAGTGTGATCTCACGAAGGTCCAGAGGTAAAGGATGCCCGGAGTTCCTCCGGTAGTGTAGCAAGGATAGAAGAGGACGCCCGAGGAGAACCCATCCAAGAAGAGACTCGTGGAGCGACTTCAAGCCAAGGGCATGCCAAAAACCTTCTAAGACTTAAGACTACATCCCGAGACCCAAGTTCACCCGGATGTCATAGTCATATTGATTATGTTGGCCAACTTTGTGGTTAAAAGGGCCCTGGTCGACACGGGGAGCGTGGTGGACGTCATATTCTGGGAAGCCTTCGATAAGATGAAGATCGATCCAGCGCAAGTTGTTCTGATCTCGGCACTACTGATTGGCTCACAGGAGAGGTGATCAAGTCATCGGGCGAAATCAACCTGCCACTCACACTGGGCATGGTCGCCCCTCACTAGGTCACAAAGATGGTCCGCTTTCTCATAGTAGATGCCCCATCTCCGTATAACTTGTTTAGGAAGGCCAAGCTTGAATCAATTCTGGGCTATCCCATCTACGGTTCACTTGAAGATGAAGTTCCCTACAGAATCGGTAGTAGGAGAGACTGTCGGAGACATCAAGACGGCTTGGGAGTGCTACTTGGCCACCTTGAAGATGAGCAAGCTACCGAGACCGAATGATGAAAACCCCTCACGATCATGAACAACACTCTTCCTAGACTCCCGGATTTTTAGTATTTTTTATTGTTTTGTTCATTTTCGCCAAAGAGGCGTTAAAAATTTATTTACATTTCAGATTATGTTTCGCCTATTGCGGGCGTAAATCTTTTTCATTCTAATGAATATGAATAAAAATGCTCTCATGTTTTCTACTTTGATGTGATGAATGCGATTAATGGCCACACATGGCCGGGCGCAATTAATGGCCACATGTGGTCGTGGTCAATGACGATTAGACGTTTTTCTCAACAAACCCCATCTTACCAGCCTACAACCCTGGATGGAAGGGGCCTCCTCACGGGGGTCCTCATAAGTAACCTCATTTGGCTATGACCGTGGATGGGATGGCCTCACCCCGGCTAAGACCCAGGGTGGGATAACCCCTCCCGACTAAGACCCGGATGGGAGGGGCCTCTACTTGAGAGGTCCTAGTAAATTACCTCCTATGGCTAAGATCCCTGGGAGGGGATATCCTCACCCGACTAAGACCCCGAGTGGAATGACCCCTTCCGGCTAAGACCCCGAATGGGAGGGGCCTCCTTATTAGAGGTCCTAGTAACTTACCTCCTCCGGCTAAGACCCTGCAGAGGATGGTCTCACCCGGCTAAGACCGGGTGGGATGACCCTTTCCGACTAAAACCCCAGATGGGAGGGGCCTCCTCACAAGGAGGTCCTAGTAAAAATTCTATTCTCCGACTAAGACCCGGGAGAAGGGGCCTCCTCACAAGAGTCCCGGTGAAATCTTCTCCATGATGAAAATGTGCAAGGAAAAGAAGGTAAAAATTGTTAACACATGTGGACAAGATCAGAAGCATAAAGAAAAAATTGTGGTGGAAGCTTCAGGAGGGATCCCTTTCAAAGCTTAGAAAAGATGCCCCGTGAACTCCGAGAGAGCACCCACTCCGGCTCTGGAAGGACACCCTTCAAAATATTACTCCCCGGTGAAAGAAGAAAGAAAAACTTTAACACCTGGAGAAAATATCAAAAGCGAGGCCAGAGAAGAATTCCAGAAGGAAGCCCCTTCCAAGCCCCGAAAGGGCGCCCTCTCCGAGATCCGGAAGGGCGCCCATTAGGCTCCGGAAGGGCACCCTCAAGGTCTCATGGGATGGCGCCTGTTAACCTCAAACATAAGTACTCCCGACTATTTCGAAAGAATTAAGACTTCCCTCCGAAGGGAAGATCCACCTTAACGTGGAAATGAACAAGTCTCCTACGAAAAGAAGTTATCACTACAATGAGCGATGACTTGGGGAAATATTTTGCATATTTTTGTGTGTGTTTTATGTGATGATTTATACATATTTTGGTGTGTTTTGTTTGCATTTGCATATTTTAGTGTTATGTTGTGTTATTTTATTGATTGTTTAGGTTTTGGTGGAAAAAACAAGTTTTGGAGCAAAAAACATTAAATAGTCATTTCGTGCAACTGCGGCAGTCATCGTATTTTGGACGTAACATTCACATCCGAAGCCCAATTGACATGATTCATGAACCATTAGAAAGATAATTCAAGGTTCTACCATGTTTATCTCTGCTACGAAATGCAAATGAAAACGTTTAGATGGGTTAAAATCATGTACAAGGAAAACTAATATGTCAAAATATCGAAAATGACACGTCTTGGTATTTTGGCCATAACTCTCTCTAGAAAATTTATATTGAGGTGATTCAAGTGGCTATGGAAAGCTAAGAGATAGAGATACAATTCATAATAAGATAACAAGACGAAATTACGATATTTAGAGGTCGTGCGGTCGCACACATCAAGCCAAGCAGCGACTTCACAAGACGAAATTACGATATTTAGAGGCCGTGGCGCGCGCCGTGACTCACTTGAACACGAAATTTTCGATTTTTTCCGGTTTTTGGCTCTTCCACCTTGTTTAGGACTCCAGCTTATAAATAGTACTGGGGAGCCCCTATTTTCGACACACTCTCATTCATAGCACTTCTAGACTTTAGTTTTTGGTATTTTTCTCTTCCATTCATCATTGGGATTGCTTGGGTTCTTGTTATTTTGCTTCTTAATCAAAGAATAAGATTTCTTCATCTCTTTTTCTCGATTTCAATTATCGGGTGATTATTATTATTGCATGATTATGTTTATGATTGTTTTCTTTCCTTCAATTAAGATTATGATCCCATCTCCAAGCATGAACTAATTTCATTGTTATAGGATTAGGATGATTTGATTCAACCAAACAAGCATGAATATTGATTAATTGATCTGCTTTCCTGAATAAATTGTTTTACTTGTTGATTGATTGTTTGGCCAACTCTTGATTGTTTAAGGGGATAATTGAGATCGATCGAAGATATTATTCTGGACTAAATTTATTCGGGGGTTAGATATGAATCGAAATGTATTATCTAACCCTAGGCTTAATGAAAATAGCAAATTATGTTGGGATAGCTCTAATCTGTGAATACGTGAGTTATCAGATCTAGACCTAGTCTTTACATGTTTGTTATATTTGTTAATCGCATGATCAATTAATTGATATTCTGCTTGCAAGTTTGATGAGATGATTCTGAAATCCTAGACTTTCTTCCATATCTTTTTCTCCAAATTTAATTGTGCTTAGTTTTAATTCGATTTTTTAATTGTTTTCTTTTAGTTTATTATAATCAAACTAATGGTTAGAGTGCTTAGGTTTTATTTTCTGTCAATTGTGTTGCATAATAATTATTTGTCGGCTAAGTCTTCCTTGAGAGACGATTTGTGGTCAACTTGCTACCCTGCGATTGATATCGTTCTCATACGAGGATTGCTAGATTTATTTTAGGTGTTTAGCGATCGAACAAAATTTTGGCGCGCGTTCTTGGGAAGGCTTTAGTCGTAATAATTATTGTGTCTATTTTTTTCGTGTTTTTAGATTAGGATTCTTTTTGTTTATTTTTTTTGGGACTCTTTTTGTTTGCCTTTTGATTTTACTTGATTCCACTGGTGCATTTGATCTATTTGTTTCGTAGACAACATTCATCGCGTTGCGAGACATACAAGGAACGAAGGGGACAATTCTACAGATAGTAGCGAGGATTCTCGTGATCACATTCCGAAAGAAGAACAAACAAACGAATCAGAGATGAGTGATAATCAAAACGGAGATAACATGGAGGCATGCCAGCCTTCGATGCGTGAGTTCGCACGCCCTGTCGTTGGGACTGCGACCTCTTGCATCACATTGGGACAAGCAGCACGGATCAACTTAGGATGTGCTGTTTGCCTTACACTCTGAATGACCGGGAAAAAACTTGGCTTATGTCTTTGCCTCCTAACTCTCTTACTGATTGGGAGGGTGTGTACAATAAGTTCATGGGCAAGTACTACTCTCATTAGAAAACTTCAGATCTGCGAGGTAAGATAGCTACTTTTAGTCGGATGGAAGGCGAGCCTTTTCATGAGGCCTGGGATCGCTTTAAGGATTAACAGATTAAATGCCCACATCATCACTACCCATTGGAATTGTTAAACCAATTTTTCTATGATGGATTATCGCATAATTATCAATATATGGTTGACAATGCCGCTGGGGGTGACATGGGTGTACATACGGCCTAGGAAATCTATGATATTCTAGAGATGATGAGTGATAATTCACAACAAAAGAGTACCAGAGGCAAACGGGCTGTCGTGAATGAAGTAGCCCGAGCTATGATGTTTCAAAACAATTGGTTGAATCGACTAAGCAAGTACAATTGTTGGCTACAAGGGGCATTGATGTGTGTAAAATATACGTGCATTTTGGGGCTTAAATTGATATATAATTGATGCATTTGCATGCATATTTTGTGTTTTTACTTGGTTTCCTTTAAAGGGCATGATATCTGCGTATTCTTGTAATTCTTGCAGGAAAGCGGAGCTTAAAATGAAGAAATGTCGTAGGGATGCCGGATAAGATTGCGAATGCAAAGAGAAGATCAAACGATGTAAAAAAGAGAACAAAAGCAAGTCACACCCGGACCGTGTAGTCTCACACGGCGGTGTGGACTAGTGTTGTGAAAATCACACGATTTGTGTTAAGAAAGGAAGAAAACAAAGGACGGAGCAGGTCCACACGGTCAGACCGTGTGAACTCACATGGCCGTGTGGACAAGGATTTCAACCGCACCACCTACCCGTGCGACCTGCCTGCCCATGCGACAAAGGGCTACGCCCAAGGCCACACACCCGTGTGGACCCATACGGCCAGACCGTGTGGGAGTCTGTTTCAGCGCGTTTTTGGAGTTCTTTTCTCGATCCAACTCTACAAGTGATCTCTCCAAGCATCTATAAAAGGGGACCTCTTCGCACGAAAAATCATCACTTCATACAAAGAAAAACACATCAAATAACACAGGAGCGAAGAATCGAAGAGCTTCTGAGAGCAAAAGGCTTGGTCGTGAAGAACACCACAAGGCTTTCGCATCTAGGGAGCACAAGAGCTTCGAGGACTTGGAGGGAGAATCCATCCTGACAAGAAGGGGTTTTCTTTCTATGTCTAAGAACTATTGTCTGTGCTTATATGATGTCATAATATTGATTCGGATTTGTCTATGAGTTTGTAATCAATGTTTGGCATATTTTTTGGATCTTAGGCGCATAATCGAAACTGTGGATTTGTATTAAATATGATTACTTGTTTTCTTAATTGCTTCATGCTTTCTATTTTATGAATTCGAGTGCTTATTTATAATTGCTTTTTATTTGGCCAATAAATTGCATGTCATATTTGTTATTGCAAAATTCAGGAGATGAGTTCTAACAAAGACATAAATCGAATTCAGACATGAAACATGTGTGACAGGCGTGTTTGTGGGGAGTCATTCAATTCACAAATCTTTTTGGAGTTATTAATGATTGTAACAATCCAGGAGGACTACAATTATTTTTAATCAACTGTTTACGCACCACCCGGGAGGGGGAGTAAATGATATTAGGAATTTGAACCCAGAGAATTGCATGAATTGGTTTTTAAAACTTTATTCACATTTATTATTGAAGAAGCATGTTGAGATTATGTGCCTAAGGTTGCTCCTAAAGATGTTGAAAATACGTGTGGGGTTCATAAATTTACTTTATTTATTTTCTTTATTTTCGATTTTAGTTAGTTTAAATTACTTGATATTCGATCGCTTCAATAAAATTGGAATACGATGTTATTATAGCCTAAGTGTTTCGAGATTCAATCCCTGAGGAATATGACCTTGCTTGCCATTATCCTATAAGCTACACTGTACACTTGCAGTTGTATGAACCAAAACAATTTTTGGCGAACAAGTTTTTGGCGCCGTTGCCGGGGATTGATTAGATTCTACTTAGATATAGTAATAAGTAGTTCAATATTAATTGAAGCATTTTTTGTATATATTTTTTTTTCTTTGTTTTCGATTTTTTTTTTCTTTTTGGTTCGATTTTAACATTGTTTTTGTTTAGTGCAGATAGTGCATGATCACGCGTTCCAGATCAACCCAGCCAATTCCCATTGATTTGGAAATTGAAAAGACAACCAAGCAACTAATGAAAAGAGCCAAATCAATGGCGGATGGGACCAATCCGAATGCAAAGTGGAAAACATAAACAATGAGGAGCGCCACGGTGGCGTCAGGCGGAATTGTAGAAAAGCCCGCGAGAAAAGCGATTAGGGACTACTTTCACCGGTAGGAGGTAAGCCAAACTTATGGGGGGTGTGGCCGTCCGCCCGATCAATGCAAATAATTTTGAACTAAAACCGGCATTGATCTAGATGGTGTCACAAAACCAGTTTGGGGGTAGAGCCGTTGAGGATTCAAACGCGCATCTGGCACACTTTCTAGAAATTTGCGATAGTGTTAAGATGAATGGTGTTTACGAGGATATCATTCGATGCCACCTTCTCGCATTCTCTCTGCGCGATAAAGCCAAGGGATGGTTATGCTCTTTAACACCACCCACCGCAAATTGGGCAGAACTAAGTCAGCGGTTTCTAGCCAAATACTTTCCCCAAAGAAGAGGCTAGCTTGAAATCGAAATTGCCCAGTTTAGGCAATTAGATGCTGAGCCGCTATATGAAGCATGGGATAGATTCCGAGAATTACTAAGGAAGTGCCCTCAACACAAATATCCCGACTACCAACAGGTTCAGTACTTCTATAATGGTTTGAGTGGTCACACAAGAACAATTATAGATGCTGCATCTGGAGGTGCACTACTAGGGAAATATCCTGAGGAGGCACTAGAGTTACTAGAGGAGTTGGCGAACAACAATTATCAATGGCCATCCGAAAATAGATATGTCACAGAAATTTAGGATGAGGATAGAATCGCCATACTCACAGAACAAATATCCATGTTAAGTATGAAACTGGATGCGACACATCAAGTAAATTCAAGGGAGGTAGCAGTGGTTGTAGAAGAAGCAAATTTTGTAGGGCAGCAAAGGTACAACTACTACAGAAATAATCAGACACAACCTCACTACAATCCAGGGTTGCCAAAGGAACCGAAACCATCCCTAGAGGAAATGCTAGCTTCATTCATCAGAGAAACTCGAGCGCGATTAAATCAAGATGAAGCCAAGATAGACAGAATCGAGGATCAGACAACTCAATTAAATACTAACATGAATGATAGATTAAAATCTTTAGAAAAACAGGTGGGGCCGATAGCTACATCAATACATGGCCAACACCAAAAAGGAAAATCCCCAAAAGCAAAAAAAGACAGACCTGGGAGAACAGTGCCAAACCATTCGTCTGTGGAGTGGAACAAGTTATGAGGGTCCAAAGATACCAACTGATCAAGAAAAAGAAGCAATCGAGGAGCAAGACACAAAAGAGGAAGTGGCGCCACCCCTCATGGAAAAAGAAAAGGTAAAATGCTCCAACCATTGCAAGAATCGACGTACCTATCCCTTTCCCGCAAAGGTTTCAGAATAAGAAATTAGATGATCAATTTCTCAAATTTTTGGAAATCTTTAAGAAAATTCAAGTTAATATACCTTTTGCGGATGCACTTGAACAAATGCCAAACTATGCGAAATTTCTTAAAGATATCATGGCAAAGAAAAGAAAAATTTCGAAATATGAAATGGTTAAACTAACAGAGGAGTGTAGTGCAATTATTCAAAGGAAGTTACTCAAAAACGCAAGGATCCCGGGAGTTTCACGATCCCATGCGTAATTGGGGGAACAACCTTTGATAAAGCACTATGCGACCTAGGTGCAAGCATTAACTTGATGCCGTTATCAATATTTCGAAAATTGGGACTAGGCGAAGTAAAGCCTACGACAATCACCCTACAGTTAGTAGATCGCTCGCTAACATATCCAAAAGGAGTGATTGAAGACGTGTTAGTCAAGGTAGACAAGTTCATCTTCCCAACAGACTTAGTTATGTTAGAGATGGAAGAGGACCGAGAGGTTCCATTAATTCTGGGAGACCATTCTTGGCCATAGGTAGAGCACTTATCGATGTACAAAGAGGTGAATTAACATTGCGAGTAAATGATGAAAACATATTATTTTCAATTTACAAGGCTATGCAATTTCATGAAAACGCGTCGAACATTGCAACATGATTGATGTGCTAACCCCATGCATGGAAGTTGACGCATTGGAATGGTGCTTAACTCACTCGGTGGAATCCCAAGGTATGTGATTGGATATTACTAACAATGATGTTATCGATTTTGTGTTTGCCTTAGATTCAACGGACGAGAAAATTCAAGAAAATGGCAATATGACAATCCCACACGACCGTGTGAAGACACGGCGGCGAACGTGCGATGCATGCCTCCGGATGCACACAACCGTGTGGATGTACACGGTCGAGGCCATGCGGTATCTTTGGAATTGAAACCTCGCCACACGGTCGTGTGACCCTACACGGCCCAGGCCGTGCGTGCAAATTCGACAGCCCAAGTCCACACGATCGTGTGGTCTCACACAACCCGACCGTGCGACACATTTTTTGGTGAAAATCCGAAAAATGAACTCCGGGTTCTCCGAACTTAAACCTCTCCGGACCATCTCAAATATGCATTCTTAGGCGACAACGAGACCTATCCGGTAATAGTTTCCTCTTCCTATTGAAAATCAATTAGAAAAACTCGCATGTCTTAAGGGAACATAAAAGCTGCGATTGGATGGTCAATTTCTGTTTTGAAAGGTATAAGCCCTTCGATTTGCATGCATAAAATAAGAATGGAAGATGATTGTAAACCTTCTATGCATTATCAACATAAACTTAACCCAATTATGCACGAGGTCGTTAAGAAAGAAGTACTTAAATGGCTAGATAATGGTATAATTTTTGCTATATCTGACAGCAATTGGGTAAGTCCAGTACAAGTTGTCCCAAAGAAGGGAGGAATGACAATAGTAAAAAGTGAAAACAATGAAATTTTAGCTACTAGAGTTGTTACAGGGTGGCGCATTTGCATTGATTATCGGAAATTAAATGCTGCAACTCGAAAAGATCACTTTCCCCTCCCCTTTATGGATCAAATGTTAGATCGCCTTGTAGGTTATGAATACTACTGTTTCCTAGATGGGTACTCGAGGATATAATCGGATGTAATTGCTCCGGAGGACCAAGAAAAGACAGCATTTACATGCCCTTATGGTGTGTTCGCATTTCGTAGGCTACCATTTGGGCTATGTAATGCACCTGCAACATTTCAAAGATGTATGAAGGCGATATTCCATGGGATGATTGAAAACATCATGGAAGTTTTTATGGATGATTTCTCAGTTTTTGGTAGTTCGTTTGATCATTGCTTTCATAATTTAACCCTTGTTTTGCAGAGATGCAAGGAGACGGACTTAGTATTAAACTGGGAAAAATGCCATTTTATGGTAAGAGATGGCATTGCACTCGGTCATCGTGTTTCTTCTGCAAGTTTGGAAGTTGACCGAGCAAAGGTGGTGGCAATTGAGAAGCTTCCACCTCCAAGAAATGAGAAAGCAATAAGGAGTTTTTTAGGACATGCGGGTTTTTATAGACGCTTTATCCGAGATTTTTCCAAAATAACCAAAACCCTTTCCCACTTACTTGAAAAAGATGTACTTTTTGCTTTCACCCCTGATTGTGTACATGCATTTGAAACACTAAAGAAGGCTCTGGTGACTGCACCAATTTTGATCACACCAGACTGGATTCAACCCTTCGAGATAATGTGTGACGCAAGCGATTATGCAGTAGGTGCCGCACTGGGACAAAACCGCAAAAAGCTATTTCGTGTGATTTACTATGCAAGTCAAACATTGGATCCGGCACAACAAAATTACACCACAACCGAAAAAAAATTATTGGCAGTGGTGTTTGCATTTGACAAGTTTCGGGCCTACTTGATTGGGACAAAGACAATAGTCCATCTGACTCACGCCTGCGGTCAAATACCTATTCGCAAAGAAAGATGCAAAATTGAAACTCATTCGATGGATACTCTTACTACAAGAGTTTGATATCGAAATTAGGGATAGAAAAGGTTATGCGAACGTGGTAGATGATCTTCTCTCACGACTGGAGCAAATAACTCACGAAAACAAGACATGCACAACAATTAAAGAAACATTCCCGGACGAATTAATTCAAGAGCGAGGGCTTGGAGGAGAATCCATCCTGACAAGAAGGGGTTTTCTTTCTATGTCTAAGAACTCTTGTATGTGCTTATATGATGTCATAATATTGATTCGGATTTGTCTATGAGTTTGTAATCAATGTTTGGCATATTTTTCGGATCTTAGGGGCATAATCGAAACTGTGGATTTGTATTAAATATGATTACTTATTTTCTTAATTGCTTCATGCTTTCTATTTTATGAATTCGAGTGCTTATTTATAATTGCTTTTTATTTGGCCAATAAATTGCATGTCATATTTGTTATTGCAAAATTCGGGAGATGAGTTCTAACAAAGACGAAAATCGAATTTAGACATGAAACATGTGTGACAGGCGTGTTTGTGGGGAGTCATTCAATTCCAAATCTTTTTGGAGTTATTAATGATTGTAACGATCCGGGAGGACTACAATTGTTCTTAATCAACTGTTTACGCACCACCCGGGAGGGGGAGTAAATGATATTAGGAATTTGAACCCATAGAATTGCATGAATTGATTTTTAAAACTTTATTCGCATTTAATATTGAAGAAGCATGTTGAGATTATGTGCATAAGGTTGCTCTTAAAGATGTTGAAAATACTTGTGGGGTTCATAAATTTACTTTATTTATTTTCTTTATTTTCGATTTTAGTTAGTTTAAATTACTTTGATATTCGGTCGCTTCAATAAAATTGGAATATGATGTTATTATAGCCTAAGTGTTTCGAGATTCAATCCCTGGGGAATACGACCTTGCTTGCCATTATCCTATAAGATACACTGTACACTTGCAGTTGTATGAACCAGAATAATTTTTGGCGAACATCATCCAGCTATCCCCCTTCTGCCGAGTCTTGCGGGATTTGTGGCGAATTTGGTCATGGGGCCAACGTTTGTAATGCTATCTCTCAAACGTAGAATTCAGGTTGGCGGAACCATCCGAACTTTAGTTGGGGCAATTCACAAAACTCCTCTCATATCTATCCAAGACCACCCCAACCACAAGGCCAACCAATCAACCAGCCAAGGGCCCTATCTGTTGAAGAAAGCTTGAATTCCTTTATTCAGGTCAGTCAGCAAACACAAGAAGGTAACAATAGGCGGTTTGAATCTATGGAAGCTTCTTTTAAGCGTCTTGAGACTCAAGTTGGTCAATTGGCGACTCAAGTTGGAGAGATAGCTCGACATGTCTTCAAGCAGGACATACATCCTAGTCAACCAGCGCAAGCTCAATCCATCACCGTTCTAGAATTTGGTGAGATTTCTGATCATGAAAGTGAGATTCTTCTTTCTATTGTCTCATCTAACCCTGCGTAGGTATCGCGAACATAGAAAAGGAAGTTGATGCAAGTGAAGAAGACATGAATATGGAGGCAAGCATGGGATTGCCTTCCCATGAACTTTTTATTTCGTCCCTAAGTCCATGCCCAAAACACGATCCAAGTAGTTTCACTATCAATATTTCTTTTGGGAACGGTAAGGAAGCCACATGTATGCTTGATCTTGGAGCCGGAATTAACCTTATGCCTTACTCTACCTTTAAATAATTATATTTAGGGGAATTAAAATTCACCGAGTTACGTCGCAACTTGGTCGATAGGTCCATTAGGTATCCTACGTACCATTGTTGAAAATATTTTAGTCCAAGTAGGTGGTCTTAAAATTCTCACTGATTTTGTTGTTTTGATATGGAAAAGGATAAAGGTAATCTTAAAGATCATACTATAATGTTGGGTAGACCATTCATGGCAACAACTAATACTTTGATCGATGTCAAAAATGGAAAACTCAGTATGAATGTCTTGGGCGAATCTGTAACGTTTTCAATTTTTGATATAGCTCATAATCCTGCATGTGTTTTGAATGATTATCTGATTGTTGACTCGATCGATTCTGTCGTGAAAGATGTCCTATGGCAGGAACGCAATATGCTTCAAAGCGGAAAACAACCAGATAAAAATTACAAGGTGGTAAATAGGGTTTTGCTCGATGATCCGCCTTGAATCTCTCCGTTGACACCGTCAAGCTAATGACGTTAAAAGAGCGCTTCTTGGGAGGCAACCCAAATATTTTCACTGTTTTATTAAAAACAATTGTGTGTGTGTTTTCATATTTGCATGTGCGTGGTGTTATTATTTTGTCCTATTCACATGGCTTTTGCAGATTTGTAGGCGGATATGACTATGGTGCCATTTATCGATCTTCGCATTTTTCAGGGACGTATCTTTTTCCTTCTCTTTTTACGCATTGAGGTCATTGCGTGATTTAAGTGTGGGGGGGGATGATTAGTCATTGATAAAATATGATGATTGCATGTGGCTATGTTTTTACTTTGCCTAGTGATTATCCCAAGTTTAATAATAGTATTGTTTAGTCAACTTGATATAGATGTATTAATTTGAGTTTCAAATATGAAATGACTTTGTGAACTTGATACGTAGGATTTGACTAAGTCATGAATTAGCCTTTGTGGTGAACGAATTAGGTGATGGTTAAACAATAGTCTGAGTTGTGGGGCTTGAATTACGAGATTCTATTGATGTGAATTAAGTTAAAACCCTATTTTGATTTGTGTGCACACAAAATTGCTAGCCTTGCGGAAAAAAATGCATTATATAGCTATAAAAACAACATTATAGAGCTATATAAAAACAAAAAAAACAAAAAAAAGTGGAACAATCGAGATTATACTCCGCTGGTTGAGCTGCTTAGTAACTAGGAGCATTCATGAGCCCCATGTTTGACTTTTACGTAAAACGGCGGCTCAAACATGAGTATGGGAAACCACCTTAGGAGCCTTTGGAAAACATCCAAAGTTTATACCTAGTGGAATAATATCTCAGGAGTTCTAGCAAAAAAAAAAAAAAAAAAAAAAGAAAAAAACATGGCTAGTAATTGTGTGATTGGTTGTGTGAGTAAAATGGTTGAAACTTTTGACACAAATTTGAAATTTAGTAAGGAAGGCTAAACACTTTGATTAATACTTAACTTTAGTCGAGTGAGTATATTGCGAAGGTTGGGGATCGATGAGGAATAATCCGAGGTAGATGCTTCATGGTGTTATGGATTAATTGATTCTCAAATTGGACATAATATTTCTTGTTGGGTGTATTGGCATTATTATTTGCTTGAGGACAAGCAAAAGGCTAAGTGTGGGGGAGTTATTTTGCATATTTTTGTGTGTGTTTTATGTGATGATTTATAATATTTTGGTATGTTTTTATTTTCATTTGCATGTTTTAGTGTTATGTTGTGTTATTTTATTGATTTTTTAGGTTTTGGTGGAAAAAACAAGTTTTAGAGCAAAAAACGTTAAAAAGTCATTTCGCACAAATCGCATGATCATCGTATTTTGGATGTAACATTCGCATCTGAAGCCCAATTGATATGATTAATGCACCATTAGAAAGATAATTCAAAGTTCTGCAATGTTTATCATTCTACTAAATGCAAATGAAGACGTTTAGATGGGTTAAAATCATGTACAAGGCACATTAATATGTCAAAATCTCATAAATGACACGTCTTGGTATTTTGGCCATAACTCTCTCTAGAAAATTGATATTGAGATGATTCAAGTAGCTATGGAAAGCTAATAGATAGAGCTACAATTCATTAGAGACTTAAAGACGAAATTCCAATGTTTAGAGGCCGCGCAGTCGCGCGATGAAGCCAAGAAAATGACAAAGAAAGCGGTGCGTCTTGTGATCGCGCGTGCCGTGACTTGCTGAACACGAAATTTTCGATTTGTTTTCGATTTTTGTCTCTTCCACCTTGTTTAGGACTGTAGGCTTATATTTGTTATATTTGTTAACCACATGATCAATTAATTGATATTCTGCTTGCAAGTTTGATGAGATGATTCTGAAATCCTAGACTTTCTTGCATATCTTTTTCTCCAACTTTAATCGTGCTTAGTTTTAATTCGCTTTTTTTTAATTGTTTTATTTTAATTTATTTAAATTAAACAAATCTGGTTAGAGTATTTAGGTTTTATTCTGTCAATTGTGTTGCATAATAATTATTTGCCGGCGAAGTCTTCCTTGAGAGACGACTGGTGGTCAACTTGCTACCCTACGATTGATCTCGTTCTCTTGCGAGGATTGCTAGATTTATTTTTGGTGTTTAGCGGTCGAACAGGAAACACTGAAGTGGGTGCCCTCTTCCGAATTCCATAAGGGCACCCCTGGAACCCCAAGGGGCGCCCTTCTCTAAGTCCCGGAAGGGCACCCCATGATGTTAAAATGCAACGTAAAGTCTAATCTCCTGCAAGAAGTTATACGCAAATATCACAAGTAAACCATGGCGACGAGAAGCTAATAGACATGAAGGTAAATGGAGAAAGCATCCATCCCGGTGGGGCAATATCAAACATCTCGAGGTAAAGAGGAAGGGAAAAATGTCCAAGTACATAGAAAAAATACCCAGAAGCGCAAAGCGAGCCCCAAACAGGTGGGTGTGAAGGAAAACTATCAGTACTGGTCAAGAAGGAGACGCGTCATCAATGGTAGCAGCAGCAGTCTCCGTAGGCTCTGCTCCATCACCACTAGCTTCTTCAGGAAGATCTGCCAAAGCCTCAATCTCTCCCTCCTCCTCATTTGAAACGCCACAATCCAGGATGTCGATCAACTCGCTGGAAGCCTTCCCACTCTACTGAAGAAGTTTCCGGCAATGGCAAACAGCTCTGTCAAAGTAGAGAGAAGACTCCTGCAACAACTCGGCCTGATACTCCAGGGAAGATCTGTAAGCCTCAATTGAGCGGGACCTCTCCTGATCTAACCTATGGGTGCCAGCTAAAGTACCAAGAAAGACCTCACCCATCTTTGACTCATGGTTAAGCTGGGACTTCGCTCACTCAAGATCCTTCGACAACTCTGACATCTTGCCACCATTTCGCGCTGCATCATTTGTCAAGCTCTTCACCTTATCCCAAAGCTGGCGGTTCTCCTCCATGGTCGCCTCTCTTCAATGGGTCGAAGCCGCAACAAGGTTTAGAGCCATAACGTGATTTGTGCAAGTCTTAGCCAAATAAAGATACAAAGCATGAAGAATGGAAGTGTAAAGAGACTATGGAAGCTTACCCGAGCAAGGTCCCTACTATGGAGAGTCTCAATGTATTTGAAGGACAAAGACCCAAGGCGGGACTGGTCATCAGACGATGTAGCTCCTCGGGTATGGGCGTAGCCAAAGCCAGTATCAGTGTAGTCCCAATAGGACTGGATCCCCTCGCAACAGTTCACTCCATCGGAGAAGAGAGCTCGGGGACCAACATACTCAGAAGCAGCAACACCGGGCTCCATCCTCGGCCTCTTCTCTCCTGAAGGGCCTACAGAATGATGAAGAGCTAGAGTGACATCAATATGATCATCGGAGCGTGATCCAAGGTGCTATCACCCTCCTAGCGGGAAGGGCACCTCTCACTCTCTTAGGGACGCGTGAAGCCAACCGAGAAGTGTAGAGATAAGTTGTGTAGAAGCCCTCGGATGGATGAGTGAGCTTGTTGCCCGACCCAAGGTTAGCATCGAAAAAGTTGGGGGAAGATTAAGTCACTCGACTGACCAACTCTATCGAGACAATTTCTCGACTCCCAGGAGATGGCCTAGGCTGATACTTGGTGGCGCAGACCTTTTCAGGGCTATCACTTTTGTACTCCGCCTCAGAAGAATCATCACTTGAGCCCGAATCCGGCTCAAGATCTACCTCCTCATCACCATCGAAACACAAGTCTGGAGCAAGGGGAGGGATGTCAAACTTTATGGAGAAGCATGGACATGGAATAACTTAACTAGAAACAGATCTCCCAGTAACACATTGGCCTCCAAGCAGAATGGAAGAAGTACTGAAATCTGGGACGTGGCTCAAAACATACGAGAGCTTGGGGGAAGACGGAGAATAACAAAAAGAAAAATAGATCGAGGGGCTCGGGATGCCCCCGGGGTAGCACCCTCCTCTGCCGAAGAGGGCGCCCGGGCACGCCCTTGTGGCCGCCTCGGGAGGCGCCTAGGAGGCGCCCTTCTCCGCCCTGGGGAAACGCCTCAGGGCGCCCTCGACGATACTCAACTCTCTCTCCGCGTGATGCACTCCGCCTCTCCATCAACTTTCATGTCAAGTCTCATCACAAGTCTCACCTCAAGTCTCACCTCACCTCTCACTTGTAAGAAATTTACTAAGTCTTCTACAAATAAAAAAAAATCAAAGATGAGAGGTGGGGAAAGAAAATTTACTTTCGGAAGACATGGTCAGAGGCTCTCCTCTCAAGCTTCCTCAAGCAATTAGAGACCCTCCAAAAGCGAGACAAGAGGTGCGAGTAGGACAAGCCAGATACACACCGGACTAGCTCATGTACTGCTTCATCCCTCCGCAAAGACCGAGTCGGGAGGCTTATGTTGAGGATAAAAATGGTATTTCATAATTTAATTAAATATAATTTATTTTATATTTAGTTTATTTAATCTCAATTTCCCAATGGGCTCTTGATGATTAAACCGGCCCAAAGGAGTCTGGGTTTGGCCCAAGCGATCATTTTCTCCTACGTGGACTAGGCCATAGGCAAAATTCTCCTACATGGCCCACGGGGCCCATGTCCCAAGTATTAAAAGGTCCCTCATATGATCTGTAAGTAATTAACTCATAATTAATTATTCTCTACGCATTTATTATTCGTTTACTGTCTTAATTCTCTCTCGTTCACCATGCTGACTTGAGCGTCAGAGCGGCCTCCCCAGGATAATCCCCGGGGCCCTCTAACATTTGCGCGTGTGTGCAGGCAAGTTCCCAATGGAAGGAGTTAGATGTTTCAGGGCAGAAGACGAGAAGACTTCTCCCTTGGGAAGAGGACAAGCTCAAAGATTTCCCTCTCAGGAAGATTATTTTGGTCAACTCAGTTTACTTGGGTGATCTGCTAGAAAAAGCAGAATCATTAGTCATATATGATAGTTACTACAATTTTTAGTATACTGTCAGTCAGCCTTTTTATTACAAAAAACATCAAAAACCATTTTTAGCAAGTGCGTTTAGGAGCGAAAATAAACTACATAGATAAAATAAACTACATTCAAACAAACAAGCATGAGTATTGATTAATTGATCGTTTTCCTGAATAAATTATTTTACTTGTTGATTGATTATTCGCCAACTCCCCGATTGTTTAAGGGGATAATTGAGATCGATCAAGATATTATTCCTGGACTAAATTTATTCGGGGGTTAGATATGAATCGAAATGTATTAGCTAACCGTAGGTTTGATGAAAATAGCAAATTATGTTGGGATAGCCATAATATGTGAATACGAGAGTTATCAGATCTTGACCTAGTCTTTACATGTTTGTTATATTTGTTAACCGCATGATCAATTAATTGATATTATGTTTTCAAGTTTGATGAGATGAATCCAAAATTCTAGACTTTCTTCCATATCTTTTTCTTCAAATTTAATCGTGCTTAAGTTTAGTTCATCTTTTTAATTGTTTTCCTTTAGTTTATTTAAATCAAACAAATCTGGTTAGAGTGTTTAGGTTTTATTTTCTGTCAATTGTGTTGCATAATAATTATTTGTCGGCTAAGTCTTCCTTGAGAGATGACTTGTGGTTAACTTGATACCCTGCAATTGATCTCGTTCTCTTACGAGGATTGTTAGAATTTTATAGGTGTTTAGCGGTCGAACAAAATTTTGGCGCCGTTGCCGGGGAAGGCCTTAGGCGTAATAATTATTGTGTCTATTTTTTCCGTGTTTTTAGTTTAGGACTTCTTTTTGTTTGCTTTTTGATCTTTACCCGATTCTACCTAAGACATTTAATTTGTTTTCCTAAGTTTGTTTATGCAAGGTCGTAGGAATCTCAACTGAGCTTGCACTTTGGTAGACGACATTCACCGTGTTCCGAGATGTATAAGGAACGAGGGGGATGATTCTTCGGTTAGTAGCGAGGATTCTCAGGACCACATTCCAAAGGAAGAAGAACAGACGAGCCAGCAATAGGTGATAATCAAAACGGAAATAATGCGAAGGCACGTTAGCCTTCGATGCGTGAGTCCGCGCGCCCAGTCATCGGAACCGCAACCTCTTGCATCACTCTGGGACAAGCAACACAGAACTATGAGCTAAAAAATATACACTTCAATCAGTTACCGTCTTTTTATGGAATGCCCAATAAAGATCCTCTCAACTTCATTCGGGAATTCTATTCTGTCATTCAAACTTTTCCTCTGCAGGATTTGAATGAGGATCAACTAAGGATGCGTTGTTTCCCATTTACTCTGAAGGATCGGGCAAAAACATGGCTTATGTCTCTACCTCCCAACTCTCTTACTACTTGGGAGGCGGTGTACAATAAGTTCATGGACAGGTACTACTCTCATCAGAAAACTTCAGATCTACGAGGTAAGATAGCTACCTTTTGTCAAATGGAAGGTGAACCTTTTCATGAGGCATGTGATCGCTTCAAAGATTTATCGACTAAATGCCCACATCATCACTACCCATTGGAATTGTTAAACCAATTTTTCTATGATGGATTATCACGTAACTTTCAATATATGGTTGACAATGCTCCTGTGGGTGATATGGGTGTGCACACAGCCCAGGAAATTTATGATATTCTAGAAATGATGAGTGATAACTCCCAACAAAATATTGCCTGAGGCAAACGGGCTACCGTGAATGAAGTAGTACCAAGTTACGATGTGGCAAAATAATTGGTTGAGTTGACTAAACAAGTACAATTGTTGGCTACACGGGGGCATCCATCTAACGCCCCTCCCTCTGCCGAGTCATGCGGAATTTGTGGTGAATTTGGTCATGGGGCTAATGTTTGTAATATGGTGGTTGATCAACAGGTTGAGGACATTAATGTTATCCAGGGTTTTCAGCAAAGGCCTCGTAGTGATCCCTACGCTCAAACATACAACCCAGGTTGGCGGAATCATCCCAACTTCAGTTGGGGAAATTCGCAAAATCCATCTCAAATCCATCCGAGGCCACCTCCCCAATGTCAGTCATCAAATCAATCTCGACCTCCATCGATTGAGGAAAGCTTGAGTTCGTTCATTCAGGTTAGTAAGAAAACTCAAGAGGCCAACATTCAACGCGATTTTTGAGTCTGTGGAAGCTTCATTCAAACGTCTTGAAACCCAAGTTGGTCAATTTGCCACCCAAGTGGGTGAAATTGCTCAACATGTGGTAAATAAAGGAAAGCTACCTAGCTAACCAGAACAAGCTCAAGCCGTCACTGTGTTACGAAGTGGTAAGGTTATTGATAACAAAGTTGAATTTCTATTTTCTACTACTTTGACTAACCCTGTAGGTGACGAGGAAATCGAGAATGCGTCAAATTCTAAAAAGGAAGAAGAGGGGAGTAAGGGATCTGTCTTGCACAAAACCAACAATCCTTACAAACCTCCAATTCCTTTTCCAAGTCGCTTCGAACGAAAAAAACAGAAAAAAGCTTGATTCTAGGATTTCTATAACATGTTATTTAAGGTTAATGTTAATTTACTCCGCTAGATGTTATAATAAATGTGCCACTTATGTCAAATTTTTCAAATAACTCGCATCCAACAAAAGGAAGTTTGGCGACAATGAGAAGGTAATAGTTTCCGAAGTGGCAAGTGCGATTCTTCAGCACCAATTGCCTCCTAAACAATGAGATCCAGGTAGTTTGCAATGGGAAATGGTAAGGAAACTTTTGGGATGCTCGATTTGGGGGCCGGGATCAATCTGATGCCTTACTCTATTTTTAAACAACTGATTTAGGGGAACTGAAGCCCACTAGAATGTGTCTTCAACTTGCTGATAGGTCCATTCGGTACCCTAAAGGTATTGTTGAAGATATTTTGGTAAAAGTGGGTGGTCTCATTGTCCCTGTTGATTTTGTTGTATTAGGAGTAGGGGAAGTACAAAATCAAGATAATGAGCACACACTTCTGTTAGGCCGTCCATTTATGGCCACCACGCACACACTTATTGATGTTAAAAATGGGCACATGACTATGACTGTTTTCGGTGAAACTGTGACTTTCTCTATTTCTGATATTAAACCTATCCCCTTGCATGCATCACTTGAAAATTGCTCTTTCGTTGATTTAATTGATGGGGCAGTCGAAAACACCTTCTTGCATAATTATAGTCTTGACACTTTATTTCTTGAGCAGGATGATATTTTTGACGTCATGGAAGACATTTGGGTAGCCTAAAACGAGGGGGGTGATGGAAATATTCGCGTTAGAAGATGTGGACAGTAAACCCCAACAAAATCTTGAATTGAAAGAACTCCATAAACATTTAAAATATGTGTTTTTAGAAGCAAGTGATTATTTCTGATGTACTTTCTAAAGAAGAAGAGGGAGAATTGTTGGGAGTGCAAAGAAAATTTAAAAATTCAATTGGATGGGGGTTGAGTGATATCAAAGGGACTAGCCCTGCTACATGCATGCATAGAATTATTCTAGAAGAAGGGGCTAAGCCTAGTAGAGAAGTTTAAAGAAGATTGAACCCCGTTATGATGGAAGTAGTGAAAAAAGAGGTATTAAAACTCCTAGCTGAAGGGGTGATATACCCGATTACGGATAGTGAATGGATGAGTCTAGTGCATGTTGTACCAAAGAAGAGTGGGATAACAGTTGTAGAGAATGAAAAGGGTGAAATTATTCCCACTAGGACCACGACTGGATGGAGGATGTGCATAGATTATAGGAAGTTAAATGCTGCTACTAAAAAAGATCACTTCCCCCTTACCTTTATTGATCAAATGCTTGACAAACTTACAGGACATAGTTTCTATTGTTTTTGCATGGTTTGTCAGGTTATTATCAAGTGGCCATCGCACCGGATGATCAAGCAAAAACTACTTTCACATGCTCGGTTGGGACTTTTGTGTTTCAACGAATGTCGTTTGGACTTTGCAATGCACCAGCAACTTTCCAAAGGTGCACGTTTTCAATTTTCTCTGACATGGTTGAGGACTTCATTGAGGTATTTATGGATGAGTTTTCTGTATTTGGATCCTCTTATTCTGATTGTCTTAATAAATTGGCTAAGGTTCTTGAACGATGTATTGAATACAATTTAACTTAAGTTGGGAAAAAAGCCATTTTATGGTGACAAGTGGAATTATTTTAGGCCATGTGGTTTCAAAAAGAGGGATTGAGGTTGATAAAGCTAAAATTGATGTTATTGAAAAATTACCTCCTCCCATTAATGTTAAGGGCATTAGGAGTTTTTTTGGGCATGTTGGATTTTATAGAAGGTTTATTAAGGATTTTTAAAAATTAGCCAACCTCTTTGTAAATTGCTTGCTCAAGATGCCCCTTTTGATTTTGATGAAAAATGTTTGAATGCTTTTAACACATTAAAAGAGAAATTGATAACTGCTCATGTTGTTGTTGCTCCTGATTGGTCATTGCCTTTTGAAATTATGTGTGATGCATCTAATCATGTTGTAGGGGCCGTCTTACAACAAATAATTGATAAATTGCTGCATGTGATTTACTATGCTAGTTTGACTCTTAATGATGCACAAGTAAACTACACCACCACTGAAAAAGAACTATTAGTTGTTGTTTTCTCCTTGGATAAATTCAGATCTTACATTGTTGGGTCTAAGGTAATTATTCATAGTGATCACGCAACCCCGTGATACTTGTTGAGTAAGCCACAAGCTAAACCTAGGTTAATTCGGTGGATTTTGATGTTGCAAGAATTTAATGTTGAAATAAAAGATAGAAAAGGGTGCGAGAATGTAGTAGCAGATCACTTGTCTCGTCTCACTCTTACTGATGATACTCTTGCTTCTCATAAAAATGAGAATATAATTGATTCTTTCTCCCATGAGCAATTATTTGAGGTTACTTCAATTCCTTGGTATGCCGACATTGTGAATTATCTTGCATGTGGAATTGTGAGAACTAACCTTTCATTTCAGGAAAAGAAAAGATTTTTATCTACCTGTAGATTCTACTTCTGGGATGACCCACACCTGTTTAGAATCTGCAAGGATGAAATTATCCGAAGATGCATTCCTGAAGACGAACAAAATGATGTTTTGGTATTTTGTCATGAAATGCACTGTGGTGGGCACTTTGAGGCCGTAAACAGCCTTTTAAGGTTCTAATCCAGACTCTATTGGCCAACATTGTTCAAAGACACACATAATTTTGGGTGACATGCGATAGATGCCAAAGAACTGGAAATAGTAGGAGGAATGAAATGCCTCTGAATAGTAACTTGGTAGTTGAAATATTTGATGTGTGGGGTATTGATTTCATGGGCCCCTTCCCTAAGTCTTTTGGTTATGAATATATACTTGTTGTTGTTGACTACGTGTCCTAGTGGATTGAGGCAATCCCCACGAGGACATACGATGCTAACACTGTCATCAAGTTTGTGCATGAAAATATTTATGCAGGTTTGGATTCCCAAGAGCTATCATTAGCGATGGGGGAAGACATTTTTGCAACAAATTGTTCGAAAAACTGATGAAGAAAAATGGTATCACACATAAGGTAGCTACACGTTATCATCCTCAAACTTCCGGGCAAGTAGAAACCATCAACAAACAAATAAAGGGGATTATGGAGAAGACAGTAAACCCTACAAGGAAAGACTAGGCTACCAAGTTAAATGATGCGCTCCTGGGCATACTAACATCTTATAAAACAGGTTTGCGAATGAGCCCCTATATACTAGTTTTTGGGAAAGTGTGTCATTTACGGTTGAAGTGGAGCACAAGGCATATTAGGCTATCAAAGCAACAAATTTCGACTTAGACAAAGCAGAGTTGAAAGGAAGTTGCAATTGTCCAACTTGACGAGCCAGAATGACGCATATGAAAATACGCGAATATACAAAGATAAAGTCAAGCGATTGCACGATAAAAGGATTATCCATAAAAAGCTCGAACCAGGTTGAAGGTCCTTTTATTTAATTCACGATTGCGGTTATTTCAGGAAACTAAAATCAAGATGGAATGGGCCATTTGAGATCGAAGAGGTATACCCTTACTTTAACGGTAAAACTACTTAATCCAAGGATGCATGAATCTTTCAAGGTGAACGGTCATCGGGTTAAGCCATATTTTGAAGGGGTATCTCTGGCTGAAAGAATTGAGAGCATAGGCCTCGAAGAGGTCACTTAAGAATTGTACTCAGGTATCGTCAAGCTAAAGACATTAAATAAGTGCTTCTTGGGAGGCAACCCAATTTTTTTCCCTTTTTATATTCTTTTTATTTTTCTCGACTAACCGTATCTAATGGTTTAATTGAGTTTTCTCTTTTTTGTATAAGTTAATTAAAAAAAATATAGGTGCAGGCCCGCGGGCGTGCGCCGCAGCGCGTGGTCGCACGCAACAGCACAGGCAGGCGCGCGGGCGCGCGCAAGAGGCAGTCAGCAGGTTTAAGTTTTGCGAATTGGGGTTTTGAAACATAATTTTTCACCCCCAATTTGAAAATCCTCCCTCCCCTTCCAAATTCTCTCTACCAAATCATAAAATTCAACGGTTGAAACCACATTCCGCTCCGATTAACCAATTCTAATCGATAAATCATGCATAGGAGGACCAAAAGGGCTCAAAATCAACAACCTAGGGTGGAAGAAGATGACCCGATGAATCCGGTGGATTTAGCCGAGCAATTCAACAGCCCCTTTCCGATTTATTCCGAAGAAGAAGGCCAAAGGTACACTATCCTACTCTCTCGCGAGGTACCTCCATTTACCTTCTTGTCTATAGATACATTGCAAGAATTGGGGTTGCTTGATGAATTTATGGGATTTGTCATATTTTTAAGATTCTAGGGTGTTGATTCGGTTGGTATTGGAATTTTATACGACATTGCATTTTTAAGATTCACATCTTATGATTTTACATGTCATCCTGTTTGGGGAGGAATGTGAAGTAAATTTTAGAGTAATGAAATGCTGGGGCTATCTAGGCATGGTATTCGGTAGTGCCCAATTCATTTAACCCAAATTGAATTTTGGGCAGAATTGACGGGTTACAATAACCTTTCTAAAAGGAACCCTAAATGGTTTTATTGCAGACCGCCTTATACTTATTGCACAAATTCATTACTCACCGCGTTTTTGAAAATATGAGAGTAGTCGGGTGACTACCGCGGAGTTGTTTTTTATATGGTGCTTTCGTCGTAACACCAAAATTTTCACTACGGCATTCATTTTCGACACTTTCTACCGCAACCTTCGGAACCATAAGCATAAGTTGGGTTTGGGACACTTAATTTTCCAACTAGCTATTCATTTCAACGTGCTCCCCAATCATCTAGACCACATTGTTGAAATTCCATGTGGGTCCTCGAACACGACTTTGCTAAAAAATACGCCTCGATACTATGCAGAGCCAGTTTGACCACTTTCAACATCAAATGACCGGGCTCCATGAACTCATGCGAAACATGAACACGAGGGTCGAGTCCATTGACACTCGAGTGCAAAACATTGAACAGAATGGGTGAACATGTCTTTCTCGCCATTCCGTCTCCACCGCCTTCAGATACACAATAGTGACGCTTTTAGAGTTTGTTTTCTTTTTTTTTTTTCTTTTATTTCCTTTTATGTGTGTTGCATGCATATTAGTGTGTTTCCATTCCGTGTTGTCATTAATATAGTTTTAGTTTTTCTATTTTGGTATTATGTTTCCTCCACATATGTTTTTCCGCATTGTAGCGGATGCATCTATCATGCCATTATTCAATCATCCCAATTTTCGTGGATGTTTCTTTTTTTTCTTTTACTTTTACGCATTGAGGTCATTGCGTGATGTAAGTGTGGGGGGACATTTAGTCATTTGTTAAGAATTAGGTGATTCCTTATGGTTCATTTTTTAACTTGCCTATTGATTATCCCAAGTTTAATAAGGGTGTTGGTTAGTCAACTTGAAATAGATGTATTAATTTGAGTTTCAAATATGAAATGACTTTGTAAACTTGACACGTAGGATTTGACTAAGTCGTGAATTAGCCTTTGGGGTGAATTAATAAGGTGACGGTTAACCAATAGTCCGAGTTGTGGGGCTTGAATTACGAGATTTCATTGATGTGAATTAAGTTAAAACCCTGTTGTGATTTGTGTGTACACAAAGTTGCTAGCCTTGCGGAAAAAAAAATCACCGGAAGAAGCATTATATAGCCAAAAAAAATTCAAAAATAGGCATGATAGAGCTATATATAAAAATAGAACAATCGAGATTATACTCCGGTGATTGAGTTGCTTAGTAACTAGGAGCATTCATGAGCCCCATGTTTGACTTTTACGTAAAACGGCGGCTCAAAACATGAGTATGGGAAACCACCTTAGGAGCCTTTGGAAAACATCCAAAATTTACACCTAGTGGAATAATATCTCGGGAGTTCTAGCGCAGCAAAAAAAAAACATGGCTAGTAATTGTGTGATTGGTTGTGTGAGTAAAATGGTTGAAACTTTTGACACAAATTTGAAATTTAGTAAGGAAGGTCAAACACTTTGGTTAATGTTTAATTTGAGCCAAGTGAGTTTATTGTGAAGGTTGGGGATCGATGAAGAATAATCCGAGGTAGATAGAACATTGTGTTATGGATTAATTGATTCTCAAATTGGACATTATATTTCTTATGGGTTTGTTAGCATTATTATTTGCTTGAGGACAAGAAAAAGGTTTAAGTGTGGGGGAGTTGTTTTGCATGTTTTTTAGTATTATTTTTGTGTGTTTTTGTTTTATTTTGTGTGTGATTATGAATATTTACGTAGCTTTAAGTATTGGTTATAGTATCGAGTGCTACGAGGGTGTTTTTGTCATTTTTATAGGTTATGATGAAAAAGGCTCGAAAATCGATGAAAAATGGAGAAAACGGGCACAAAGACAAACGCGTCGTCGGCAGCAGCAGAAGGCGCAGCGCCGCACGGAAGACAGGTCGTGGGCACGGAGAAAAGGCGGTGGCAAGCAATGAAAGGATGCGCTACTGAATACGCGGCGCGTGCGGTGTCCCCGCCGAACACGAAATTTCTGATTTTTTCCGATTTTTGGCTCTTCCACCTTGTTTAGACTCTAGCTTATAAATAGGACTCATGGAGCCCCTATTTTCGACACACTCTCATTCATAGCACTTCTAGACTTTAGTTTTTGGTATCTTTTCTTCCATTCAACATTGGAATTGCTTGGGTTCTTCCCTTGAAGTTATTTTTGTTTCTTAATCAAAAGAGTAAGATTTTTCTTCTCTTTGTCTCGATTTCAATTATGGGTGATTATTATTATTGCATGATAATGTTTATGATTGTTTTCTTTCCATCAATTGAGATTATGATTTCATCCCCAAGCATGAACTAATTTCCTTGTTCTAGATTATGATGATTTGATTCAAACAAACAAGCATGAGTATTGATTAATTGATCCGCTTCCCAATAAATTATTTTACTTGTTGATTAATTGTTTGGCCAACTCTTGAATGTTTAGGGGATAATTGAGATCGATCAAGATATTATTCCCGACTAAATTTTTTCGGGGTTAGATATGAATCGTAAATGTATTATCTAACCCTAGGTTTAATGAAAATAGCAAATTATCTTGGGATAGCCCTAACTGTGAATACGAGAGTTATCGATCTAGACCTAATCTTTACATGTTTGTTATATTTGTTAACCGCATAGTCGTTAATTGATATTCTCGCTTGCAAGTTTGATGAGATGAATCCAAAATCCTAGACTTTCTTCCGTATCTTTTTCTTCAAATTTAATTGTGCTTAGTTTTAATTCATCTTTTTAATTGTTTTTCTTAGGTTTATTTAAATCAAACAAATCAAGTTAGAGTGTTTAGATTTTATTTTCTCACAATTGTGTTGCATAATAATTATTTGCCGGCTAAGTCTTCCTTGAGAGACGCCTTGTGGTTAACTTGCTACCCCGCATTGATCTCGCTTCTCTTCGAGGATTGTTAGACTTTTATAGGTATTTAGCGGTCGAACACTAGCCCGATATTGCATATGGTATTTCTTGCCCGAGTATGTCTAATCTTGGAATGGTGCATTGGAATGCTTTGAAGTGGTTATTGAGATATCCGATACATTCAACTCGATTATTGCTTGAAATTTTCTAAGTGTTAAAGTGGTGTAATTTTGAAAGGTTATGTTGATTCAAATTATGCCAATGATAAAAACAACCTCTTATGTTTTCACTTTGTGTGGCTCTTGTATTAGTTGGAAATCTCGCCATAACATATTGTGGCCCGCGTCTACAAATGTAATCGAGAATATGTGGATGTAATCAAGTTTTAAAAAAGTTTTATGGCAGTCTTATTTCAAATTGGTTTTCTAAAACAAAATATTGTTGTATTTTCTGACTCTCAATCTGGTATTCAGCTCTGTAAGAATCAAGTTTTTCATGACAGAACCAAATACATTGATGTTAGGTTTCATTTTATAAGAAATATTATTTCAAAAGGATTGATCTGCCTTGAAAAAGTGGCATCCGAATACAATCATTTGAAATGGGTACTAAGTGTCTACCCTTATCAAAGTTCAAAACTTTTCTAAAAGTTCTTAATTTTGACATCGGTGACTAGGTTGTCCCTTGGTGATTACCCAGGGCTTGCAGGTTTACTGTGTGTTTGTGTGAAGCCCTCGATGTTCAATTTTGTATGCGTGTATTTATTGTCGTGTATCGACTATATTTTATTCATGACTACCTTATCGCGTCATTTTGATGGATAAATGTTAATAATATTTTCGTGATTTTATTCTCATTTTTATTATTTGATCAACAACTTGTCTAATTATTGATCATTTATTATTTTCTATTCTATGTTTAATGATCACTTGATTGATCATTATATTTATGTGTGTATTTATTAGACACCTTAGAATTTCAAGAGATCTATTTTTTTTTAGTGACTTATATCCTATAGAAATAAGAATTTGATTTAGAATAAGTGATCATGAGACTTATATGTGATTATGGGAATCACTATTAATTTTTAGAGATTGATATTATACACCTATTATCATCAATTTTGGGACAAAAAAATATGGATACCACATAATCAAGCCATAGTGGACGGCCATGAGCAATTTTGGTATAGAAATACCTCTCCATTCTTATACACATACACAATTATACCCAAAAATCCTACACAAACATTTTTTATTCATATCTTCCCACATTATTCCCACTACTCCAACATTCTTCTTAAATTTCCCCCAACACCTATTCTTCACTAACTCCTACACATTCAAACCCATACTTTGACTTGCATGTTGTTCCCATGCAAGAGACACATTTCAAGCCTACACACAAAAATAATCTCCTCTCTTGTATAATCGGCCATAAGGCCTTTTTGATATCAAATTTGATTCAAAATTTCTTTCTCCATATCTCTCTAATTGCCAATTCTCCTCATTCTCTCTAGAAATCCTCCCGCTCTTCTTCTTCTTCTACTATCAATACTTAGTCAAACAAATACAAGAAATTCTCCTCCTCTATCCCCCTAAATTCGAACCATATCAAGACAACAAGGTAAGAAAATTTCATCTTGTTCAATCACTTCTTACTATCTTCAAACCTTCTTTCCTCTTCTACTTTTAGTTAAAATTTCATCTTGTTCAATCACTTCTTACTATCTTCAAACCTTCTTTCCTCTTCTAATTTTAGTTTGTCATTTTCTTCATTGAGGTACTTAGAGGCTCTCAACTTGAAGGACTTTAGAGACTTGAGACTATCTTGAAGAGGACTTCAAGATTTAAGTGAAGAAACAAGACTACAAGGTAAGAATTTGAGTTTGTAGCACCTTCTTCTTCTTCCCCTTAAAATTCGAAATTTTGACTCCACCATTTTCATTTTTGGAGGTTTAGGGGCTGACCTTGGAAGCCTTGTTTAAGGGTGATCAAGATAATTATTTTTGAGACCTCCTACTTGACTAAAATTCCCACTACACAAGGTAAGTGTAGTACTTGGCCATTTCTTCCTTCTTCTTTCTTCTTGCTTTAATTCTCCATTTTTCTAACTCTATTTTTTTATATTACTTGACTTAGGGGCTGACCTAAGTGAGGTTGACATTTTAACTTGTGATCATCTCTCTCTTTTTCACCAAAACAACCAACTAGACATGGTGGGTGGAAAAAACCTTTAATCCTCTAGTAAATTTTATGGAAAAAATGCATGTAGTATTTTGAATTACTTGAGATATATATATATATATATATATATATATATATATATATATATGTAATGCATGTACATTTTAAGTTGTGAATTCCAAAATTTCTCAAGTTGATGCTTAGAATTTCCAATTATTGCAAATTAGTGCATGCATGTGCAATTTAATGATTTATGTGATGAATTCTTGTATGATATGTATATGCATGTTCATGCACTTAAAAATTCATGTTTTAATTGCCTTATAATCTGAAATTTCGTGCATAATTGGTTAAATTATAATTTTTTGGACCTAAAATGGAAAAATGACAAATGGTGGACTTAATTGCAAGAAAATAAAATTTAAGGGACCCCACTATAATTTTTCATTTTTGGGACTGTACTTATGTTTAAAAATGACATTTTGACAAAGTTTTAAAGGTTTGAGATAATAAAAATCAACTCTTGAAAGTCAAGGACTAGATTGTAAAATTTTGAAAGTTAATGGCTAAAACGCAAATTTCAAAAAAGTACTAACTCCACTTTTAAAATTTCGAAAATGTTAACTTTTAAGGACTGGAAAACACATATTTTTAATGTATTCCAAAATCAAAATGTTTTGAGTTAACAAATATAATTTTTGTAAAATGAGGGACCAAAATGTAAAATACTAAACATAAGGACAAAATAAATTTCCAGGACTTATACAGTCCATGTACCTGGAAAAATACCTTTAACTATAATTTTATAATATTTTAAACCCATTGTTCAAATTTCATAACAATTGGACCCCTAATGTTCTTTAAGGGCAAAAACTTAAAAATTGGACCGTAATGGAATTTTTAAATGTTAAGGACCTAAACTCATACCTTTTCAAACCGCTTTTGTCCCAATTAGAGTTGTCGAAAATGGGCCGCCCGCTGCCCACCAAAACCCGCCACTTGGCGGGCGGGGCGGGCCGGCCGCCGAGGTGGCGGGCCGAGAAAACCTCACCAACCCAACCCGCCTGGTCGGGTCAGGGGCCCGCCAAAAATAAAAAAAAAAAAAAATAAAAAATATTTTAATCATATTATTAATTTTAATGAATTAAATATACTAATGGATAACATGTACATATTTTATAAAAATATTATATAGACTTTTATAAGAGATAAAAATATAAAATATCAATTATACTATTTTTTTGTCTATTTTATTTAATTTTTCTTTTTTTTTATTTCGCGGGCAAGCAAGCCCGCCCGCCCGCAAGCTCGCGACCGTGGCGGGCTAGCTGCTTAGGCCCGCCCTCGCGGCTACTAAATACTTAACCCACCCCTACCTTAAAGCGGGGCGGGATGGGCACGACGATGGCCTCGACCTGCTTTTGACTCTAGTCCCAATAACCCACTCGACCTTAGTAATATTTTAAAATGGAATCACAATTAAAGCCCATCCGGTTTGTGAGATCCAAATATTTTAAACTCGAGGCCCTAAATGACAATTTTGACAAATTTAGGGCCAAAATGGGAATTTTCCAAAAACTCGACCACAAACTTTTGAAAACCTGAATCTCTCGGACAATTTGGAGAATTTAGAACTGACCTTATAATTTTCCGAGATGGAGACAAAACTTATTCAATTTTAACCCGATAAAGACTAGTTTTTCCAAAACGGGGCTAATTGTAAAATTTTCTTTTAACAAGGACCTCAAATTAATCATTTTCCCTATTATAGCTCGTACTACCGACTTATATATATTATTTATAAGTTTAGTTTTCTTAAAATTTCCCGTGACTTAACGGATCCCCTTGACCGGATAATACGCATTTCGCGGGGCGACTTCCTCGCCTAATGACCTTGAACTTACAACGGCCGGGGCTTATATCCCACCTATATTACCAAATCCACCGAAGATTAGTTATCCTCCGATAATTAACTTCATTCAATAAGTACTCCACCAATGCAAATAAACACCACGTGTAAATTTTCACATACACGCATTTGTACCGCTTTCTTGAATTGTCATACTCGACTACCTTGTTGATATGTTATATCCGTGTATATCTATTTGCTTGAGTCAACTTGGTGTGTCGAGCTCACGTTGGAGTGGACCACCGCTGATGGAACCGGCAACGGGTCGCTATTCCACTTCTCCGCCCCATCGCCCTAATCCCACCTTGGCGGATGGAGTGTCCAATGGGAGAAGCTGGTCGTAGTACTTGAGGTATAATCGCGATTATGACAATCCCGGCCTTGCAAGCTTTACAAATACTTGTTGATTTTCGTGCCTATGGCATGATGGAGAGGCCTTGTGCCAATGCTTGGGGAGTCATAAGGTAGAACGAAGGAATCATTGCCCGATCTACACGATTCGGAGTTACTCGTAGACCGAATACTTGCTTGGGTTGGCGCTTACACTTAGTATTCAACCAATAATTGACTTGTTTGAATTCACACATAGTGCTTAATTGTATGTACATGAATCTCTTTTCATCAAATCGTATAAGTATATTATTTTAGAATATCATGTTGCTTATAGCCGTGGTGCGATACACGCATCATAACTCACACATTTTTCACATAACAGCTTTTTTCCTATATATAAAATATATATATATATATATATCGCCACACTCTCACACGATCACCCATCCACCGAGAATTTTCGCCTCACTCCCTCTTGTTTTTAAACGGCCGATGAAGATTATGTGGACGATGCACTAAGCCACTGAGTGATTTTTCTCGTGTTTTTCGACTTTTGGGGATTCTCATTTACTACTATGTTGGACTTTTTTCCTGTCGTAATTTAGGGCGAGGAATCTTTGACAATTTAAGTTATGTATTTGGGATGTAATTTTGGATACTTGATGTTTTAGACTGTAATCTGTAATTCGCTGCTACTTTACTCTGTTTTCTTTTGGGTTTATGCTTGATGATTGACTAGACTGCTTGGTTTATTTTTGTTTAAGTTTTGATCGTGTCACGTTCCCGTTTGGGGCGTGACAGTTTGCTTGTAAGTCCAAAATTTTGGACAAATGCTTGCTTTGTGCTTGTATGAATCTAACATTAAAACCCAGCTTGCTTAAGTGTTTGCTGGTACTATAATCTGTTCTGTGCTGATTATGGAAAAGTCCTACTAACCTCTGTGTGAGGTAGGCATCACGGCAATGATGATGACTGGAACCCTTTTACATTGTCTAATTGAATTACAATGAGCCAAAGGTGGAGATTGTTATGTTTATCGCCCATCGCTTGGTTGGCCCATTTACTAAACAATTAAGCCCACTTATACAAAGAACCAAGCCACCATAAGCCCAATAGTGCCCGACCCACGGGTCCCTTATTCGATCGCGGATCCGAATCTCAAGTCCGCGGATCCTCTTGTTTGATCTCACCATCCATTTCTATGGACTGATCTCGAGCCATTCACTTGCCCTATAAAACCCTCGGTACCCAAAACCCTATTCATAACTGATGTTTTTTTTCTCTCTCCTCTCGAATCATCTATGATTTGTGCTATTGTCTCTCTCTCTCTAGAATTTTCCGCATCCTCGCCGATCTTGGGTTGGGATAGATCCGTGTGATTATTGTTTGTGTCCACCATATCTTGGTGTACAATCCTTCTTTCTTGGTGAGATTAGGTTTCTTCTCGGGGAATTTCTAGGTTTTCTGTGGTGATACACTTTGAGGGCTTATTTGGAGGTATTTGTGGCGAGGCTATACCGTGGTTTCATACCTTGGTTCCTGGGTAATTTGTGGTTACTTTGTATCAGGTGTTCCAGTCCCTAAGCCGATTCTATTAATAATCGGTTTTGTGGTTTTGTCCCAAATATTTTTTATACTTTTATTCTTGTACTTTTACTTTCAGTTTTGTGTCTAGAGTACAATTTGTATTAATAGGCTTTTATTGAGGTTGTATTCTTTCGGTACTACGTGTATCGATCTATTCTAAGGTGTACAATCCTTCTTTCTTGGTGAGATTATGGTTTCTTCGCGTTCTGGGGAATTTATAGGGTTTTCTGTGTGATACACTTTGAGGGCTTATTTGGAGGTATTTGTGGCGAGGCTATACTGTGGTTTCATACCTTGGTTCTCTGGGTAATTTGTGGTGACTTTTTTTTGGGGTGTTCCAGTCCCTAAGCCGATTCTATTAATAATCGGTTTTAGGATTTTATCCCAAATATTTTTTATACTTATATTCTTGTACTTTTACTTTCGCTTTGTGTCTAGAGTACAATTTGTATTAATAGCTTTTATGAGGTCGTATTCTTTTGGTACTACGTATCGATCTATTCTAAGCGCGATAGATACCCAACAATGGTATCGAGCACCTATCCGCCTTGTCACTACAAGAAAAATACGAATAGACAACACCAAAAAGACATCGTTTTCCGATTTTTCTCGTTGTCTAATGTGTTTTAACATCGAATTTTTGGCAAATTGATGTCTATGAGCGGATTTTTCCGCTAATAAACATCGGTTCTACTATGCCGACGTCTTAACCATTGTCTATTATAGGAATAGACATCGGGCTGTGCGACGATTTGGAATGACGATGTCTATATATTCTTTAACGTCAATGTATAGGCAACGTTTTTAGTACCCGATGTTGATTGGTGGAAAATTCTCTTTATTTTTGAAAATAAATTGAAAATGCTAATTGCCATTTTTTGGTTCCCAAAACACGTCTTAATTCATAAATAACACTTTTATGTAATTAGCTTTTTTTTGCCCAATTTATATTAAACAAAACATAATTATTATCTGAAAATTAATTTTTTGTACTAAACCCTTTTTCCTCTCACACCATTCTTCTCCACTTAGTCATTCTCAGAAATCGAGCTCTCTCGCAAAGCTTCTAGAGACTCGTTAACTTTTCTCGACACTCTTTCTCCTACTCGCCCAACCTCCGCTGCGTTAACTTTTCTCGAACACTCTCTTGACACGTTCTTCTCTCCATTTCGATCGTTGTACCCAAAAACTTCATCCCCGCTTCTGTTCCATCATTGCTCCATAAAACTTGACCATCGCCGAGTTTCATAGCCACCGCCGCCTCCTGCTCACCGTGCCGCGTAGCTCATCCAAAGACGGTAGCTCCATAAAACTCCCGTGCCTCCCGCCTCTTCATCCCAAAACCAAGGTCCACCATCCACTATATACTCTAACCCTCGTAGTTTGTCCGTTTGGTTATGAGATCTTAGTACTAATGAGATGGTTTAATTCATAGTTTTTAATGAATTTATTTAGTTCGCCGCTTCCTTATTTTCTAGAGTTTGAAATTGACTTTATTGATTTTGTGCTCGATTTCGTTTAGTTGAGAACACATTCGTAAGGAGAACATTGACAAATACGTGGTCGAAATTGTAGCTTTCAAATGGACGAAAAATTCTATTTTGATTACTTATTATCTCTACTCCTTCGCCCGCATCCCTTTCCTCCGATCCAAACCCTAACCCTAATCGCCTTATTTCTACGCCGCACTCCCGATTTCGCCACCCGTAACCAATGTTTTAGATGAGGATACCTACGCCGAGTCATCGAGAAGAATATCGAGCGAGACTTCTTTCAAGACATCCCTGCCGCGGTGATCGCTCGACCGGCCGCAGTCGTTTGAACCCATGACCCTCGTGCTCATCCGAGATGCCCAACTCAATATCATCGAACGCCGTCGATCGCAGAAAGGTGGAGACTCCACGCCGATTTAATTTTGGTTTAATTCTTTAAAGGTGACATTTAGTTAATCATTTCAAAGCTGTAGTAGAATGTAAAAATCAAAACAAAACAAGAATTAAGATTGTGATTACCCTATCCAAGAATTAAGATTCCAACGCCAGAAAGAGCTTAGAGAATGTGAGTTAGTTTTTTTCCAACCAGATTTCAAATGGATTTAACCAACAATTACCGGTAAATTGTTTATTTTTTTAATTATCGATGTATTTATGCAATTCATATGAATGTGTGTTGTCCAAGCGACTAATTTTGGTTGTTGATATTGTTGTTAATTATTTTCGATGAGAAGCATGGTTTGAGCAATTTGAGATTTTTAGAAAAATCTGCGCTTTGTGATTCCGATTGTAGCAATAATCGAGGCATTGATTTTCGCAAGCTTTTCGGTTGTTTCGATTACACATGTCGAGTAATAGCAAGAAATCGCGCTTATGGTTACCAGGAGATTGTTCGACTGTGAGGAATCTCGATGTAAAGTTATTCTTATGGTGTACTTTTTCTCGTTGTATCTCGAATAATGATTTTTTTTTACTTGCTTGTTAACTTTCTTATTGAGTTTGGAAACTACTTTTCTATTACTTTTGCGCTTACTCTAAATGAAGTGGAGGCATTGCATGAGTTGTTCAAGAAGTTAAGTAGTTCGATTATTGATAATGGATTGATTCAAAATGTCTTCACAGTTTATTATGACCTGGTAATCCATCAAATGACATTGATTGGATTTCATGGAGTTGTCTTCACCGAATCTTATTTAGACTTTTGAAAATTTACAAAGTTGACAACTGCTTGCTTGCAAGATATGGTCGGCTTTTTACATATCTCCAAGTTAATCAATTTTGTTTGGATTATTAGTATTATGGGTTTTTTCAAATTTTTAAGTTTGTTTTCTTTGGGTGTTTAACAAAAGCCTATTTTTGGATGTTTGCAAAATTGCATTTCCCGTGAGGAAAAATAACCTTATCATAACATCAAGCTTTTTTTCTTTAAAGTATCTCATTTCTAGAAATGGATATGGTTCATCCGGGGTGTATTTTCCTTTTTGGTTACTAAACATATGAAAGTAGAGTTGAGTGGTGCATGTTCTCCAAAACAGCTTATTGAAATGCCGAGATAGTTCATGTAATGTTATTTTGCTATTCTCGTAGGGAACACGCTAACTCATATGTCTACAAATTGAATTTGGCAAAGTAGTCCAATTGCTAGAGATCTCAAGATGCTAACATGTTGCCAAAGAATTGGTTTGATCAACCAAGTTCTCGAGTTTCCTTTAATTATGTCTTTTTAGAACTTATTAAATTTTTAAGGACATTATTTTGTTAAAAATAAATCCTAAATTAGATATGAAATTAGTATTAACATATATGGAGAATATCACAAAGGAGTTGGAAAGAAATGATAGAAAATTAGGCATGATAGAAAAAAGAGAGAAAATGCACTCTACCACTTACCAAAGATATAAACAATTCAAAATCTAATTCATTAACATAACCAAAATAGACCTATCAATGCTCTAGAGAAGAGCTACAAGGAATAGTGTTATAGCTAACTTTGGTTTTTCATAATGGCAAGTGATCGATTAGAGATTCTAATAGCTTGCTTTGAACAAGCAAGTTGCAAACGATGGTATACCTGACGATTTGAGTACACCCTCTAGTAATGATCCTTTGTCGCCAAACAGCCTCTCCCTTCACAATGGCTTCTCTTAAATCGTGTTACCTTCAAATGCCTCGGTATTTTCCTACTTTTATTTTGTCGTTCGCTGCCGCTTAAAGAAATCGATTTAGTAGTCGAATTGATCGCCGCCAAGTTTTCTTCTCGCGCAAGTTAAGTCGTTGAAATGTAGTCATTGTTAGAGATGTTCATGTTTAGCAAGCGAAGAACTAGCAATTTGACCATTTTTACTCTCATTTTATAGTTTATCATTCATCTTTGGATTTAGTTTTTATTTTTTTCTATAGAATCATTGAAATTTTAATTTAATGTGTTAGTTGTGGCTATTAGTCTCTTACAAGCCTTTCATATTGTTGTTTTCAAATTAACTGAATGAAACCTGGTTGTCAAGTTTTTTTACAAGCCTTGAAATTACGAGCTTTTGTGAAGCAATCTTTAAACATGGAGATGGCTAGTAATGGCACGGTATAAATCGTTACGTGTCCGTAAGCTTAAAAATGTTTTTTCGACAAATATTTAGTAAAGTATTTTCATGTTATGATTCCAGTGAGGTGGTATGGATCGGATACTTCATCTAGACATCGATGAGTGATGAATTGATGCATCCAAATGATGTAAGTAACAAAATCAGCTGGGTTATGTGTCAATGTGCTAGTTAGTATTTTGTATATCAATGGATCGGATAATTGGTTGCTATTTTATCTTCCCACCATGTGCTAGTTAGAAAACCGATGCGGGTTTGTGTGCTCAAGGTATTGTGATATTTAAACATCTTTTGTTTCTTTGTTATAAGAGTGGTGCTATATCGTTGTTGCTTCGCTCCGCAATCCCATAGTGTCACCTAGTTTTGTATGCTCTTTCTTGAAGATCGTCCATATTGCACTTTGATAAAATCAATTTTTCATTTTTCTCGATTGTGTGTCGACATTCTGTGGGAAAATTAATTTTGGTGGTTATTTCCGTTAAACCTTGTTCTAGCATCATTTAAATCCAACATCATTTACTATACGACACTTTTGGTGGAGTTTTGCTTTATATCGTGAGTAAAAGTTGAATATGTGTTTGGATTATTAAATTGAAATAGAAAATTTAATGGTTTGAAAATTAGAATTTGTTTAGCTAAGTGCATTTTTGTGTTTTTGTTATGAAAATATGTGATTAAACATAAAATTGTATGTTCCGAGTGAAATGAAATGATATTGCATGATATATATATATATATATGTGTGTGTGTGTGTGTGTGTAATAATTCTAAAAGTTGGTTGAAGCAACTTTATTATTTTGTATAGTTTAATTAAAACATGAAGGAAATCAAAATCTAACCATTTCAAATCCCATTAAAGCTCAAGAATTGGTTCTCTTTAGCAATGTTTTATTTATTTATTTATTAATTATTATTATTATTTTGGAATATATGAATAGAACCTCCCTGTGTATGTAGCTTCATTTGTTAATTAAGGTGGCCGAATGAAATGAAGTTTTGTAATGTCCCGTTGGGGATTCAAAGATCGCCCCAAGAGGAAATAGGTATGGGGCCAGCTTGCTTGTTATGGAATTATCCGAGAAGATGTGGTGCATCCGGTTTTTTGCTTCCACCAAGTTGCTCGCTTTTCTATTGCCGCCATTGTTGGTTGCATGTGCCGCCTAGTCGTCAATGGTCACCCTCTTTATCCTTTTATTTTGCTCGCTTAGAGGATTTGGCAGCTTGAATGCTTTTTAATACATTATAATGGTCCAAAAAAGGCATCATATGCTTAAATATATTGATTAGTATTTCAGTTTGATTTTGCGCTTTCTATGCTTGTTTTTTATTTCTTTTATAAATTTCAAAGCTTTGTGCGTAAGCAGAGTTGTTGGAAACCCCGCAACATCGCATTTTGCTCCAAAACTAGCATGACCTACAGCCTTTTACAACGGGACAAGTTCTTCGCATCAACTTGACATGAAAATAAGCTCGAGTCAACTTACCTCTATATTTAGCGGAATACTGCCCAAGGTTTTAGCTACTTTATGATATTCAGGGATGAAATCTTTGATTCAATAATTTGTATGAGCTCTTCAGTTAATTTTACATTTACAAAAATGTGTGAAAAGTTTGCTAGGTTTTGAAGGGTTGTTTGTCGTCGTGTATGGTGAAATAGTGACAAAAGTACTGTGTATATTATTTTGGCCTTTATGTATACTCAACAGCACATTTTGAATAGATTGCTTAATGTAAGTTATATTTGTTAATTTTGATTGTAATTAATCGTTGGTTAATTTAGATTGGTGAATATTGGTACTATTGCCGTAATTACAGGGGAAATGAAATCGCTTTAAATTGATGTTAAACAAACATCATCTCGTTATAAAATGATGTATTAAAGTATAACGACAACGTTATTTTAATATAGACATCGGTTTGGAAACCGAGGTCATTTCAGAACTAATCGAATCAAAACAACAACGCTTATAACTATTGTGGTTTCAAGAACCAACATCGTTAATCACGATATTAACAAACGATGTTATTGTAGGAAACAACATCGTGAAAATCATTGTTAAATAAATACACGCTTTAACAACACGGGATTAACATCGCTTATGATTCCTAATAAACATCATTTTTCAACCGATGTTGTTTCACAAATTGACAACGAAGCGGAACCGATGTTGAAAACTCCCATTTAACAAATGCGGGTTTCAACATCGTTTTTTTTTCTTTAGACATCGGCAAAAACCGATGTCTATGTCCATTTTTCAGAAAGGTGGTGGGTTGGTGCTTCCGGCCATTTTGAGCTTTCTTGGTGATTTGTGGCTCCCTGGTATACTTGGTTGTGGTGAGAACCCGTGACTTGCTCCTTGTTGTGCTCTCTCTCTCGATTTTCTTTATATTTACTTCAAGATTTAGTCTAGTGGGAAACCCAAAGACTATGCCGCTTTGACCCCGTGCTCTTGAGTGCAAGTGGAATCCCGAGGTCCGAGGGGGATCCACCGTTCTTTGAAAAAAAAAAAAAAATCGTTGATTTTGGTTTCTTGACTCTCGTGGTGGTCCTCGTGTCGCTTTCTTGTTTATATTGCTCAGGCTGACTCCGGTGGTCCTCTCGATTGTCCCTTACTATTTTTGTTGTTATAATGGACTGTGGTCCACTTACCCGTTGTTTTTGTTGTTATACTTGATAATTGTGATACTTGCATCCAGGTGGTTGTATTCTTTGTGATATTCTGTGTGGAATTATCTCGTGAATATGGCCGTGTGTCTAGTTATCATATTGAGCCCTTTAATGGGAAAATTGATATTTCAATCCGCAACAAAATGAAGGGGATTTTAATTAAACAAATATTTTAAAGCTATTGATCAAAAGTACACCGATAAAGATACTCCCTAAATAAAATCGAGCTTGATGAATTTGCTTACTCATCCATTATCCTTAACTTTTTTGATGTTGTTTTAAAAAATTGGCAAGTTAACAATCGACAATGCCCTTTGGGATAAATTGCAAAGAACTTTACATCGAAACTTCTTTTGCCTTCCAAAACTATAAAAAACGCCTTCGGGTTTTTCCATATCGATCATTTTCCGTTAAATTCTCGTGGCTCCATGACGCGAGCTACTCTTCGCTTGACTCACATCCAACTATCTCCTTTACAATGCAAGAACTCCCTCAACCTTCCTCCGCTTTGCCGATACAAGCACGCACTCGATCAAGGCATCTCAGGTGACAGATTAATGCATGGGTCATCGGATCGCATCTACAACAAAGATAATACACGACCACAAAGACGCAGACTCGAGAACTCAAATGCACGACGCCTTCCTCTCGCACAACAAAGCAGATCTCTCGCCGCCGACGGACATCCACCGCACCCGCACTGGTCCGCCTTCTTTTATGATTTGACGTGGAATTTTCTCCGCCTAAATCTTCCAGCCTCCTCCGTGATTCCACCGCCGACACTGCTGCACCATTGCGCGCGCCAGTGGGGTCGGGCCTCTTCACTTGGCATCCGGTTGTCATGGTAGATGAGAGGGGCGCGCCCATCACAAGTCACGCTGGGTGGTTGTTTTCCTTTACCCCCATGGCTCGCCTATTGCCATGGGGGCCCCTCCTCTAAGGAGTCTTCATGAGGGTCAAGGTTGTCCTCTCCTCAGCCCCCCTCCCTGTGGGGGTGATGGCCCTCAAAGCCATCTTGCCATCCTCAACCTCCCACGGATGCCACTCAACATGCCGGAAACTCCACCCACGGGCTCCCCTTGCATCAAACCCCGACATTCGGCTCATAACATTGGTCCTCAAGTTAAACAGTCAATTCCTTTGCCAAGGTGGTTTCGGGAAATCCCCATCCTTGATCGGACCTTTTCCATAGGCCCAGGTAATATTTCATTTACCCATATGGTTTTGACAAAAACGCATTCTATCCCTAAACAAAGTTAGGAAAGGGATTATTATTTATTACTATTGATTTTAAAAATGTGTTTACCAACAACGCCTCACCAATTTTCGTATTCTTTGATCGGTAGGTTATTTTTGGGGAAAGATAATAAGCCATGGGCTACTATGCTTTTGCACAAAAGGCTTTCCGAGCTATGGGTATTAAGAAAGACTGAAACTAATTTCTGGGCAAGGATTTTTTTGTGTGAAATTGTTTCATGCGTGGCAGACCATGCACTTGCTCAACCACGTACTCACTTGGGCGCTTAACCCGGGACTATTCAAATCACTCCATGGGTCCCGGATTTCAATCCTTATAAGGTGCAAACTTCGTGTCCAGCGCTTGGGTCCGCATCTTCGAGCTCGCTTTTGAACATCGATCCCAATACCATCCTGGGGATTGCCAAATATATTGGAAACCGCTGCAAATTGATCATCGTCGCTTGATGGTTCTCTCGGGACATTTCTTCTGGGTATTGGTTGATATTGATCTTGCTAAGTCGTTGGAGGGCCACATCATGGTGGAACGAGTCGCCAGCTGTTCTTTGTCGGGCCGCCATGAGAAACCCCGCAGTTTTGTTCAAGGTGTAGTGTTACGGGACACTGATGGCTTGTCGCCTTAACACCGTGGGGAAACCCTGGCACAAAAAAGGCACGCATCCCCGACCAAAGACGCTCCAAGGTGCAAAGAACACGTCAATTCGGGCCACGAGGGCACTCCAGTGGTTCGGAAGTTTATCGTCCCGCGGCAAAGCAGAGTAAGGGCAAGGTCGTTGATGACTCAATGGTAAATACGAGTTCGGCTATGGTAGGCTCTCCTACTCGCGCCATAGTCACTTGCCCTAAGGATATCCATCTAGGTAACACTTTTGAAGCTTGCCTAGATGACACCCCGATCAACCGTCGATGCATTCTCATCCGATTATCCCGGCAGTGGAACCGGTCCTCAAGGCCTCTTACTCGCAATACCGCCCCATCTCCACTATTCTCGCTTCTACATACCAAGATTCATTGAGAATCCCATTCGCTCTCGGCCGCGCCTCCTCGGATACAATCTGACTCGCAAAATCAAGATTAATCCAGAGCGCAATAAGGGTCCATCACCAGAATTCATGACATTATCGTTGGAGCCAGACGCCCAGGCCGAATGAGTTAGATTGTGCGCCTTCAAAGCGATGGGCACTATGCAGATGAAGTGGCCAATTCGTGAGTCATCGATTCTCGCAAAGACACCACACTCCCGCTTTTACCTCATGGGGTCATCACGGCGCCACCCCCACCATCGCCTCAATGAATTGCATCTTCTCGAACATCCGAGGGATGGGGAAATTGCCTCGTAATGTTCTTAAGGCGTTATGTCAATAAACATAAACCTTCCATTCTAGCTATTTGTGAGCCTAAAGTGACATTTCATCGATTTTCAATTCTTATTAGAGTAGTTTGGGATTGAGGTTCGGTTCTTCGAGTTTCTGGCTAACGGATGCCCGACATTTGGGTATTCTCCCGTGATGCCGGCGCTTTTCACCATAGTCGTTTGGTCCTCCTCTCAATGTATTATTCTCGCAAGTTCAATTTGGTTCTCTATGGTTTTTCATATGGTTTTGCTTCATGATTTGTGTGATCATATTGCTTTAGGCGGCGCTTTCGTTGGAATTGAGGAATTTGGGTCTTACCGACCGCCGCTTATCGGGGATTTTAATGATCGTACAGGACATCATGAGCGCCTAAATAGCTGGTGTTGTATCCCAAGCATCTTGTCGACTTCAGGGACTTCTTGATGTAGTTTATTTCATGCGCCGACTACGGGAATTCATTTACTTCGTGCTCCCTCCGGCCTCTATCCTTCTTCGTGCTAAGTTTGATCAAGCCCTAGCAACTTGTCAATTCTTCTCCTTTTGGCAAGTTATTAAGCGCTTAGTTCTTTCCTCGCATCGATCCGATCACCATTCCTATTTTGGTTTCCTGCTCTTCTTCCATTAATGCGGTCCGTTCCGCTTGCTTTCAAAGACATGTGGATTCACATGCGATTCATTCTGACATTACTGTTGCCTCTGGCTTCCCATACGCGCCGCCCACCCTCTCCGTCATATGGAAACTCAAGAGGTCATGCTGCATACCAAGGTTTGGAATAATGACGCTCTTTGGGGGATGTTAATCGCAAAGCGGAGGCGCAGATGGAGTCGTCCGCCGATTCGTGCGTATATCAAGTCCGGCGCTTCACCAAACGCGCCAGACATGGAGCTTGATGCTCAAAATGCGTTGTCTCGACATTGCCAATGCAATCCGATTTCCTACAGAAGTGCCCGCCGCTTGGTTGTTGGGACGTGGGACCTCAACACGGGTTTTTCCATGGGGCCGCTGGTCGATTCAAATGGACGTCGGGTGATACAGATCCATGGTCGGCGGTAGTTACTCGTATGATCCGGCTTGTTCTGAACTCATATACTTCCTTCTATACGAACCTCTTCGCGACACGGACACACTAGTTTGGATTACACTGTTGACCAGGTTATTTCTCCTACGGTTAGCACGGTTGATAATGCTCACTTGACGGCTATTCCTTCGGACGAGAGATAAAAGAGGTGGCGTTGAATACGGCTTTGGACAGCTTCTCTGGCCCGGATCGCTTCAACGGGAGGTTCTACACACTTCGGGACGTTATTTTGGAGGATATGGTGGCGAACCGTTATTTTTCGTTATCGCATCCTTTCCGCAGGATTGAATGCTAGTTTTATGGCATTTATCCCAAATACTACGAGGGCGTAACGCGATCAGGACTTTAAGCCGATTGTTATGAGTAATTATTCCTTTAAGATCATCACCAAGATTTCGCAACCCGACGGCCTACTATCATTTCTTCTTACTCCTCCTACGCAAATTTCTGATTTATCCCGGCAGACGTATTTATCAGATTGTTTGGTTTTGAAGGCTACAATATTTTGCAGGACATAATGATGCCAATATGATTTTGAAGATTTATATCCGCAAGGAATTTGATAATCGTTAATCGGTTTTCTAATACACGCTTTACGTTGCTTTGGTTTCTATGTTCGCTCACCGGATTAAAATTATTCTTCGATCTTCCGCACTTCACTCCTTCTAAACGGGTCGCCAGGGTTACTTCTCCGCCGAGGGTTGCATGGGGATCCGTTATAACCTCTTCTCTTTGAATCATGGAAGACGTGATGAGTAGATTTATTGATGATAGGTTACCCTGGAATCAGCTTCGCCATTCATGGCGCTAAGCAGTCATTTTTCCTCATCTATTATGTACACGGATGATATTGGATTATATGCGGGCCTCGGCGATGAATGCACACTCTATTATGCATTCTCAATCTCTATTCTAATATATCGTCGATCTTCAATCCTCAAATCGGGCGTTTATTTTAGTAGCCTGTTTCTAATCATAAAGTGGGTCGCGAATCGACGATTATGTATTCATATCGGGGCCTTCCTAACTGTTGCTTCATTTAGCGCCTTCCCATTTTCGCGGTGCGCTTAAGATGGCATCCGCAATCATTTTTTGATAACATTATTCTTAAGTTCGAAGGTGGCGTCGACATCTCGTTTATTACCGGGTCGAGTGTGCTTGTGAATTTTGATTACCAGCCTTTGTGCATATGATGACGGGGTTTTATGTCGCCTAGAACATTGTTACCGCAAATGGAAAAGCTATGTGTAATTTCATCTCGGACCGATAATGTCAACCCTACGTGGTCTGTATGTTAATCGAATTGTTGTATGCCTCGATCGGGCGCGATCAAGGCCCGTAGGGCACATGTAACCGAACGAAGTAATG